>JARHVA010002092.1:2280000-2828489 GCA_037957365.1 Torreya grandis | reverse complement strand
GGAATGAATATCTTAGGCTACAATTGAATATGACCTTGGATTTGAATACTAGACTTAACCATGTCAAATAGGCCTAAGTGTCCTTAAATATCAAAATGGATTTTTTTATGTTTATCATGAATAAAAATATATTTAAAATATTTTATATATTACCTAAAAAAAATTTAAACTTATTGGAGAGCTTATCTCATGCTAAAAATGGTTTTGACTTCTCATTTGGGCACTAGGCCAAAACTTGCCTAGTAGGCTTGACTGTAACCCTAAGGTTTTGGGCCTCCTTAATGAAATTTATTATTATCCAATTGATTTCAAATGATTTATTTGATATAATTTAACCTCTCACATAATTTTATAATTTATTCTTAGCTTCCTACCTCATCTTATCACCATTTTCTCTCCAAACCTATTAGTTTATGTATGAGGGGAAGTACACCCTGTCTGAGACAAAATTGAGGGTAATTAACTTTTATTTATTAGTATAATATTAATATTTTTATAGGATTATATAGGTTAAAATTATTCTCCACACAAAATTTTATCCCTTGTTTATCTCATATGACCTTCCAAATCCTCAAGTTCTAAAACTGGTTTCTATGCACAAGGACTATGTGTATGAATTTCCAAAGTGGATTATGTTTTGTATTATGGGGTCATAAAAATACCTATTATAAACATCATGAGTATGTTATGATAATTATATTACCATGATGTATATGTTTCAATATAATTTATCTCATATAAATGCAATGCTGAATTCAAAAGCAACAACCCTTACTAACTACCTGCTCACTATGTTTTGACTGTGTTTTTACCACTTTTGACCCTGACTATAGGTGTTCCTATATAGTTTAGACCTATAAAAAAATTAAATACCTTATTTATGTTTTTAATTTACTTTTAAAATAATATAATTCATCTCACATCAGGTTTATACCCTTCTAACACCAAGAATACCATACTCCTAACTCATTGCCTGTATACCCTATATATCTAACCCCTATAGGTGACCATTAGCTAATTTAAACCTATAAATGATATATTAATCACCTATATTGACCTTTTATTAACTTTAGATGGCTAAAACACCATCATAATTGATGATTAGGTTACTATCTATCTCAATCACTTAAAGTTGACTTTGCCAAGGTAATAGAGATGTTGTAGAGATATATCCACCTTATAATGCATGTTAAAAGGTTTATGGTATCCTTTTTAAGTCTTTATAAACATATTTAATCATCTAAACATTGATAATATAATACTCAAGATCCTAATATTTGCCCACTATCACATCACAGTCATCTATAACATACTGTGTTGTTGTCTTGGCAAAGCACCTGAAGGTAACCATGCTTGAAGTGGGATTTGAAAATATTGAGTGAGATTATTATAATTTATTCATACCATGTTATTTATACACCCATCCATTCCATTTTTTAATTGAAGGTCTTTCATCAGCGGTATTTAACTCAACTTACCTATGAACCCTATAGCCAGCCTGAAGGGTCACATTTATAATGAAAAGGAAACCTATAGGTACCATGTGAGGTCAAACATAATGTATCATATAATTCAAGTCATTTATAGGTCATAATTTCTCTTTTAAACCTTTTTAAACACTCATATAAGTGGTAATGTCTAGCTTTTAACCTTGGGTGAAAGAAGTGTCTTTGAGGTCACAGTCCTATAGACAATATTGAAGGAATTTAGTGTCTCAACAAGTAAATTTGAGGTTTCAAAATACTAAAATTCATCAAATTTATACCTTAAAATTTTAAAAATTTCTTATACCATGTAGGAGATATAATATTTATCCATTTAGATGCATGATAACTCCTATCAACCTTATTATATAATCTCAACCAAACATCAAGGGTCTCTATTTTCTCAGTTTAGGGAAAACATCCTTGTAACCAACCTTTATTACTTATAAAATATACTACACCCATTTTGGTCTTTCATAATTTATATTATGCCTATTTGGTTAAATACTCATGTTATGACTTTAAGGAAGTTTTCATCTATTATTCAAATTCTTTAACAAATGCCCTTAAAATTATATGCCAACAAATGTTGTAGGTGTATATTTTGATGCGTAGGTAATGTGTTGAGTATGATTAGTATTAATTATCCTTGGAATTTCATGGGTTTTATATTTATAAAAAGGATTTAAAATAGATCCTTTATATTATCTAGGATCCTGATTAGCTCAAATACTTCTTTCAAGCTTGACATCCTCTATGGGGGAACCCATAAATGAGTGGTTATAGAAAAAAAGTGTGAGGATATTGTACATGACTGCATATTCCCTCTTTCTTTCATAAAATTAAGGATTTACTCACCACTTCATGCTACTAAAATATAAACCAGGGTTTAAAAACCTTCAACCCACCTTTTTGAACATCTTTTATAGGACTCATATATGTATTTTATAATAACTACAAGTGGGAGTAAGTAGGAAGTTAATTGAGTATGACAATGGAGTGGAAATTTATTCCAAGTATGATGTAATGAGATAAAACATGAAGGTATATGATCAATATTTAATTAAAACATGGTGAAACATCACATTCCTATTAATCTTCCTTTGAGGACTAAATACTCTACAAATAAAGATCCTTGACTGAAACCTCACATGGTGACACCTCCCTACAAAGTGAATTATATGTATTATCAAATAAATGTGAAACATGAAACCAAACATAGAGAGAATTAGATAGGGATTCCAAAATAATATGGCATCAAACTTAGAAACTAGATTGTATAGAATTTCTCAAACAAAGGAAAAAACCTATAGGGTGCATGATAAGTAGGCAAAAAAAATATAGTCAACTTCATGAGGATGGTTCATGAAGCAAGGAAACCATTATTAAAATTCATTATATGGAAATTAAAGTCTCTAAGTGTAATATAACCTCCCAAAATAATTTAAATTAGAACCTCTTTAGATAATAGTATTGAGCAAAAACCTAAAGACTGCCTTTGCTTGCCAAAAAGGGTGAAAAATGGAGCAAAATAGTTTTGGGACAAAAATGGGAATTTTTAAATCACTTAAAAAGTGTAACTAAGCTTGGGGAAGATTCATATATATACCATGATCCTTTACCATGTGGAACACTTCCCAAGGAGTTGTACAAGTGTCAAACTTCTTTTCCTCAAGCAAACTACCCCTTTTTTGAGGAACCTACCTCTTTTTAGTTTGTTTCAATTACTTAAGACCTCTTATGACACATGGGATGTGACATAATCTTTTAGTACCCTCACACTCCCCAATAAATCCATACAAGTCATTATATGCACCTTTTTTGACCTCAAAAAGACCCAAAATGACTAAAGAAACTAAAATAACTAATGACCAAGGCTAGTAAAACATTAAATGACATTAATTAACCTATAAAACACCTTGTGACATATGTATTAGGACCCTAAAACACCTAAAAGTCAATTTTTAACCTAGGGGTACCCCAATTTGACCTAAAAATCAAAGTTTGTCAATAAATTGATGACTCATAAGGGCAACATGCCTGTTATGCTAACTAGACCAATAACCTTATCAATCCATTAGGATTAGGGAGTAATTTAAAGTCTAATACAAATAAGGAAACCTTTGACCATATACCATAAACCACTAATTAACTCAACCACATAAAGCAAAGGACACACACAAAATGAGGCAACAAAACTAACAAGACACACACACTTGTGCTCAAGGCACTTAGGAAAATAAGAGAGAAACTACTATGCACAAATAACAACTAAACATACCTGCTTTCTAGGATCAAAAGGAAACCTTCTTGAATCATCTTCATGGTGAGATGAAACATAATATCAAGCATGCTTCTCCTTGAAATGGATGTTTTGTAGATCAAACCTATTCCTTGACACTTCACTTGACCTAATCTCAAGTGGATCTTCTTTAAATATGTCTCTAATGTAGATATATTCCTCTTGAACATGTTCACATACTTCATAAGACTACCCACTCTTCATTTCATGGTCAATTTTCATCTTCTTTTTAGGCATGGCTTCAAGAGAATTGATTTATTATGTTCACATTCTTCATACTACTACCCACTCTTCATTTCATGGTCAATTTGCATCTTCTTTGTAGGCATGGATTCAAGAGGATTGATTTCTTGTTCCTTAGAAGATTGAGGCTAATATGAGCTTTTTCCATCCTTAAAGAGCTGATGTGTATCTCCCAACTGGTTGAGAGGATGATATCCCATCTTGATGACCTCAAACATGTCATCATGAAATGTATATGCTTCTTTAAAGGACAAATTTTAAAGGTTAATTTTCCTTTGCATACTTACTTGAGTACCAAATCTGACTTCTACATCTTTGATCAGATCATAGCCTCATTGAAGAGGAGTATATCCTACTCCAATGACTTCAAATAAATCATCCAAAGGATATTTAAGAACTTTTTCTTGCTCATAACCATTTGTAGTCAGCTCTAAAGAAGTAGTAGACCCCTTAAGAGACTCAAAATCATTGCAAATGTTTTCAAACTTCTACCACAATTCCTCATCCTCCTCTTGATCAACATCACGAAGGGGGAAACAAATATAATCTCCTTCATCCTCTTATTTAGAATCTAAAAGGACTTCATCCAAGAATTCCTCTTCAACACAAGAAAAACATTATTGACTATCAACCAAAAATGAAGACTCAACACCACTCACCTCTTATTCAACACTAAATATATTTGGATGTATTTTAAATTGTGTCTCATATATCATAATCTTATATTTTTTCTCAAGGGATGCAAGCTATTCCATCTCCTTCTTCATGATTCCAAGACTTGGAATTTGGAAGTCATTTGACTTAGTCTAATGAGGCTGCTAAGGAACTAGGCTTTCTTCAAGCAAGAGTTTTAATTTTTTGTCAAAAAAATACTCCTCTTTAGGTTCTCATACCATAGGTCCATAAAGTTAAAGGGTTATGGGGTGATGACATGATGAACTAGTGGGTGGAGGTGGCATATATAACTCAAAATCAGATTGAGAGTGAAGTAGAGAGGATTCTTTTGGAAGCTCTTAAGGGTAGGAAGACCTTGGGATAAAAAAACTTGATTTTATTCCTTCCACTTGAAAATTAATTCATTAACATCTTATTTATCTTGAGGAAGTTGGATGGGGTGTGTTTAGGCATAATATCTTCTTTTGGGTCTAAACCTTCCATCACACCTTGACTTATCAATCTCATCTTTGCCTCTAACTCTTCAATTTTATTGACTAGGTTCTCTTAGAAAAGTATTTCTTGAATTTCATAGGAGTCTTCATGAGGACAAAGAATGCATGAGGGCTGACATGTAACATAAGAATTTTTTTGGGGAATAGTGATAGGAACTTGTAAAGGATCAACTTCATTCATAACTTCACACTCTTTATCAACCAAACTTCTATCCTCTTTCTTCCCCCATAATTCCAATGTCTTACTCCATCTTATGATGTTAAGATTAGAAGTATTTTATTGAGGAAGGGTGGGAGAGGTTTGTATAGGATTAATTTCCTTCTCAACTTCACATTCTTTGTCAAGACTTTTCTCCTCTTTATTTCCCCATGACTCCACTATCTTATTATAGCTTAGAATTTTAAGATTAGAAGTCTCTTTTTAAGGTTGTGGGAATAAAATGTGAGGGGGAAATGAGGGATTAAACTCTGCTTCCTTTTCTACCAACATGGGCTAATACATATGCATATTATCCAACTCAATTTGCCTATCAAGATTAGCTTCAAAAATAATGTTTCTCCTTTCAATTCTCTCCTCCAACTAATTGGGAAAGGATGACTTTGGTATCCTTTACTGGGATCATGAGTAGGTATAAAATATGTCTGATAGGAAACTTGGGGAAGTGGATATGAAGGTTGATATGTTTTATGAGATTGATCTTCATGAATTCCTATCCTATCTTCTAAAGAAGAAACTAGGCCACTCACATCAATCATCTCACTTGTGAGCCTTTTCTAATTAGATCTCTCAATAGGTACCCACTCTCTTTTAAACAAATATAATGCATATCTCAACTTATGATTAAGATGCCTAGGAACTCTTGACTACATATTCTTAGAGTATTAAGCTCCAACATGTACCTCTCATAGCCCAAAAGAGTTTTCTTAAAGGTGTAAATGGATGGACTTGAGAAGTGACTAGGTTGAGTAGGAAGAACATGATGTTGAGAAGGTTGGATATAAGATTGATAAACTTTATGAAAAGGCTAGTAAACTTCATGACAAGGTTGGTACACTTCATGACAAGGTTGACTAAGAACTTATTCATATTGATAGGGAATGGTTTAAGCCTGAAAAGTCTCACCAACTTGTGTAAAATAGTGATTAACACCAAAATTAGCCATAAGAATTCATTGAAATAAATAATACAAATGATAACTTGGGATGAATGACTAGCTGATATATCTTTGGAATCACCATTGATACTTGGATAGATGCCTCCAAAGGCTAATTGTTGAGAGACAATAATAATAATATCTCAACTTCATGGACCAAGATTCCCATTAGGCATTGCAAAAATTGTTGTCACTTGGATTTACACCCTTTGATGAGATGATTAATCTCTCCTCATCCAAGTGTCACAATGGAAACACCTATAGGCTTGTGGGTAGCCTAAGAATGAGGTGAATCTCTAGATAGAGCTAGCTCCCTTGATGTACCACTTTGTAGTGAAACTACTCATAACTTTGGCAGGTGAAAAGGGAGAGAGATAACTAAAATAAAAATATTCTAATGGGGGTGATATACCAAAAAATATGTTGAATTCTAACTAGTTTCATGTTACACATGAAATCAAGGGACAAATTGAACATACACTTCTCTAATCTATGTCTTCTCACATCAATGTTGCATTATGAGATTATGGATGAATGCCTTATGATATGAGGACTAGACAAGAGGAATTGAATAGAAATAGTGAATATACTAACTCACTCAAACCTGGACATCTCCTAGGACACTTCACATGCCATTTAAAAAGAGGCTACAAATAGGTGAAAGAATGAAACAACATGCTAAAGAATCCATAGTTTTCACTAAGTAAGATTCATCATATAATTGAAAAAACTATGAGAAGTCATAGAAGAGGTAAAAATAATTACTATTATTGATAAAATGGTATGAAAATGAGAAAGGCTTCACCATACTTAGGAGGATCATAAGTTACAATGGCCAAAGTGGCTAGTTCTTATAAAACTTGAGAGAGAGAAGAAGAAGAAAGAAGCCCAAGGGTCATAAGGAAACTTTTAAAAATGAGAAAATTATTTACTTGTACATGAGAAGAGGATATGGGATGATCATGCAAGGTCAATAAATTCAAGTGTCAATTCAAGGCATAAACTTCATGAAAAGTGGAATAAAACTCCTTGTGTTGGCTCATAAAAATAGACTTCATGATTGGCCATATTTGAATGTTTCATAATTGGCTAAGACCAGGTAAAATTATTGGAATGAATGGTAAGGAAATCATACATTAATATCCATTCATTGGTTGTAGGCCTAGTCTTCTAAGAAATTTTTGAAAGGAGCTATCATCATCTGTAGTCTAAAAAACTCTTTCTTCATGCACTTTGCACACTTGGCCTCAAAATTGGAATCATTTTATCATGAAAATAAATGGTATGGAGTGGATGAAACTTTTAAATACCTTAAATTGCCTTAAAATCATTAGGGTCACCTTAAAATGAGCTCACTTAATGTTTTCCACCCTTCTCACTAGCTTGTCCACTATGCCAATTTTGACTGGCTAAAATGAGATCTATTTTTCAAAACCTTATAAGTTTTTTAAAGGAATTAAATTACCATAATGAGTTATTAAAATCCCTAATCTTACATATATATTTGATTTAATCTTTAGAATCCTCTTGTAGCCTACAAAGCACATAAAATGGTAAAAAATACCTTATTTCTCACCTCATCCATATAAGACCATATAAATAAAAAGCATGAGAGAGAGATTGAGTGAGTCCTCTATAATTTTCAATAACTTTCATGAGAAAACTATGCCAATAAATTATCTTTCCAACTCCATTTCTCCAAACTGGTCTTGACTAAGGGTTTGCAAAGGTTTTGAGCACTTTTCATTATTAAGGTTTGTTCATAAATTTATGCCATAAAAATTTCATAAAAATTCCATAAATTAATGTTTAAATACCCTCATCAACATTCCTATACTCCTTAGAATCCCATGTATAGCATCAGAAGAGGTATGAGCATTCAATCTTGCCCTATCAAGATCCTTTACTTGTTCCTTGTAGGTTTGAGTTGGTTTTGGGACAAAAATGGCTTCCTTTATGTTTTATTTTACTTCAAAAATATTTAATACATATTATTTTCCTCCATATGCATGATCCAATAGGTTGAAATTCATATTTTAGGCTATAATTGAATATGACCTTGCATTTAAAAACTAGACTTAACCATGTCAAATAGGCCTAAGTGTCCTTGAAGCTCAAAATGGATTTTTGATGGTTCAAATGAATAAAAATATATTTAAAATATATTATATAGTCCCCCAATCATGTTTCAACTTATTATAGAGCTTATCTCATGCTAAAAATGTTTTGACTTCTCATTTGGGCACTAGGCCAAAACTTACCTAGTAGGCTTGACTATAACCCTAAGGGTTTGGGCATCCTTGATGAAATTAATTATTCTTAACTTGATTTAAAATGTTTTATTTTGTATAATTTAACATATAAAATATTTTTTGAAGGTCCACTTATCTTCCTACCTCATCTTGTCACCATTGTCTCTCCAAACCTATTAGTTTATGTATGAGGGGAAGTACCCCCTATCTAGGACACAATAGAGGGTACTTACCCTATTTTATCAGTAAATATGAATATATAATAGGATTATGTATGTGAAAATTATTATATATACAAAATTTTATCCTTTTTTATCTCATATGACCTTCCAAAGCCTCAATTTCCATAACTAGTTTCGATGCACAAGAATTGTGTGCAAGAATTTCCAAAGTAGACTATGCTTTGCATTATGGGGTCATAACTCTACCTATCATAAATATAATCATGATTTTATAATAATTATAATACCATGGTATATATTTTTAAATCTCATTTATCTCATATAACTACAATGTTAAATTCAAAGTTAACAACCCTTACTAATTGCCTGCATACTATGTTTTGACTGTCTTTCTACCACTTTTGACCCTATCTATAGGTGTTCCTATATAATTTAGGATTATAAAATAATATTCAAGACCTTATTGATATTTTTAGGTCATTTTAAAATCATATAAGTCATCTCACATTAGGTTTATACCCTTATATCACCAAGAATACCATACTCCTAACTCATTGCCTTTATACCCTGCTTATTTGACCCTTGTAGTTGACCATTAGCTCATTTGAACCTATAAATTATATATTAAGGACATATATTAAAACCAATTAAGGTAATAAAATAATTTTTTTCACTATAATTCACCTTATATTCACATTATATGGCTAAAACACCATCAAAACTCATGCTCAAGTTACTATCTATCTCAATCACTTAAAGTTGACTTTACCAAGGTAACAAGGGTGATATAGAGGTATATCCACCTTATAATCCATGGTGAAGTTTTTATGGTCCCTTTTTAAGTATTTATAATCATATTTAATTATAAAAACATTGATAATCCAATAATCAATCTCCTCATATTTACCCACTGTCACATCACAGTCATCTATAACATATTGAGTTATTGTCTTGGTAAAGCACCTGAAGGTAACCATGCTTGAAGTGGGATTTGAAAATATTGAATGATATTATTATAAGTTATTAATATACCCATCCATTCCATGTTTTAATTTAAGGTCCTTCATTAGTGGTATTTAACTCTACCTACCTGCTAACCCTACAACCAGCCTGTAGGGTCATATTTACAATGAAAAGGAAACTTGTAGGTACCAATGTGAGGTCAGACATAGTGTATCATCTCATTTGAATGATTTATAGGTCATAATTTATCTTTTAAACTTTTTAAACACTAATACAAGTGGCAAGGTCTAGCTTATAACATTGGGTGAAATAAGTCTCTTTGAGGTCAGTCCTGTAGACAATATTGAAGGAATTTAGTGTCTTGGCAAGCAACTTTGAGGTTTCAAAATACTAAACTCCATCAAACTTCTGCCTTAAAATTTTTCCAAGCTCTTATAATATTTATGATATATATTTTCATCCATTTATATTTATTATAACTCCTAGAAACCTTATTATAGAATCTCAACTAAACATCAAGGGTCCCTATTTTCTCAGTTTAGGGAAAACATCCCTTTAACTAGCCTTTGTTCCTTCCAAAATATTCTACATCCCTTTTTGTATTTCAATATTTATAGTATGTATATTTGGTTAAATATTCATGTTAGTAATTTAAGGAAGTTTTCATTTATTTTTCAAATTCCTTCACAATTTCTCTCAAAATTATCTGCCAACAAATCTTGTAAGCGTATATTTTGATGCATAGGTAGTGAGCTGAGTATGAGTAGTATGCATTGTAATTAGTATTTAATGGGTTTTATTTCTATAAAATGATTTAAAATAGATCATTTACATTATCTAAGACACTGATTAGCTAAAATACTTCCTTTAATCCTGACATCCTCTATGGGGCACCTATAGATGAGTGTTTATAGTAGAAAGTGTGAGGATATTGTACATGAATACATATTCCATATTTATTACATAAAATTAATGATTTAATCACCAATTAATTCCAATATAATATACATAAGGTATTTAAAACCTTTAAACCACATTTTTAACATGTTTTATAGGCCTCATGCATGTATTTCACCATAATTACAAGTGGGAGTAAGTAGGAAGTTGGTTGAGTATGATAATGGACTACAAATTTATTCCAAGTATGATGTAATGAGATAAAAAATTAATTGATATGATCAATATGGAATTTAAAAATCACATCACATTCCTATTAATCTTCCTCTAATGACTAAACACTCTGCAAACAAAGATCCTTGACTAAAACCTCACATGGTGACACATCCTTGAAAAGTGACTTATTTGGACTATAAAATAAACTTTAAACATTAAAAAAACCATATATATAATTATATAATGAGGAAAAAATCATCTGGAATCAAAATCAACAAATGGTTTGTATATAATTGATCAAATTAAGGGAAAACCTATAAGGTGCACAGATAAGCAGATAGAAAAATATAGTCAACTTCATGATGATGGTTCATGAATCACATGACACTATTATTAAAAATAATTATATGTAAATTAAGTAATCTAAGTGTACTAAAAACTCAAAAAATAATTTAACTTGAAACCTTTTTAACTATCTATATTGAGCAAAAACCTAAAGACTTCTTTTGCTTGCTAAGAAGTATGAAAAAGGATTAGAATGGTTTTGGGCCAAAAATGGAACTTCCAAAGCACTTAAAACATGTAACTAAGATTTTGGAAGCTAAAGATACATACCATTACCATTTCCAACATGGCACATTTCCCAAGGGGTTTTATATGTGCCAAACTTCTTTTCCTTAAGAAAATTACCCTTTTTTAAGGAATCTACCACTTTTTAGTTGGTTTCATTTAATTAATACCCATTATAACACATGGGATATGAAATCATCTTTTGGGACCCTCAAACTTCCCAAAAAAATTGTACAAGTCATTAAATGCACCTTTTTTTAACCTCAAAATGACCCAAAATGACCCAAAATGACTAAAAAGACTAAAATAACTAATGACTAGGGCTAGTACAACATTGACATTAATTAATGTATAAAAAAATTTGTCACATATGTATTCGGCCATTAAAACACATAAAAGTCAATGTTCTACCTAGGGGTGCCCTAATTTGACCTCAAAGTCAAATTTGGTCAATAGTTATTTCATGTATAAATTTCTTGTCCTTTTAGATTTTCATCTTAAGTAAGGAATGATTTATATATGTTTTGTTTTAGGTTTTCATGAAGCATAGTTAAATGTATGTTCTACATCCAATCCTACTTAATGCATGTAAGCTCATGTATAACTCTTTTTATTTTACTCTAGTACTTACACTTTGCTTTAATACTAGAATAAAATTGAGGAAAATGTCATCAATAAAACTAACATTTAATGCTAAAATAGTGTAGTTATGACCATCTTCTTATACCCACTTAGATCATACCTAGTTCCATGGATCTAAGATGTTATTCTTATATTTCTATGTGGATGATCCCTACCTTAAATAAACTCTAATACATAATGCTTCCTAATATTTAGTCCAAACAACCCAAGTTCATCTTTTAACGAATTCACACTTCCAACTTAGCTCTCTATAATTACTAGATAAGGTTGATATTTATGGACTATCTCACTTGGTAGTAGCATCTGAATCAATTGACTATGTCCTCCCCTAAATAATGGCTAATTACTTAAGTTTAAAATCACTTAATGGGTTATCCCACATGTTTAACAAGACCATCTAAGGGATTTCACAAAATATTACTATAAATCCATATTTATAACCTTTTTTCATATAACAAACTCACATGATGGAAAATAACTAGAACATCTAACTACTCAATGAGAGATAAATATATATTTCTCCCAATTCTAAGTTCACACAATCCTAGTAGCCTTGATCTAAGTTTTCATACACCTAAAATTGGTGCAAATGGCTACTTGATGATTATACATTTGCACCAATTACTTCTTCACCTTCAGCTAAAATCAACATTGGTTAGGTTGGGAGAGTTACATAATTTTTTTGTTTTATTTATTTAATTCATTATAGTAGTTTTATTTGTTTCATAATATATTTTTAGTTTGAAAATATTCATAAAATTATAAAAAATAAGAGATGCAAATCATGTTCTCTCTTATTATCTTTCATTTCAAAATAATAGTTTCATTTTATTTTCTTGCACTTACACATAATTATTTTAATTAAAGACATTATTTTAATTACATCAAGGATATATTATTTAAACCTCATCATTATTTACAAAAAAACCATACACATCAAAATCTAGAAAAAATAAGAAAAAAGTTTGCATTTTAGAGCTAGTTTTGTTTATTTGCATGATAAAAGAACATTGTTTAAATTAAAAAATCAGAATTATAAATTTGAATATAATAAACCATATATCATTATAGTATCAGATAAAAAAACTAAAAAATCTTCAAAACTTGTATTCTAATTTTTATACGTAGATTAGACTCTAAAAACATAGAATTTGTGCTTTACAAAATGAATCTAGGTTTTAAATTTGATTCTTCATTTGCACACTTTAAATGTTAATTTTATGTTATATTTAGTTTATTTTCATTTTAAAATAAAAAATAAAATAATATTAATTTAGTATATTTAGGTGAAACTTTACATATTTTAAGCTGGGAAAAGTTCAAATCAACATTTACATTATTTTCTTAAAATTTAGTTTTAGCATTGCATTGTTGAGAAATCTAAAAAATACAAAAAACTAAATGAATTTTATATTATTTTAATTTAATCTATTCATTTATTTTTATTCAATTAATTTAATTTCATCAAGTAGTGTAGTTTATTTTCAATTTCAAAACCTTGCAAAAAACACAAAAATAAACTTGAACCAAACCTTGTCAAGACAAGCATGAGTATAAAACCTTGATTTTATCCTTTAAAAAAAGTAAAGTATATTATAAAAAATATTAAAAATAATAAACACAATTCCACATTTAAAGCCATCCTTTCTTCACCATTGGATGACACTCCTAAAGTGAATTTATTGTAATAACCCCTACTTATCCTACCTTGATTTTTTAGTTTTGATGGTTTGGCATTTTGTCAAACACTTTGCATGTAATCTGATTTTTTGAATATACTGATGGTTTTGGATGTCTATTTATGATTTATTCTTTATGTTTCGATAAGAAATGACATAAAATAACACCATACAAACATATATTGAAACATAATAAGAAAAACCATGAAAATCTTCTTATTTCTCCTTGAAAGCAAATTATATCAGACTTAACAAAGTTCTAATCTGAGAACAAAAATAAGATATTTAAGCTTGATTTTCACACCAAATATATTTTATGAACAAGGCAAACATACCTAGTTAAAAATAAGTAATATTGGACAATAAGAGCAATGATATGAACAAGACTATGGCTAGAAATGGATTGATTTTCTATTTATTTTTAGACAAGCAACTCCTCCAATGCAAATCTAGAAGTGAATCTCCAAAATGATGCCTTATCAATGACCAAAACCTCTCCAATGAAAATCAGCTAGGTAAAATATGAAACCCTAGAAACCCTAGGGTGAAATAGGTCCAAAAGATGCCAAATGTATTCTCCAAACCCTAGGTTTTTTAGTCTAAAATAATAATACTAAAATTTAAAACTAAAATATGTGATTTCCTCCAAACCATAGTCACCTAAAATAGAATAAAATTCATATAAAATCAAGGATAGCTCCAAAAATCCTAAAACCCTCTTCAAATGATGCCATAAAGTCCCCAGATCTAGCTACCCAAGATAGAAAATGCATAAGAAGTCATTAGCACTTCAAATCTACAATTTAGCTCCAAAAATGGGTTCAAACCCTAGCTAGAAATGATCCTAAACTAATCACAAATCAATAAATATATCCAATGGTGAATCTTGGATGAATCCACCTCAAAAATTAGGATTGGATTTTCATCTAACCTACAAATATCCAAGGGTTTTTGTCCTTGAATTCAAGCTAAAACAAGTTACAACCAAGAGGAAATATCTCTAAATAAAAATAACATAACTTAATCAATGAAAAATTATCTTTAAATTCTCCTTTTAAGTCCTTCAAGTGGATCACTCAAAATAGGTTCCACTTAAGCTTAATTAAATGAAGGTTTTTATGTACACATTGTCACTTTATGACATACAGTGTTTTTGGCTGACTTAAGTAACTTTTATAAAATAATTTTATAAAGTAATTCAAAATTAGAACACTTTATAAAGTTAAATTAATAATATAACTACTTAAGTTACTTTTTACTCCTTGTTTCAACCAACCATTCCCTTAGAATGTGATTTAGCCCATGGGAATAGTGAAAAGGATAAATACCCAAATCAACTATGACCAATATGGAAATGGGGACATTAAATTTATCTCCATATGGTAGGACTATTTCCTAGAGTACTAGTTCCTATACCATTAGGTTCCCTTGAGAGTGAAATTTATTATGAGATTAGAATATTAGTATTTCACTTCACTCTTCTCACAAACCTTATAATCACTCAACTTGACACACTTTATGAGTGAACTTGCCAAAGAGGACCCCAATTCATAGTGAGACCCCTTGGTATTCCAGAATGTAATGTTAATAACCTTTAGTTATGAGCCTCCCATTTCCTTTATTTTAGGGTCAAGCCTCATCCTCTTTCATTTTATTTATGGATGACATTGGATAGTCAAGGTTAACTCAATCATACCAACCAAATTATTAAAGTCCTAAAACCCAACTTCACCTATGTTTTGTAAGCTGAGTATTGACCAAGAATTCTACTACCTTTTCCTTATCCACACCAAGGGTTATTAAGATTCCATCTCCTCCAAATTTGATGATCTATATGAGAAGTACAACCCTGATGAGATATTTTGGTACCACCACAAACATCCCTTGCCACCCATCATTCAAAATCCCATTCCTAACCTCAACCCAACCAACTTATTCTTCTATCCCCTTTTGTTTAGATACCTTAACCACATCAGCCCAATCGACCAATTTTATAGACCATTAATTATAATATTTATAAATTAATTATCTTGAATAGACCTCAAGAAGTTGAGTACATGAAGATTAGTGTATATATTTTTGAGTATACAAGGTCTTTGAAGTAGAGTTACCTATAAATATGTATTAAGTAGTCATTAGAATTGCTCTATTAACCCATGAAAAATTTAACAAATTATTTGATATTTTCTAATATAATGTGCACGTGAATGTACTATGTGATGAAATTCTTTTATTCATGTGAAAAATTTAACAACTTTTTTGATATTTTCTAATATAATGTGCATGTGAATTTACTATGTGGTGACAAATCATAAGACAAAAATATATCAATATACATGGTATGTACTCTAATATTTATGGAATAAAAGGATATATCCAAGTTAGGTAAAATAAATAATCATATAAATGAAGAAAATAAAATTTAAAATGTCCTTGAATGTCAGGCATGTTTGAAGGTCCCAAGGTGACACATTTAAAGATCCTAAATAAAGCTTTATAAATTTTTGATGAATAAATGTATCCTAGATATTAGGATATAGGTGGTGATATACATAATTAAAAGGAAATAATAATGAAAACTAAAAATTATAGCCATCACTACTTGCATGGAGGGGTATATATTTATTTAAATAATGTGGGTGGTTTTAAGAATGCTAAAAAAATATATAATTAAACATCCCTTGAATGTAATTTCCCATTAAACCTAAATAAGTCCAATAAATATTAGACTAAGTAAAATTAATTCAGTACAAGAATAAGGGTGTCTTGTATAAATGATAGATACACCTAATAAAAAATAAATTAACTACAAGTATAAGAGTTACAATTTTTATAAGGGAGTTTGGTTGATAAGTTTTTATGTTAAGTAGTTAGTTCAAACATGGGAAAATAGTGTAAATTTATTTAAAAGAGAAATAAAGTTAAAATGATTGCTACTACTTAGTTTAGACTCCACTAGGTAAAATTAATCTATTTGAACTCTATATATTTAGTGCAATATTAGATTTGTATACAATGTCATAAAATTATATCCTTGATAACATATTTTTTTGCATTTTTATCTAAAGTTGAAATGGTATATGCATCAAAATTTTAAGGAATGTGTTTTAGTGAGGACTATATGAAATTCCAAAATATATTATTCCTCTAAAGTAAAATCAAAGATATTGCTAATTAGTATTGTGAGCACAACATTAAGCTCTATATTTTTCATTTTTATATCAAACTATGATATAATCAATACAACATAACATCATTTATCGATTCCATTGCTCATGTTATATTTTTATTGTTAAAAATATGAAAATAATGTTTATATATAATGTCTAGTTTAAATTTCATGATTGTTCATCCCAATGAAGGAAATTTTTTTGTTACTTTCATTTTCAAAATGTGCTTATTTTTAAGTGCATTACATTTAATGCCATAAAATCATCTAGAATTTTTATTGTAAAATTTGTAGTAGAGATAAAGAACTTGAAAAATACTATACATTCCTAATTGTTATAAGTTTTTATAATCATGTTTGGTTTTTTTAGTGGTAGATCCAAAAGGCTATTTTTTAATTTTTTCCATGAAAAAATTATGCTATTTATGAGATATCTAAAAGGCTAATTTTATTTTAAAATTTAGAAGGCTAGTTTGAACAAAATGACTCCAATTTTATAATATACAAGATCAATTAATAGGTGGAATTTTAGTCATAATTTGATAATAATGTTCTCTCAAGTCCATTATCACGTGACACACTTGATTTGTGTATTATATTGAATGGTTGGTAATTGTGTTTCATGAATCAAGTTTTTCCACTTCTAGGGATATGATAGATGAACCATATTTTTTTATTACATCATGAGACAAGAAACTAGAGATATGAATAGGTAAAGTTAATCTAAGAAAAATTATTATTAATAGAAAAAACATTTTATAATATAACACTAATACAACACTTCTAAATCAAAAAATATTAAAAATAAAAATAAAAAATTACAAAGCTAGGACCCATGAGATCATGTTTAAGAATCATGGGTTCTTCTTAGAGAGCAAGAGGTTCCTCTTAGATATCATGTATTCCTCTTAAATAACCATGTGTTCCTTTTATCCCACCATGCTACTATTTTTGATTCATGGGATTCACAACTGACTTCCAAGATCCTCTTATGTAGTTGTGGGAACACTTAACCACAAAACATGGTCTTCAAGAGGAGAAAAAAAAAATCATAGGCCCTTATATTTTTTCCTATACCTCATATTAAAAAAATATGAAGTATAGGGATTGTAAATTTTACAAGGAAAATGAAAAAGGTGGATGAAAAATTTCCCATTCAAGGCAAATCTTTCTTACATACTTAGAACATAAAAGCTAGTGTGGATTGGAAGTGAGATTTGATGTCTATATTTGGAATAATTTTGAATAAAGGGGATAAAGATCATATTGATTTAAATTTAAAGAATTATATATCCACTACCAAATACAAGCATAATTTACTATACATTCACATGCACCCTATATATTCCTCTTCCAAATAGAGTGAGGATGAGGCATCGATGATTGTGGTGAGAGCCTTATCTAGATTTTGCATGGCAACATAATAATGAATGTGTTGAATTTTAAAATTTATGTATAATAATTATCCATTGAATTTATTTTTTCATGAATTCTACATCCCATTATATAAATGCTATTTTAAAAAAAGATTACCTAGGGAGAGGGCCCTAACGTAATAAGAAAGTGAAAATGAAAAGTAGGTGGACGTATGAACACAAATGATTAATAGTAATGCATATAAAGGAGGCATATTATCATGAATAGTAATGATAAACTAAATCCACATCATAATATTTAGCTTCCAACTACACAAATACCAAGAACATGACTCTCTTTAAGTTATAACTATTTTTCATCTATATGATCCTTTTGTATAATAGTAATAACATTATAGATGAGTTATGCGATGATATGAGGGGAAGAGATCTAAAAATAAAATTTTAAACCTATAGTGATCTATTAAGAGAAATCAAAGCTTCAAAAAATAAAATTATTAATGAAACCCATTTCTAATTAAACCCATAATTATATTTTAACAACTAATCAAAATCTTATAGGAAGTTCAAAAAAAATCTTATATAGTGGGTTGATAAAATTATGTAGGCCCCTATCACCATTGTATATACAAACAAAAAAATTATTATTCAATAAGAAGCTAATTATTATATTAATAATAAATATTCATTACTCGAGCCATGTTGAGTCAAGTCAGGGGGACATTTGAAAATCAAAACAATATTCTCTAGAAGCTTAAGCAACATTTTGGAATTTCATAGCTAGATTTTGCATAAAGATTGACTCCCTTGATTTATACCAACTCATTTTACTCTTAAATTAATTAATTTATTCCTTTAAACATGTCATGTTCATGGATTGTTACTTCATCATTGAAATCAATTAGTTGGGAATCCAAAGCTATATGGTCTTGATGCAAAAGAAATTGACTGGCTGAATTGGAGATAATGTTGGCATTGTTGATTCATTGAGTCATAAAATATATTTCTTATCCTTAGTGACTTATTTGGGTCAAGCATGGTGGCCTTAAAATTATTTTCCAACTTGATATCATCTACTTCATTAAATTATTTCCCCATAGACCAAGCCTGAAGTAACTAGGCTCTCATTTTTGGATTTTTGATTTTGGCATCCAAGAACTCAAGAAAGGTATGTCCTACATCTTCCTTCATGACTAATATATTTATCTTCCATTTTTTATAACACATCCACATATAATTATTTTCATCCATGTCACCCTACAAGACATATTAACACTAAAATGACTAGTGTCTCCTATCTTCATTCAAATGCATGAGTAAGATAAAAGTGAAAAGTGGTAATTATTTGATGGGGGAACATACCCTCCCACATGCAATGGAAAATAATTTTATAAAAATATCTAATCCCCATAAAAAATGAGGCGTGGTGACATGAAAATTTATGATGAATTAAAATGGCATTATATATATATATATATATATATATATATATATATATATATATATATATATATATATATATATATATATATATATATATATATATATATATAATGCCATTTTAATTCATCATAACTTTTCATGTCACCACTATGCCAAAATTATGAATCATATTTTGAGTTCAATTAGAGGTCAACTAGATATTGACAAAGAATCATTGAATAGGAAATTAAATCATAATGCATTCAATGGCTTAGTGGTCTATGTCTGCTTTAGAACACCACTTGATGAAAAAAGTTGGACTCCCAAATTACCTACCAAAACTACCACTTAATTTACTACTCTTTTGATGTGAGAAAATTTTACATACTCTAATTTATTTTAAATCCAAGATGATTCCTCTTGTAGTGTTAAAAATTTGCAATATTTAAATTTAGATGTCATTCCATTAATCTAGATTTGGGAGTCACCTTCGATAATGATATGCCTCTCATTCTTTGAAGCAACTAATCTAAGGGATTTTCATAAATATAAACCTCTTATTTATTATTTCATCCTATTCTAGATAAAATTATATTATAATTAATGGCTTACCCATGAATTATTTAAAAACACAACCCCCTTTAGTTGGGCCTGAATTTCCTTTTACTATTTTGTAAAAAAATAATTTAATATATCCCTCCAAAGGTGGTGAATAAGATATTGGTGGTTTATTTCCTATATCTTATATAATACCATTATTATGGAACAATATATTTTTATTTATAAAAATAATAGGCCATTTTATACTTTAGGTTTTTACTTCTCAAAAACCACTTTTATTTTTCTTAAGTTTGTGAGGGATAATTTAGAGTTAATAATTTAATTTCAGCCTAGATTTGGATATCGTTTTATAAGTTTGATTTGAAGATTATTTTGTTCTTTTACATACAAATATTTTAAATAATAATTTCCAAATCTATCAACCAAATCATTTGAAGCATCTCATTTTCTACTTTGAGATACCATTGTTCTAATAGTGATTTCACCAAACTTAAAAAAGTTGAGTTGAGATTCTAGATATTTCCTTCCATATATGCTAAATATATTGAAATTAAGGATACTATATGAAAAAATTATTACTATATTATTCATTTCAATCACATAACATACAAATAAAGGGCCCATGAAATCCTCACTTAACCAATTTAACATACGTCAGGGCTTTTTCAAGGGAATCTAGCTAGAGAAAGGTGTTAGTTTTAAGGAGTTCATTTTTGGAACATACTTTTTTGAAATAAAATGTATCTAGATAATAAATAAAGGGGATGGAAATATCTAAATAAGCTTCCTTAACACTTAATTTTTTAATTTTTGGCTCCATCCTAGATGCATCTATATTCATCATCCTTAATTACTAGTGGATAGCAAGAAAGAAGGAGAGGTAGTTTATTGCTACTATATTGAAGATCTAGATCAATCCAAACCAATTATATCCTTCCATTTTTTTATGTAAATGCAATATAAAACTTTGAACCCAAAATACTAGATTGAAAAGGGATGAACTAGAGGAAACTTAGATATTTGAGACAAAGGCATTTTTTTAATCCAATATTCCTCCAAAAAAATTACTTTTCATCCATTAGATACATTCCAACATAATTTTTTCATAATAAATTCTTTAATTTTTTTTATGAAATTTCAAATTTTAGAATGTCTAAGTAGAGGGTTTTGGGTAACAAGTTGTTTACATCATGGGAGTCAATGTGTTTAGCTTGAATAACTTGGCTCAATTTTACACCACTATCTTCATATAATCACCATAAAAATTTTCATCATAGGGAAAGGCTTTTCAATATTTAATCTCTTAAATCTATATCCTCAACAAAATTGGGTATAAAAAATTGTTTCTAGGTCACTAAGTTGATCCTCTTGAGCACATTAGTGCCATTTTATCAAAACTTCCTTTGGATGACATTAACAAAATTAGCAACTGAGTTTTGAATTTTACATAATCACATGGTATATGTGGGAATGGATTGAAGGGAGGATTGGAGGAGTTTGGATCTATTATCCATAGCCAATAACTTACCTTTCCATGTGGATAATTTTTTGTACATTTTTATAAAGATTAGTTTCAAAATGTCATGACCTACTTTCCCATCAAGCAGAGGTATCCATATATAAGAGCCCAATCATTTTTATATATTAAAGCCAAATAATATCTGAATTATATGTCACATGTGTCCATTGAAATTTATAAAATATAATTTATACTTTCCAATATTCAGCTTTTGACCTACATCCAAAACAAATTTATCAATTAAACTTTTTATTTTTTGGGCCTCTTCTATGAAAGGTTCACTTGCCAAAAATGTATCAACTTCTAAAATAATATTTTAAAAAAGATCCAAACTTAAGGAATTTTCTAGACCTTTCAGTATTCCTATGCTTACTATATTATTTAGGAATATTTCTAGAGCTTCTAGATAGATAATAAATAAGGAGATAAAGGATCTTCCTCCCTTAGTCATCTAGTGGATTGAAAATAGCTAGCTACAATATCATTGATGTGTATCGAGTAAATTACAATAGAGATGAAAATATAAATAAGTTTTGTCCAATATTCTAAGAATCTAAACCTATTCAATATTTGGATCAGGAAATTCTAGTTGACTCAATCAAAAACCTTATTAATATCCAATTTTATTAACAGACCTATTTTTTTTCTTATGAATGATAAAATGAATTAATTCATAAGATATTATCATGCCATCTAAGATTTTTTTCTCATAAAAAATACGTTTATTTTTATGAGATGATTCTTTCCATAACCATGTTCATTATATTAACTAATACATTGGTGAAGATATTATACATTATGTTAGAAAGGGATATTGGCTTGAAGGCATTCAAATATTTAGTGTTCTTAGTTTTTGGGTTGAGTGAGGAAGGTATAATTACATTCATTTAGGATGATTTTTTCCTTCTACATTATTTGAAAACTTCAAATACATCCAAAACCTACTATGTGCCAAAATTTCTAAAATAATCCATCATAGAACCCATCCAAACCTAGAGATTTATTTACACTCATATCAAAAACTAATTGATGTAATTCTTATTTGGTAAATTGTTTCATTAATTTAAAATTATCATCATCTGTGATGATATTCAAAATATGAGATAATATTTATTTCTTATCTGAGTTAATATTATCATGTTATTTAGTGAGTATGATTTTTTATAAGTTCACACTTGATTCTTTGATTTAATATTCCTTTCAAATTAGTATTCCTAAGGGAAGATTGAGTTGTTAAATTTAATTGTTCATTTTTAACACCACAAATATGTGGAATAAATTGGTGTTCTTACCACCTTATTTTAGCCAATTCACCTAGATTTTTATTTCTAGTGTATTTCATCCATTTTTAAAACATGTTGTAATTAGGTCATCAAAACATTTTAATTATCTATAACAACCTCATTTATACCTTCCTCTTTGATGATTTTTTGAACTTATCTTAAGTATTCGATGATGGATTCATTTTTAGAGAATATTTTTCTAAACATTTTGTAATTTCATTATCTTACATCTTCCTTAATTTTTTGATTTTTTCATGCAAGGGTATACCTTTTGCATATTATTTACTTAGTTACCCACCATTTGTTTAGATTGGAATAAAAATCAAGATCCCAACACTATATTAATTTTGTCTTGAATTATATTCCTTCTATATTTTATTTTATTTTAATTTTAGTGAAATTTTCCAATGATCTAACATGGTAAATAGTGAGATATGAAAGCCAAAATTAATAGTTATAAAATATACAATCCATACTAAGTAGAAGTATATCAAGCCTTTCCATAATATCATGGTCTCCTTGCCTTATATTATTCTAAGTAAATAGTGTATATTTTGGCTCTATGTTTACCAAACCACAATATATGCAAAGTCATTAAAGTCTATGGCACTGGGTGGTAGGATATAATTACCCCTATATTTATCCATGTATTATAGAATGATATCAAAATCCCCTCCTACAATCCATTTTAGATTGGATTGGTTTCTATAATTTTTTTAAATATCCTATCCAACAATCATTTTTTGATCAATCTCTAGAGGTCCATAAATATTGGACAAGTTGAATTACATGTCTCCTTGATAGGAAGAAAAAAAATTATTTAAACTATAAAAATATTGTGATATGATCTTAAATTTTATTTTATTAAGATTTTAGAGTACTTCCAAGCTACCAACACTACCTTTCACATCTTTAGAAACCCACTCAAAATTTTTCCAAATACTTCTAGTCATAGATTCAAAGGTAACACTATCTATTTTTGTCACTTGCAGCATTGGTATTTCAAGTTTTCCTTCTTATAATAGTCACTTACGAAGGTGACTCTTGTTAGGGGAATTCAATTCCCTAACATTCCAACTTAATATTTTCATGGTTATGGGTGGAGGGGAATCCCCTTCCACCAATTTAAAAGGTCTATGAGGTCCTTTAATTTCCATTCTTAAATTTCATATGAGCTTCTAACTATAATTTATAAGCCAAGGGTTTTCATCTAGGAGTATCCTAGGATCCAGTGTTTGGCTAGTTTCTCAATGGGGGGAGGAGGTGAGGATTTTAATTCCAAATTTGGGGTTTTTTTGTAAAGTGATGGGTACATTAAAACTTGTTTCTTGTGAACATATGTCTCCATCCTATGACCTTTTATACTCACCTAATTTTTATAGAGTTGTCTTAATAATGAGACTATTTTGAGTTATATCTTCTCTAGGATCAAAGGGCTCCTTATTTATTTATTTTTAATAACTAGTATCAAAATTCTGAGCTGGTGTCTTAAAATTCACTTGAATTACTTCATCAAGAAAATATTGAAGATTATTTTCTATTGTTTCATTAGGTAATTTATCTAAATGAGGTACTAAGTTGATTACTTCTTATAGTGAGGGTGTGTCCTTTTTTAGTTCTATGGGTTTTAAGGTAAAATTTTACATTATTTTTCCATCTAAATTCCTTTTGGAGTTTTGGATAATTTTTTTTAGTGCCCATTTTTAAACTAGATTTTTATAATTATTTTAGATATCTTCATTTGATAATTTTTGAATTGGGAAGGAAGAGTATGAAATTATTTTTCCTTATGACCCACTTGTTGTATATGTAGCATTTGAAATATAAACATTATTAATTAGTTTCTTGTTTCCATTTTCTAAAAGAAGAGTATAGGTAGGCCACTTATAGTATGGGTTTTACATGGTTAACATTGACACATATTATTACATATTTAGATAGGTCTTGATATCTTATGGCATGGCCCAAAAAATTGGCTCCCAAATGATTTCCTCAAATTTTCTAAGAATATCCTCCCTCCAATATTCTAGAAGTAATTTTTATAATCTTATCTAAATATAAAAATTCAAGATCAATTACTCAGAGGGGTTAAATAATGGAGATTATTATCTCATATATAAACCAAAATTTTATAAAAACCAATAACCACCAGTGAAAACCCCATCTTTATCTATTGATGATTAAAAACTAAGCTGAATGAAAACTTTTGATAGCCATCAAATCCCTAGCCTAGGATAGTCTTTCTAATACTTTCCAATCCAAAATTACAACTCCTCTCTTATTGGCCATGAGCCAATAAACTTAAAAAATAGATATTTATTGTAATATTGGAAGAAATTATCATGATATTATTATTTTGAATGGTGATGATCTAGGTGCATTTTAAAATCTTGATCCTAGTTTCATTGATATTAATGGATAGCTTTTTGGTGGAGGTAAAATATGTTTTGAGTATAATGTAATTATAATTTAGGTCCATGTTTCCAATATATGATGAATCCTTAGTCTAAGTGTGTAGAGGGTTGAGTTCAAAGTTTTTTCTTTAATGTACATTCACTAATTTCATATTCCTTTGTCACTCACCTCTGCTCAAATACCTACCTTTTTTAGAATTTAAAAAAGTACAAAGGATAATTTTGAATAACACATATCATATATAATATATGCATTTCCATATGGATTTATTTTTTAGGTTTACATGATTTTTACTAACATTGGTGTCTATATTATTAAATTTATTAATTATTTATATTTATTATTATTTATAATCTTTTCAATATAGTTTTCCTTTCCCCATTTACTACAATTTAGAGAGTTAAATTCCTTTACATATTCAATTATGAAATTTACCCATCCATAATCACATGAATACTAGTTTTGAGGGTTGGTAGGCCACGATCTCAAAAATGATGATCATGATTCATAAGATCAAAATGAATGAAATTACAACAGTCAAAATTTACTATAACTTTTATATTAACTTTTAATATAAGGAAGAATAAGTAGAAGGATCTACAAGTAATAATTATAAAAAAATGAGTCAAAAAACTCTATAAAAAATACCAATAAAGAACATTTAGCTGAGTTTGTTAACCTAAAAAGGAATCTTATTATTTAAAGGAACCCACTGAGGAAGAATTTGTTCTTTGATCTCTAAAGCAGTTGAGTGATTAATTGTCTAAATCTTTGGCCTTAAATTTAAATATTACCTTTAATCATACTACTTTTAGAACCATTAATTTTTTGATGAAAGTAGTTGATTTGGGACTAGATATGAAAAGAGGAAGATTGAATATGAGGGAGATTAGAAACAAAGAAACAACAAAAGAAGTGTGCAATGAAATCCAAAGGATGTTGGAACTAAGTGGATTAAAATCCACTTCTAAATCTTGAAAATTAAACAATATCTTAGAATATAAGTGGAATAAATAGTCCTAATAAAAAAATACAGTAAGGAATTTTAGAAAGGAAAACAAACCAAGTATTTTTTGTTGTAGAAAGTTAAAATGTCCTTAAAATAGTTATATAATATTAAAATTAAAATATGGGACAAATCTTCTTATCTAGGTGTAAGTTATTCAAGGGATTCTAGAGGCCTTATCACCCTTAAGAATTCATGGGTGACGTTTTGGTAAATAATAACTACCACTTTGTTATTATTTTCATGATGAAAGAAGACAATTCTTCATGGATCTTGTCAAATGTTTATGCTCTAAGTTATTCTTATTATAGAATAATATTATGGAAAGAGGTAAATGAGTTTAAGAAAGCTTGTAAGGATTTCAATTGGGTGTTTATAGTTAAATTCAACAACCCTCTCTCCCCTCTTGAGAAAAAAGGGAGGCAATCTAGAATATATTGAGAGTATGGATGATTTAGCTTATTTCATTTTTTTATATTAGTCTTACGGATTTGAAACTCAGACATTAAATATTTAACTAGAAAAATAGAAGGTTAGAGTATAAAAATATCTAGATGAGATTATATATATTTTTAATATTTATTTAATTATTTCCATTGATTATTGTTTATCCTCTTTACCTATGATTGTTTCATATCATAACCCTTTAGTCTTGAATTTAGACAAAGTTAAAAATGGTAAAAGTCATTTAAAATTTAAAAATATGTGGTTATCTCATCTGATATTAGAGGATAATATTAAGAATTGTTGGTATTTTTAGGTAATAGGTTCAACAATGTATACATTTTTCGAAAATTTAAAAAATTAAAAAATAAAAAATTAGAAGCTAGAACAAGGATACATTCGGGAATATTTTCACCAAAAAGAGGAAACCAAAGAGAAATTAGAAAGGTTGGAGCTTGAAATTCAAAATGTGGGTATGAATTATTATTATTAATCTAAAGAGAAACCTTTTATCAATGATTTTAAATCCTTAAAAACTAAATATGAAAGGTTTTGGAGGTAGAAATATAGATCCTGCCCCCAATTGTCTATCATTTTGTTGGAAACTATCTATAGTTGGCAACTGTCTATCATTTTTGGTAACCCCTCTCTATATATATGGGTGTTAAGTTGAGTTGAGTTAGTTTAAATATGGATGGGATATATCTATATAGAGAGGGGGGATGAGATAGATATAGATATTTGATTTAGAGCTCTACTCTATATAATAATCTATATAGTATCCCTCAGCCTCCCCATATATATATATATATATATATGAATGATAGGGGTTGGAATATATATAGATATTAATTTAAGTGGGTGGGGATTGGATAGATATAGATAGGGACATAACCTTCCTTGGCCCCCATCTCCATCTAGATAGAGGAGGACAAAAATGCCACATTTTCCCATATGTCTAGGTTAAGACACAAAAACTCTAATATTTATTTTTTTAAATATTATTTACGAAGGTGTGGATATCAAGGAATAAAAACTCATTATAAATGAGGCTATTAATTTATTCAAAAACCTTCTTTCAATCAAGATTGAGAGGGATTAGAATTTGGAAGATAAAATTTTGAAAGTTATTCCCTACATTCTATCCCAAAGAGAAAATGGAAACTTAATAAACATAGTATCAATTAAAATATTCATATTTATATTCTTCTCTTTTGATGGAAATAATGTCTTTGGTTTGAATGACTTTCCTCCAATGTTCTTTTAAATATTTTGAGATATCACCAATGCTGATGTGATTGATGCAGTTTGATAATTTTAGGACTTAAGAATTTTTTTATGGGAACTTAATAATACCTTCTTGGTGTTAGATCCTAATATATTGGGTTTTGAAAGTTAATATATTTTAGATTGATAAGTCTTTGTAACACTATTTATAAAATCTGCATAAAGGTTATTATATTGAGACTTCCTAAGGTGTTACCTGATTTAATCTCAAAACATCAAAGTGGTTTTATTCATGGTATGCAAATAATTGATTATAGTATTATTATGCATGAATTTATTCATTCCATGGATAATAATAATCAAGCGAGAATGATCCTCATATTGGATATAGATAAGACTTATGATATGGTTTCATGGGAATTTTTGGATAAAGTCTTGGAAAGATTTGGTTTTCAGTTGAAGTTCACATATTTAATTAGTTCTTGTATTTCTTGCCTAATGTTTTCTATTTTAATCAATGAATATTCAACATTTTTCTTTGGAAGTGAGAGAGTTATTAGATAGGGTGATCTTCTCTCCCCATTTCTATTCATTCTATAGGTAAAATCCTTTGGCAAAATTATTAAATAAGCTCAAATAAGTTCTAAGCTTTAAAATTTAAAAAAATCTTACTCTTCCAATGCAATATCTCATAATAAATTCAAAATTATTGGCCTTGGGTAATCCTTGATTAAATATATTAAATGAATCAATATCATCCTTAAGAACTATGATAATGTCTATGGAAAATGGGTGAATTGTGAAGATAAATATTCTTTTTCATCAATATGACATCGAGATCTCAAATAAAATTCTCTAGATTATAGTGTTTTTAACTCTGTGAGATTCCTTCAACCTATCTAGGTGTACCTCTATTCAAAGGTAATCCTAAAGACAACTCCTATAATATTATTCTAGATAAATTTCAAATGAATTTTGTGAGTTACAAGGTTGTCTTCTTTCTTAGGTAGGTAAAATTAAATTTTTTAAAATTTTCCTTCAAATTATTCCCACTTATTATACTTTCTTAGAATTATAGGGAAGGTTTTTGAACATATTGATAAAATATAGAGGAGGTTCTTATGGGCTGGTGTTGAATAAAGGTAGAGGTTACCACTACTTGCTTGGAACTTTGTTTTCCATCCAAAATGTTAGGTTAGTTTGGGTTTGATAATTTTGAAGCCTTTAAATTTAAATCTCCTTGATAAGGTGGATTAGAGGATACTTGTTAAAAATAACCCTTGGAATGGGTATTTTAAGTTGAAATATCTTGACTCTCATAATCCTATTGGATTTTTAACCAATGACTCTAATTCTAGTTTTTATTTTTGAAATGAACATACTAAATATAGAATCCTTTTGAGGAAAGGTTATAAATGGAAGGTGGGTATTGGTTCTATGGTCCTATATTTGGAGGATACATAATTTATTAATAAAATATTAATCCATTTTGACCTTTGAAATCTCTCTAACCTCTAATTATGGTTGCTACATGTGAAAGGGTAGCTAACTATATTAAGAAAATAGAATCTATTAGGACTTGGAAAGCCATTGATTAGCCTAATGTAAATAAGAATTTGATGAAACATGATACTAACCTTTGTGATCTCCTTAAAATGGATGACTCATACAGTGTTATTTTAGGTTACTCTCAGTAGATAGATTATCAAGAGGATGGTTTCCATTGGATAAAAATATAGGATAAGAATATGATTTATAAAATAAATGTATTATTTTTTATATCTATTAAAAATAATATCCTTACATAAGATAAAATAATTAAGAGAGGTCTAATGGTTATTAATAGATGTGTATTATGTGAAAGTGAGTCTGAATCTGTATATCATCTAATTATAGATTATCCTTTCTTCTAATATTTTGATTAATCCTGATGAAATTTTAAGATTTGTGGATTTAGATAGCCTCTATCTTATACTTGGTTCTTAAATGGGTTATTATTTTATCCTATCTAAAATTAAAATTTTTGTGTAATCTCTTTATGCCCCATAATTTTTGGGGATTATGGTTGCAAAGAAATGCTATAATAATTAAGAATCAAATAAAAAGTGTTTATAGGGTGGGAATTATTAATTATAAATCCATTAGGGATAAATTATTACATACAGACCATTTTGGTTTCATTTGTGTCTAAACTAGACTTCAGATTGACTTCTACCAAACTATGCAAATTAAGCCTAGAAATCACCAAAACAACCAAATTCATCCATGCATGGGATATAACTAGTTATAATTGTGTCAAAGATTCCTTATTTGGGGTATTAACTTATGAAAAATGATAATATATCTTGGATTCAACCCCAATTAAATTATGACCTAGCAAATTTACAAATTGGCCTTTTGATCTATTAATTCAAAACACTAAAATAATTCATAAATTCCAAAAACCTTAAGCAAGATTAATTAAAAAATAGCTTCAATTAGCTACTTAAGTAAAAATTCCAAGTTTAACTATGTAATTACACTTTATAAAAAAATATTTTTTCAATAAAGATGAGGTCAAAGTCAAAGGAATTAATAATATATTTTATAAATGCCTAAAATTCAAAGAAAAGGTGAGTCACACCTCATATATATTTTCTATGTTATCAAGCCTCATAAATATCTTACATGAGTTTTCAAGCCTTCATAATTATTTTGTCCCAACCTAGGGTTAATATAGACACAACCAAGGTTAAAACTAAACCTAACTAGAATTGGGTTAGAGTTAGTTTTAGAACCTATTAATACAAGTGGCATTGCCCCTATTTAAACAAGCTCTCAAGCCAAAGTTACAATGTTAGATTGATTAAAGAGAAGATTGAATAAGCCAATAAAATCCAATACAAGCCTTAAGTGGTCTTAGATAAGTACTTCCAAAATGGAAATTGCATTGATGAATGTCTCTATTTTCCACAAGTTGAGCATGAGCATCCTCTATGCCAATAAATGAACACTAGTTTGACAAGGGAGGTAAGATAGTTTTGTGTTTTATCTTCTATTTATAATTTTGTTCATTATTTTAAGCTCACCCAATTTATTAGGAAAGAGTAGTTAATTTTTTATTATATTTTTTGGTTTGAATTATTTTTTGATTTCACTAACAAGAAACTAAAGAAATTTATCTCTTCATATTCTTAATGATATATATTGGCATGCCCAGTGGGACCATGCACCCCACATGGACAAAAGGAGTAATGTGAAACCTTTAAAAACCTTAAAATATCACTCAAAGCTTTAAGTTTTCAACATTTTAACTCAATTTTCCATTATTTTATTTATCTATTAATTGACAACTTTGCTTATTTTGTCCTCTATTTTGTGATTGTTTATTTATAGGAAATGACTATTTCATGCATGATTTTCAATAAATTCATAAAAAATGGTGAATTCACATAAATTAGTTACTTAGACATAAATGATGACATCAACATGATAAATCATCCTCTATGAAATTGGTGACAAGTGTAAAAAATAAAGCCAAGGGGCTAAATTTCACTTCACATCTTGTTTAGTGATCTTAACATAATAACAACCTTAGATTAATTCTCCTAAGAGATTTTGATTTTGATTTTTTCATTCTTGAAAAGGTAATTATTTTCCATTTATTATATTAATTTATTTTTTGGAAAAATAAACTTCGTGTTTATGTTATCCCCATGTTCCCTCTTGAGAACTTGGGTGATCAAAAGTCCCATGTTTCTTACTTTATTTGGTTAAGTCTAGAAAGGAATAAAAGTGATGTATACTCTCCCCAAGATCTGAGTCACTTGGGTTACCCAAAAATGACCCTAAATTTCATTCAAATTTTTATTTATTTCTTTTTCTACATTGTGTGGGGGTAGGAGTTCATAGCCTCCTCACAAGTTCTTTAGGGGAGTGTTGACCTGGGGTTTCATCTCTTAGCATAGTTCCAAACCCAATCCATGGTGGGGTATATAAATTGGTCACATGATGATATAATTAAATATTGGATGAGTGTTTATCCTAATAATTCTAATGAAAACCCATATCAGTTCATGTTAGACATAAGACTTCACTAAGTAGTACATGACTAAAGTTGTTGTGCAAAGGACTAGACCTTTTCATAAAAAGCTATCAATTTTGAATCCAATTGATGTTATTTTCACTTTTCTTGTCCACACTTGGGTCCATGTAGATCATTTTAAAAATTATATATTTTATTAAACCCCACTTTATCATGAAATATCCTACCAAATATTGAGTTATTTTAGCACTCTAAGATCGTGCCATTACCGATTCTTGAGAGATAGAGGGTGATTAAAACTTTACCTACATGTGTTATTTAATTATTTTTTTAACACTTGGTTAATTTTTATTTTTGGTATATAATTTAAAAATTTGGTGGAAGCTACACACACCTTGTTAGTTTTAGGGTAGGACATGTACTTAGGTGTTTTTTCTATTTATTTTACTAGCATGTATTTTTGGGTCTAAAATAATTTATATATCAAAGTAAAAATGAGTCAAAACCTTCAAAAAAAGATAAATTTTACATACCACTTTGAACCAATAGGTGTTATGTTACCGAAATCACTCAACTATTTTGCCTTATCTTGATATTTTAGAAACCACTTTTGTACAATATATTCAAAATAACATTGTTACATTGTCAAATTTTGTTCCAATATATTTGCCTTTGTGTAAAATCAAGTCAAAATATGTTTTTGTGCATTTTTATCCCAAAAGTGTCATTATGACATCCATTTGAGTCTAGGCCATTATTCATTTGAAAATCCAAGTCTTTCAAAATCTCATTCAGATTCTATCATTCAAAGTTTAAATCTAAAATGATTGGTTTATGCTTGAGTCTTATTTACAACTTGGGTTTGAGTGGTTCACCTTTTTATCTTAAGATTGTGAAAATTGGATGCATTTTTAGTTTTATTTTTAAAGACCTTTTCCTAGAGACCAAGTTTCCTTTTACCACATCTTTCCTTGATTCCAAGTTTCTATCTTAGACCAAGTGTGCCATTTGTTTGAAATTAAGATTTTTAGACTTGATAGTTTTTCAAATTTGTATGCCTAGCCTAAGTTATGTATCAAGACCTATTTCATGTGCCTAGATCAAGTTTGTTTTCAAATTCCAAGCCCAATTTTGTTTATGTCATGACCTATTACAAATACCTAGTTCAAGTTCATTTTCAATTCTAAGTTCACACTTTTCTTAGACAAATTATAATTTCCATGTTAAAATTGACCACGTTCAAATCCAGACCTTTTCCAAATACCAAGTATTTTTAATAACCTATACCATCATGCTAAGTTAGGTTTTATTTTTAAACCCACATTCCAATCTAATCAATGTAATTTTTGACCCATTTTAGACCATGCCAATAAATCCCAATCCAACCTATATCTAGACCAAGTCCATTTTAAAACTAAAACAAAGTTCAACAACATTTTTTATAGACCAAGATCACCCTTTGGGATAATTTTTAAACCCAACCATGTTGATTATCATATCCCAATACCACCTTTATTTGGGACAATTAAAGTACCAAGTTCACCCTTTTAGGGATAATTTCTCTGATAACAATATCAAATCCCCTACTTATACTGGTGATCCTCATTTATCATGCATTAACAACCAAGATCCATAGTGCCCATAGATTACCATTCCAATCCCTCCTCCTTTAACATGCATTCACAACCAAGATTCACACCACCAAAGGATTACCATTTCAAACCCTCTTATTTTGGCTTACATTAACAATCAAGCTTCATAGTACCCAAGGATTACCATTTTAGGCCTTCTTACTTTGGATTGCACTAGCAACCAAGCTCCATAGTACCCAAGGATTACCATTTCAGGTCCTCCTCCTTTGGCCTACATTAGCAACCAATTTTTATAGCACCTAAGGATTACCATTTCAAGCATTCTTCTTTTGGCCTACATTAGTGAACCAAGCTATACATTACCTAAGGATTACCATTCCAAGACCTTCCCACTGTTTCTTCCAAATTTAGTAGCTCATTATCTCAATAAGGTTACATAATGACAAATAGACATATTATGGTTATGATTCTAGACCCACATCCAATATTTTTTGATCCCATATTTGAGGAAAATATTTCCAAATAGACCATTATCAAATCACAGGCCATTACTTATCCATTGACAAACATCCCCCACTTTAGAAAATACAATTTGGTCTTTGAGGTACAACATAGCCAATCATTACCTCTTAAAAATCCATCATTTAAGGACCAAAATGTGTTTAAATATGAGATTTTGTAACCAAGTGTAAGCCAAGGATAAGATAACCAACCAATCTATAAGGTTTTTATTGAAACACCTATTTATGATGAGTTACCCTATGTTGAATCACCCTTTGACCATTGCATTATATTTGAGGAGCCTCACATTGATAAGCCAAACTTTGTGGAGTTACTTATTGACCATTTACATTTTATTGATAACTCTCACTTTGACAAGCTAATCTCTATGGAATTTCCCTTTGACCATTTCCCTATATTTTAGGGGACTCAATTTGAAAAGCCAATCTCTATGGAATTGCCTATTGACCATTTCCATTTTTTTTATAAGCCTCACTTTGACAAGACAATCTTTGTTGATTCCTTCTTAGTTGAGTCTATTTTCAAAGAGCCCATTATTCAACCATAGGTCATTATTCATCCAATACTAAACATTCAACATAACATATTTACTATCACACTAGTATAAGAATCAACATTAAAGTCAAGTTTTATTTTTGAACCAATATCAAATTTAGTATTAGAAGTAGAATCAACATTAGATTCAGAGTCCCTTGAGTCAGACTCAACTTTAGAATTTCAATAAGTTAGTGTCTATTACAACATTAGTTACACACACCTTTAGATCAATTTGAATATATTTATGATCCTTACATGGTTTTCAAGGATGTTTACATCAATATCAACACAATTTCTCCTAGTATCTTCTATGAGGATTATCTTGCCACTTACCATTCCATTACTATTCTAATTTCCATGTTATACAACCAACCTATCCATTATATTGACATTTCACCTCCCACAAGTGTCTATTGGACTGATATAATCACACATTATTGAACTACATCCATGGGGACATATCAGTTTAATAATATCATGGGGATCAAGACCACATTCATGTAGAAGAATAACAATCTCCTAGTGAAACCTTTTCAGAGGCACTAGGAGAAAATCCAAGTCCAAACTCAACATCTTCTTATGAAACCTTGTTCGAGGTGATAGAAGATAATAAAATACAAAAGTCAATGTTCTTTAGTGAAACCTTCTCAAAGGTTTATGGAATAATCAAGAAAAATTTATTGGTGTGAACCTCTTTGAGGAACCAATAGATGAGCCCAATAATTCTTCATTGCTTCATGAATACATATCAAAAATAACATCAATACAACTTCCAATCTATAGTATAATCATATGAAAACATATCTTAGGACCAAAATATATAAATTTTTATTGGTCCTATCAATAACATATTAAAAAAAATTGGCCCCACCACAACTACAATTATGTCAAATCAAAAATCATAAACATTGTGTGTGCCTAAAAATCCAAATATTCATTTGTTACCCAATCATTATACATTCCATTTTGATCCATTTCTCCATTTTAGACATATATTACATTTCCAACTCATACCTTTTATCCAATAATTATCCCTATTTACCATCTTGGTTGCACTTTCATTTATAGAGGATACTAAGACATGTTGTCTCAAAGTTTGGATGAAACATAATCAACTACCAAAAAAGGCCATAGTAACATTATTGGAGTCCAAATTAGTATCAAGTTCTTGACAAAGTAGATATTTAAAAAGGATGTGTACTATCAATCTAAACATTTAACTATTTAGGTTGTATCCTATATTGATCAAGACATCCATCTCCACATTAATAGGAATAATAGAATCATGTCTTACCTTGCCTTTCCATTTACCTTACCTTACCATCTACCTTCCCTTATTGTTTACCTTGTATTTTCATTTACTTTGCCTTTACATTTACCTTTCCTTTTCATGGTTTCATGCCTTTATCAAATTTCTTATTCCCAACATTCTATTACTTAATCAAGATTCTTCTTTATAAGGTAGAACTACATTAACTTGAGGTCTTTTAGGGTCATATAGGTAGTGCTAAATTTACATTAAGGTCAGATCAGTCACCCCTTTTTCCATGCTCTCACCATTTTGAAATTTAGACCATTTTGTATCTCATATCCTCCATTGAGTTGATATACCAAAAAACCCAAAACATTAAGAACATTTCCAAACATTAATCCATTATAAAGTAGAACTACATTTACTTGAGGTTATTCAAGACTATGTAGGCAACACTCAATTTACATTGAGATTAGCTCAGTTACCCCTTTTCTTAATGCTCTCACCATTTTGAGAGTAACCTATGACAATGCTCTCACCATTTTGTGAACTAGACCGTTATGTATCACATTATCCTCCATTGAGTTTAGATACTAGAAAACCCCAAATCATTAGGAACATTTACAAACATTCATCCATTATAAGGAAAAAGTATATTTACTTGAGATCCTTTGATACTATGTAGACAACACTTAATTTAATTTAGGTTAGGTTGGTCAACCCCTTTACCACACTCTCATTATTTTTCAAGCATTTTTAGTGAATTCTCTTGTCATTTTGTGAGTAACCCCTAAGCCAACACTCTCACTATTTTTTGAGACAATTTTGTGTGCATTATATATTTTAAATTGATGCACTACTACACCCTTGGTTTAGCCCATTCTCTCATCATTTACTTGAGACCATGATTTCACCATTTTATGAGTGGTATCTTGTCAATATATAATGATTTAAAATACCCTAAAAATTTCAAAAACATTCAAAATTTTCAAAAACCTAAACATTTAAAAATGAATTATAGTCTCCTATAGACATATAAAGCCCCAAAATCTAAAAACATTTGACTTTTCCTAAACCTAGTCACCAATCCTTGATCTACCCTAATAGGGAAAATTTATAAACATAATGGCCAATTGTTTGTTTGGTAAGCTATGGGTGAAATAAATGGAAATTTATCTCCATCATTGTAGATATATTTCAATTCTTTCACTATATTTCTACTTTTCTTGAGTCAAATATACCAATGAAATATCATGTTCAAGAATGTAAGAGAAATTCTACACAAACTTGTCTAAAAGGTCATCAAAACTAGATACTGAGTTCATTGTCAATTTTAGGAACCAATCCAAAACTTATCCTTAGAGACTCTAAGGAAACAAATAAATAGATAATTTTGCTAAATGAGCTCCAAATGTATTTCTTGCATGGTTTTCTTGTATTTTACATCAATAAGTATTTGACAATGGAGGTTTCTTCGCTCCTTCTCTCCTTGGCACATTGGTTTTGATTACTTAGATTAAGAATTTGGAATGGTAACCTTAATTTCAAATATTATCCATATCCAAATTAGCATTATAAATTTAGCTTATGAGAGATTATAAATGAATAGGCATGGCCTTGTATTTATATCTTTAGGAATAAAGTCTCATCCAAGGTGAGTTAAGGTTGAGTTTAGGCTTGAAATAGTTTCAAACTAAATCTAGGTGAGTTAAAACTAACTCTAGTTGAGTTAATAGTTGTCATAAAATTATTATTTTTAATTACTAGGCATGGCTCTCAAATTATATATTTTAGGATATTTTCAAAGAGCTTGATAACTCATATAGGTAATGATGGAAGGCTTTCATATTTTGATTTTTGGAATTCCCATTTTTAGATATTCATTAATTGTAAATGGATAATTCAACTAGGCATTTAATTTTGTTTAATGTGTTAAATGATTTTGATTATCATTTTAGATTTTTAAATATTTTATTAAGTGTGCAAGTGCCCCATTTAATGGGTCTATAGGCCAAATTGATAGTTATGATGTCGCAAGGTGATTAGGAATGAATTCATGAGAGGTTATTATTGCATATAGTCTAGTACCCCAAATAGGGATAGATCAACACAATTATGAGCATTGATGAATGATACACAAGAAAATTGGGTAAATTCAATGATTCCTAGGCTTAATTTACAATGGTTGGTAAGAATCAATCTAAATGTTAGTTGAAATGTAGTTTTGGCTAGATTTCGCTGTTTACAAAAACTAACTTCAGTTGAGTTAATAGTTTTCATGTAATTATGATTTGAAATTGATAGGCATGGATCTAAAATTAGATATTTTAGGATATTTTTAAAGAGCTTGACAACTCATAAAGTCAATTATGAATGGCTTTGATATTTTGATTTTTGAAATTTCCATTTTTAGATATTCATTAATTATAAATGGATAATTCAACTAGGAATTTAATATTGTTTAGTTTGTTAATTGAGTTTGATTATCCTTTTATCTCTTTCAAGATTTGATAAAATGCGAAAGTGGCCTATTTAATGGGTCCATAGGCTAAATTGATAGTTGTGATGCCACAAGGTGATTAGGGATGAATAAGTGAGATGTCATAATTACATATAGGCTAGTACCCAAAATAAGGATGCCTCAACATTATTTTGATCATTGATGAATGATGCACAAGTAAATTTGGGAAATTTAGTGATTCTTAGGCTTAATTTGGAATATTTGGTAGGAATCAATCTAAATGTTGGTTAAAATCTAGTTGTGGATAGATTTAGGTATCTATAGTTTACCCTTATTTGGGAAGGCATTACAAGCTATATGCATAATAACATCTTCTCAAATAATGAAAAGGTCTTATATAACTGAGACTTTAATGGCAATGGATAATTTCTATATTCCCCCTTTAGGGAGTGGTTAGAAATAAAGGTCAATGATTGATCCCTTGAAAGAAGGAAATGATGGGACCAAAAGGTAAAATGGGGTGAAAAGACTAATTTGCTCATAGGTGGTTAAAATAAATGGCATGGGTGGGATGTCATAGTTGGGTAGATAAACATGATGATTTACCCACAAGTATTTATAATCATCGACATAGGTAGGATGAAAAAAGATAATAATTTACCCAAAGGCATTTAGAATAATTGAGAAAAAGATAAAGGTAATAAGAGAATGATTTTTCCAAAGGTATTTATAATAATTTAAAAAGGAAAACAATGATTTTCCATAGGTAGTTATAATCATTAGTAGGATAAAAACATGCCACAAGTGGATGGATAAAGATAATGGTTTGACTAAAGGTAGTTATAAGCATTATTGTAATGAAAATGTTCCCTAGGTGGGTAGAAGAAAGATAATGATTTTTCCAAAAGAAATTATAATCATTAACCTCAAAATAGATTAAAACACAATGATGTGCCCAAAGGTGGCTATAATCATTGGGTTTGTAGGTGGGATGATACATATTTATTTTCCCAATGGTGTTTATAGTCATTGGCATTGTTAGTGAGACAAGATATAATGATTTCCCTAAAGGAAATTATAATCATTGGTAGAATGAGTGGTGTGAAATGACAAATTATATAATGGGGCTTACATATTGAATCCATACTCACAGAGTAAGAGTAAATTGGTAAAGAGGAAAAGGCTGAATTTTGGCAACTTGTTAGTATGGATATACACATATTAACTATAAAAGATGAAAATTATTTCATGATTTAGTTACTCTATATTTGGGAAATGATTTGGGTAGATCAGGAATTTTTTAGGTGCCAAGGAGAAGTATTGTGGTCACATTGTTTGTAATATTTATCAAGCTATTTTTTACTATAGTATGTGATGGTATCCATCATGATATAAAATGCAATGATAAATTGGCCTAAATATGCATAAGGACTAACACGTGATCCAAGAAACAATTAAAAAAATGCACCAATGATAAAAATCATGATGACAATATTAATGTATGAATATGGATGGATTTAAGAACAATGCACAAGGAATCACCTAATGAACACATATAGAGTAAATCAAGGCACAAAAATAAAACAAACAAATAGGCAAACAAGCAAACAAATAGAAAGACAAAACATTGAGAAATTAAAAAACACAAAAAAACAAATAAAGTAACATGAAATATACATAAACAATGGTTAATCATAATGTTAGTTCAAAAAAAATGATATAAATAAAATAATATATAATTCCCCTAAACTATAGGAAATAATGACATTAAAAAAATGGGGGAATAAAAGAAAAGGAAGGGGTAGCTAAGCTAACTCCAGATGCACATGGCAAGTGGATGTTGCCTACATAGTTTTATGGATGTAAGGTATAATATAAACTTAATGCCAAATGTAGTTCTCCTAGGAGATGGGATAAAAGAAAATAATGATAAGAAAACATGATTTATGTTATAGATGAATATGGTAATAAGCTCATAAAATGTTGAAAGCATGGGACATTAGGCCAATAAGGATGGGGAAACTAAATGACAAGTGGTTTCTTGTGAAGTAGATAGGGATCCCAAAATCCTTAAGGTAAATAGTGGTTAATGTGGGAATTATTTTTGGATTTTCTATGTCTTTTACAAATGTTTTTGGAATTTTATGAGCATCTCAACTCGATATAGAGTGACGAGATACTAAATGACCTAACTTGTAAAATGGAAAGACTATGATCATAAAATGGTGAGATCATGATAAAGGGTGATTGAGCTGACCTTAATGTGAATCAAGTGTTTCCTACATAGTCTCAAGATGGGATCTCAAGTCATTATATTTCTACCTTATAGTAGATGAATCTGACTAGGTAGCAACAAATTCTCAAATTTGGCAAAGTAGGAAAGTTGTATAGTATGACATAGGAATGCCAAGGTGGTATTTCAATACATGATAAAGGTGTTATTCCTAATTTAATCACACAAGGTTATAATTAGGAAAAAATGTATTTCAGTGATACTAATTTTTCCATAGGTATTAATAATTAGTATCATGATGGTGGTACTTTTATTTACCCAAAGGTGGTTATAATTAAGAACACTTAGTATAAAAATAAGTAAGAAATGAAGGATGAAACTCTATCATGCTAGGATAAAATATATCATCTATTTATAATACTAAATCAACTACTAAAACTTGATATAAAACCCCTCATTGAAGGTGTTCAAATAAATAATGGAATGGAACCAAGGTCAAAGGGTTGGGTAGGTAGGGTGAAAATAACTCTAGTCAATAGGAAAGGTATGGTAGAATGATATATAGTAGAATGGTACGTATAAGAATGTTGATATTATGGTACAATAGAAACATGCCTCATAGACAACAATACTTCAAGTCTCTCAAGTGATGTAATAGTTGAGGTGTATAATACTCATCGGTTCATCAAGTTCATCCCTATATGGTGTAGTGTTATTATATGCTCAGGAACCATAATTTACAAAAATAATATAGGAGCCCATCTAGTTGGGTTTGAACTTGCTTGTGTGCATATTCTCATCCATGGTATTCTATCAATTTTATTTGAGAACAAGATCACCAAGCTCAAATTATAAATGTTTGACTCATCAGTTATAGTGTCCATGAAGTCGGTTATGGTATGATTGAAGGTTGTTGACTTTGGCCATGTATATCTCATCAAGTAACTCTACCTCTTATAGGAAAGCTACTCAATAATATTCATAATCTAGAACATGTTTAAGTGAAATGAAAAAATATGGTAATTCAACCTCAATGGGAAGAATGGCCTCAATGCCATAAACTATGAAATATAGAGTGGCTCTTGTTGGGGTATGACAATTAGTGTAGCATGCCTAGAGGGTGTAGAAGATTTTGAGGTGCCAATTATGGATAGAATTATTGAAAATATTTTTAAGGATGTTGACAATGGTTTTTTTGGATGATTCTACTTGGCCATTACTTTATGGGTAATATGTGGTATAAAAATGTTAAGTAATTTTGTACTCAACACAATTTTTTGGCATCCTTATTCTTGAAAAATACATCATTATCATATATAATGTCATGTGGGATACCATAGAAAAAAATGAGATGGTTAAATATGAACTTGGAAATTTGTTTTCTAGTCACATAAGTGATGGGTATAGCTTCAACCCTCTTAGTGAAATATTCAATAGCAGTAAGGATGTGTTTATGGCCATTTGATGAGGTTGGTTTAATACTAATAATAAGATTGAGGCCCCATATAGAAAATGGACATGGTGTAAGCATTGGTTAATCCATAAAATGGCACTAAATTTTGTGAAAAATTTGTTTACCTTGGATATTTTAGTCAAATCGCATAATTTCCTGATACACTCAAAGAAACAAAACTAAATTTGACCTTTTAATACATTTTGTCTCAAACCTTGAAGTGCTCAATTTTTCCTTAGTATGTAATATTTGAATAATTATGTATTAAATAATGATTAATAAACAAAATTAATTAAAATGAAAAAAATAATGCACAAATAAAATCAACTCACAACAAGCACTTGATAACGGAGTTCGACAATACCTACATCTTTGGGTTCACTTATAGTATGAATCAACCCATTTCCTAGAAAAGTGAGTACATGAAAAAACCTCATGATTTTATAATTGATACTTTAATATTTCACAAATATAAAATAATATATCTTTATAAATTCCTAGTAAATCCATGAATAGACCTTCCACCTTACTATCATGCGAATGCAATCTCATAATCCTATAGATTTCTACCAAAGGTCTCAAAAATGGACTTATAAAATTCTCTTAAAAACAATTTCATTGGGATTTAAAAATAACATTGAAATAATCTCAAATTATATAATAAATCCCTAGTTTACACCAAGAAGTGAAAATCTCTCCAGTCCCTCAAAACTTGAGATTTTGCAAACTGGTCTATTATGGCCTATACATAGTATGCTCTATTATTCACTTTGAGGCATTAAAAAGTGCATAAAAATACCTCAAATATAGAAAATAAATATATGTATAGAATCATCTCTATATATAGCTATAGGTATCATCTTTAGCTTTGGATCTCAGCTCTAGATTTGGCTCTCAGCTCTTCGATTTAGGCTCTAGCTCTGGCTCTCAGCTCGTTGGCTCTAGCTCTTAGCTTTTGAATCTCAACTCTAGCTCTTCAAATCTTAACTCTGATGAGTGTTTTAGAATTTTTTAATTAATTCCAATTATAATTGCTTTATTTATAAATAACCCCTCACCCCTTTATATACTTGTGGGAGGTCCACTTTTTCAGATTGGGATGATTATCCACAATCTTTTTAAATAAATTTCATAATTATCCCATACCTAATTTTTATAGGATTTTAAATTATCCATCACATTTTAAAATATGGGGTCATAATTATTCCCAAATATATGATGTAATATGTTTATCCCCAAATATTAAAGACTTGGATCAAACCATATTGCTAGATGACTTTATTGCCACATCATCAAGTTTGACCATAACTTTGACTGGTCATAACTTACACATATGGACTCCATTTTTTTAACCATAAAATGTGATGAAAATATTAAAACAAGATATACATCATTGAACTAGATTTAAAATATTCCATGATGGTCAATTTTTGTAGTTTGACCAGATTTGACCACCTGTGCTTGGCTTTGACTAAAATTTTGACTAACTACACAAGGAGCATATGAGCTCTATTTCTAAAGTTCCACATACCATTAGAAAGCTATTGATGAGATCTATGTTGTCCCAATGATTATTATAAAATTTTATGAATTATATTTTTTATTTAATTTGGATCCTCTTAGGTCAATCTTCCCTACTAAGAGGGCTTTTAGTCCACCAAATGCTGGTACCTAACTTGATCCTCTAAAATGCCAATTGATTTTGAAGAATTCTGATGGGTCTTTTTTCGGTCTACTTAGGTTCTATAACTATGCCAAATATGGTTGTAATAAATGATTTATGACATCTTTTTCATACCTTCTACTAATATAAGGCCATCAATAGCTTCTACACAAAACTAGGATGTGATGACTTCCTCTGTTACATGGCTTCACAAGAGCCTCTACATAGATAAGCCTGGTGATCTCCTCTACTGATGGTAAATGGTCCTCTACAACATATCAAGTATAGTACCCAAATCATATCATAGAGATAGTAATGGAAAAATATGATTCATAACTAAAAAATGTAAAAGGCCCTAAAATAAGGCATGAGCTATACTAAATCCTATAACTACCAATAAGGTCACAATATATCAAACTATCTACCCACTATCACATCTTGTAAGTGGTGAACTGCCAAACACTGAAACAATGACCAATATAATTACAAGACATGTTTTTTAATATAGGAAAAATACAATATTTATTGTGATTGTGTCATAATACATTTCCCCAATGGGTCTTATCATGCATCCAATCATAAATATGCCACAAATAGATGCATTCTAAAATATCAATTGTTCTGATACAAGTATTGTAGGAAAATTGAATCCTATCCAACAACCTATGCAACTATTGTCAAATCTCCCAATCTGATCAATGAGTTAAATTCCTTAACCAATCAATAGGAAACTCATAAAGATAACACTGGAGATTCAAAAAATAGAGCTAATCATAACACAAGTGTGATAATTAAAAACTTTGCATGATAAACTTGTCTTGAAGTGTTCCTAAAGTAGTAGCTCTAAAAATGTATATATCAAAGCATGAGTAAATGTCCTTTGTTAACATAAAATAAGGATTCCAAAATTTATTTGAAACATAAATTCACTATCAATCCACTAATCATGACATCATGAAATTCAAAAACTATTTACTAACCATCTTTATCAGATTCTCCTATTTAGGGTGTTCAATTTTCTTAGTCGATTTACTAACATTTTCATGGGTTGATTAAACAAAAAAATTATTAATTACCTTATTAATAGGTTTATAAACCATCTTCTTCTTACCATTACCAGGATGGTGGGATGGTTGAATTTTCCAACACTTCTCAACTTGATGTCCACTCACATGAAAATGAGTTCAAACATCCCTCTTCTTAGGTGAGGTCACCCATTTACCATTTATCGCTTTAACAATATGAGAATGATCTTTAGCACTACAATTTAATTCAATAAATCTTGTATTTTACAATAATATGTGGCACAATGGTTATTCAATCTATAAAATGTATAAGAAAAATCATATAACAACTTCTAAATATTAAAACCAAATTTCTTAAATGGCAAAAATGAATCAAAAGTCTTGGAATTCACATTCCTATTCGTGCCTTTTCTAGTGTAAGATCAAGAAGGTGAAATATCAATACCTATTTTACCTAATTTCTTACACTATTGATCATTCCTTCATAAGGAGGAATTCTTCTCTACTAGTGACCTTAGATATTGGCTATCAAAGGCTTGTCCTCTTTCAGCAATGGAGGAACTCTCTCCAACATCTGCTTTCTCACTAGTATAACCCAATCTTAAATGGTTAGATCTATGCTCTACTTGTATTGGGTTAGTAATAGCTTGGCCATTCTTACCAAGTCCCCTTTCATTTAATCCCATTTTCAATAATAGTTTAGATCCACTACCTTTAATGTGTATCTCAAAACTACCAAAAGCATTATCTAAAACATTTGAAATTGAGTGAAAGGAATTGTCAGATGAAAAAATTATAATGCACTCATTAGTCATAGGGATTGTATTTATAGTGGAAGGTAATTGATGAAGATAGTGTTTCTCTTCATCATGCATCTATGCCAAGAGCTCATCCATTGCTTCCAGAACTGATTTTAAGTGGGAAATCTCCTCTTCCAAGGAGTAAAAATGAGCTCTTAGGAAAGCATTTTATTCTTGGATCTGTCAATTAAATTCTTCAAGCTTATCAATCCTCTCTCTTTTTAAGGCTTTTTCCATGGCTTCATATTCCTTAAAAATAACCTAATTCCACAAACTACACATTACAAATGGAATATCAACAAGGCTAAAAATGTCTACAATAATACTAGAAACTAAATTGAAAACAATTGATATCAAATCCACACAAATAGAAGCTAATCTAACTCATTAATTTCTTTGATACCAAACTTGATCTGTAAATTCACACGAAATTCCATGAAAAAGTTGTATACCTTGGATCATTTAGTCAAATCACATAATTTCCTGATACACCCAAGGAAATAAAACTAAATTTAACTTTTTAATACATATTTGTATCAAAGCCTAAAGTACTCAATTTTCCATTAATATGTCATATTTTACTAATTATGCATTCAATAATGATTAATAAACAAAATTAATCAAAATGTAGAAAAATAATGCACAAATAAAATCAACTCACAATAAGCACTTGATAATGGAGATAAGTAATGGTTACATCTCAGGGTTCACTTTTAGTACAAACCAATCCATTTCCTTGAAAAGTGAGTACATTTCCAACCCTCATGATTGTAAAATGGATACTCTTAAATTCCACACATTTCAAATAATAGAGCTTCAAAAAGTCTCGATAAACCCATGAACAAACCTTCCACCTTACTATCGTGCAAATGTAATCTCATAATCTTAAGGATTTCCAAAAAAGGTATCAAAAATGGAATTATAAAATGGTATTAAAAAAATCATCACAAGGATTTCAAAATACCTTTGAAATCATCTCATAGTATTTGACAAATCCCTAGTTTACACCAAGAAGTGAAAATCTCTCCAATCCCTCAAAACTTGAGATTTTATAAACTAGTCTTTTATGACCTATACACAATCTTCTCTATTATTTTATTTGAGGCATTAAAATTTCATGAAAATACCTCAAATATATACAATCAATATATATTTGTAATCATCTCTAGCTATGGCTCTATCTCTTGGCTCTAGCTCTGTCTAGCTCTCAGCTCTCAGCTCTTAGATCTGATGAGAGTTCTAAAACCTTGGAATGAATTATAATTAAAATTCCATGATTTCCAAATAACCCTTCATACCTTTATATGCTTGTGGGAGGTCCACTTTTTTTTATTGGGATGATTATCCATAATCTTTTATAATAAATTTCATAATTATTTCATATGCAATATTTATGGGATTTTAAATTATCCATCACATTTAAAAATATGGAGTGATAATTATTCTCAAATATATGATGGAGTATGTTTATCCTAAAATATTAAAGACTTGGGTTGAACCATATTGTCATGTCACTTTATTGCCACATCATTGAGTTTGACCATAACTTTGACTAGTCATAACCTACACATATAGACTCCATTCTTCAAACCATAAAATGTGGCATAAAGCTTATGATGAGATATAAGTAATGGAAATATATTTTAAATATTTCATGATAGTAAATTTTTGTATTTTGACCATCTTTGACCACCTATTGACTGGTTGTGACTAGAACTTTGACCAACTACACAAGGAGCATACAAGCTCCATTTTTGAAGTTATACATATTGTTGGAAAGATCTTGATGAGTTATATGTTGTGCCAAAAATCAATATAAAATTTTATGAATTATATTTTTAAGTGAATTTGGATCCTCTTGGATCATTGGTTTTAGTTTTTTGGCTAGGGCATGAATCAAATTGGCATGATTTGGATATTTGTCACACTTTTTAACATATGTAGTTACATCTACATCCATAGTTGGCCAATAATACCCAGCACTTAGGAACTTTTTATCTAGAATGGACTTGCTAATGTGGGATTCTCATAGTCCTTCATGAACTTATTATAACATTAATGTTGATTCTACCAAAGTTAAACAACAAAGCAGATTTCCATAAAAGTTGTGATAGTAAAGTGTTAGTCTAAGTAAGGTATATCATGAGTCTTGATGGGTAAAGGCCTTTTGCTATTTTTGGAATAGGTATAGTGGCATAATGTGGTCATGAAGGTAGGTAAAGAGTTATAAATACCATATAGAGTTGGGAGAAATAATATCAAGGATCATTATGATAGTTGAAGGTTCATGAGATGGTGTTAGAATATTTTCAACAAGGAATTGATATTATTTTACCTTGTCTAAATGATGGATCAAAGAGCCAATGGTGGCCATGACATACATTGTTCTATTATTGGCCCTTGATATATGTTCAAATTGTATGTGGAAAATATATTGTTTGAAAGTGTTAATTATGGCCTTATATGGCACCAAATTGTCATCTTTGGTCTAAAAGTGGTCTATAACCCGATTGATGATTAACTAAGAATCACCATAAACATTTATATGTTAAATATTTCATTGTGCTAGCTAATGAATCCCTATAATGAGTGATTCATATTCATCCATATTATTAGTAGGAAAGCAAATAATAAATGATTTAGGGATAAGATCCATCTATGGTGTAATAAACAATATGTCTACCCACAATCTATGTGATGTAAATGATCCATCAAAATATATCTTCCAGTGTTGCTCCTTAAGAGGTGTTTCATTAATGGTCATAATGGAATAATCTAGGAATAAAAAAGTTAGAGGTTTTGTATCTATAAGAGGAGATTCAACAAGCTGATCTATAAGGACTTATCCATTAATGGGCTTATAATTGATGTATTATATCACAAACTTGCTCAGAAGCATGATCCATTTGGCTATGCAATGCTATATAGTTTTATTAGATAGTAGATACTTGAGTGGATTTAATTTGGAAATAACTATGGTCTTGTTGTTTAACATTTAATGTTACAAGTTTTGGGCTACAAAGACCATAACTAAACAAGATTTTTATATGGTCATATAATTGTGTTCATAGGTGACCAATGTATGGATTAAATAGTATATAACATATTCTTATCTAATATCATCATCCTGAGTTAGAAGTGCCCCAAGAGATTTGCCTATGGTAGATAGTTATAATAGGAATGGCCTTCTTGGCATAGGTGGTAAAAAAATAGGTGGATTGGAAAGATAGTCCTTGAGGTACTTGAAGGATTTTTGGAATTCATCATCCCAATGAAATGTGACACCCTTATTTAGTAAGTGTTTAAATGGATGGCATTTGTTAGCCAACTATGAAATAAATCATCTGATAGACTAGATATTTCCCTATGAACTATGGAGATTATTCAAATTAGAAGGTGGTGACATCTCGATAATGGGTCAAACTTTGGATGGATCAACTTGAATGCCTCATAGGGACACAATGAAGCCTATAAATTTTATTTAAGTAACATTAAAAACATACTTCTTAATATTGAGTGTAATTTTATATCCATGTAGTCTCTAAAATATTTTGTGCAGTGTGGTTGGATGATCAACCCTGGTATTTGATTTTTCCAATATGTTGTTGATATAGTCTTCAATAATGTCATGCATCATATCATGAAATATAATAGTCATGGATCTTTGGTATGTGGCCCCTATATTATTGAGACCAAATGGCATAACTTGACAATAAAACATTCCCCATGGAGTGGTAAATGCTATTTTATGTTAGTCTTGTGGTTTAATCCAAATTTGGTTGTAGCATAAAAATCCATCCATTAGTGAAAGCATCTTGTACCCTATTGTGGAATCAACAATCGTGTCAAAGTTTGGTAGAGGAAAGTTATCCTTAGGGTAGGACTTGCTTATAAATTTGAAATTAGTACAAATTCTTATCCTTTTTGGATTCTTACTGATTGGCATAACATTTAAGATGTACTCTAAATAGTCAACTAGTCAAACACATCTTGCTTATAAGATTTTTTACAACTCTTTATTTACTAATACAAAAATGTGAGCATGTATCTTACACAATTTATGATTAATAGGTTTGGCATTAGGATGTACAACAAGATGTTGTATAACCAAGTTAGGGTCTAAACCTAGAATGTTTGAATAGGCCCAAGAAAAGATGTCAACAAGTTCCCTCAGAAGGGTTGTAAAAACTTCACATTCCTATATAGTGAGGGATGCACCTAATTTGATCTATTTAGGGTTGTCTAGAGTATTGATGTTGATTTATATAGTATCTTCTACAAGGAGAGTCAAAACATCATCCAAAATAGTTGGAAAATATTTGAATTAGCCTACAATGGTAAAGTCCTCTTTTTAGTCTGGTTCTTCAAGTTCTCCTACACAAGATGAATCAGAATCTCCCAATGGAATAGATGGTCACATGACAAACATTATTGGGAACTCTTGGATGATTTTTTCAAAGGCATGTTGTTATTCAAAACTAAAATCAGACCCATAAGCAAGTTCATCATTGGTAGTCTCCTAAGTTATGTTTGAAGAAGGGTGAACACCCCTATCTAATGGTGCTTGAAAAAAGTTTCCACTAGAAGACTAGCCTTTCTCTTTACTATTACCCCAGTAAAAAAGTTCCTCAAATAGGTTTTAACTTTAGGACATCATTTTATTTATTTATTTGTGGCTAAGAGTGTTCACCTATTCTAAAAAATAGGGTACAAGATCTACTTTGATTGATAACCCTTATTTTTAGTCTCCTAATGGAACATTATCTCTTAGGCCTTGAAAATCACAAAGGCCTCATCATTTTCAAACTCATCTATAGGAATTGTGGATCCCTTTTGGTCTTAGGATATAAGTTAAGGGTGATAAAGAAGAAGCATATGTGTTGGTTAATTAACGTAACAGTATAAATGATATGGATGTTAAATAGATTGGTATTGGCTAGGTCTTCATAAAGGCTATGATTAAATTCTAATTTGTTATTGACATCATCATCATTAGTAGTAGGCATTGGAACATGAATAAGATACATGGGGTCACCCCCAGATAATTTAAATCTGAGACTAGAAGTTCCTTTGTACTGAGTTATGGATATTTTCTCAAGTGTTCACTAATGTGGCCTGAGACCTCCTCCTTCATAGGCTTTATTTTCCATGATCTTATTTGGAATGTGATACTTGGAATTTTTGTAGTAGTCAGGTAATTTGTCATTATATAACGATGTTTCATCAGTTAAAAGTGGGTCTTGTTATTGGCCAGTGGTCAGTGTGAAATTGATAGGAGATGGACTATGGAGCTTGCCTTTTCCCTTTTATTTCCATTCCATACAAGGTGACTTAACTTTGGGTCTTCCATAGGACTTGGGGTTAAGTGTAAGCTTGGAAATTTGGAATGTATCACGGGTCAAATATTCTCTTAGGACATTGGTTATGATGGTAAAATGGTTAGACATATCAAGAGGTGGCATATGGGAAGATGAATCAAGGGTATCAAGATTGATGCAATTAGCCTCTGGTAAATCAATAATTATTTCCTTCCCTTTATCCTTTTTAAGAACTAGATCCAATCCAAAATGATATTTGTAACTTTAATACTGAACCTCCAAATGTTTACAATGTTCATAGGGATACAAATATTTATGAATGGTGACCTCCATGATAGAATGAAAACTTAAGACACTGATGCAATGTTGAAGGTATTGCATGAATTTCATGTACCCAAGGTTTACCCAAAAAAAAAATTATATGATAGGTCTAGGTCTAACACATGGCATATTGTATCATGGGTCAAGGAAACAATGATAATTGGTAAGAAGATGGTGACTTATGATTCCCTTTATTCATTATAATAAGCCTTAATAGTAATCATTTTAGTCTATAGATCTGTTGTTGTGTATCTGAGATGCTTGATGAGCTTTAGATATATAATATTTATGCCTAATCCATTGTCTATGAGGACACATTTCACTTTGTTCCATGTTATGATAACTTCAATGTACAATGGATTATTATAGAGACAACCAAGGGATGACATATCACTTTGGTCAAAGGTTAACTATTATCTTGGGGATAGATGTCTAACCAAAGATTGGAATTTGTTAGGGGATATGTTATTTGGGGCTTGGGATTGGCATAAGAACTCTATTAAGATGCTTTTTTGTATAGTATACATTCATACCAAATCTAGAATGTAAATTTGTGTGGGCATTTTCTATAGTTATTCCACAATATCAAATGTATTTTCTATCGCAATGGTATATGGCTTGTTCCTAACTAGAATGGTGGGTTGAATGGGTTTAGTGGTAGATGGATGTGGGCCAAGAATGGTAATATTTTACCATAAAGTTGTGATTGCATAATTAGTATTAGATATACAACTATTGTTTCTAGTAAATGATGGTGGTGAAGGGCCATATAAGATAAGTCTCAATTTCTAGTGCACTTGTATGTGGTTATGGGGCAATGATGAGTTATTAGTATAAGGTATAAAAGTAGTATTCCTTACTTACTAGTACACTTTTATGTGGTCCCATCCCAAGGAATGATCACTAGTATAGGTTGGTTGATTAGAATTGATTAGAAATAGTCTTGTTTTATTAGTGCTTGGTATTAGATTGATGGTAATGGTGGAAACACGACCTCCTACAATATGGCCTACAACTTTATTGTAGTCATGTGTAACTACATGGTAAACCTATTTAGTATTGCATTGTTCTGCCCTTGGTTCCATCTAGTCAAATCATGTTGTTATTGTTTCTATAATTATTATTATTGTCTCATTTATTGATACTATTATTGTTGTTATTCTGGCCTTTATTATTGTTGATATTGGTTATTATTGTTATGCTATAAAAAAGGGTTTTGATAAATACCCAAGTTTTGATTAGATGTAGAATCTCTATTATCCAATGCTATCTCCCTATTTTCCAACATATTTTCAATGAGGTTCTTTATTTTCACACAATGAAATAAATTATGTTCATAGACATAGTGGTATTCACATAACTCATTCTCTCATTACCAGTCTAGATAAGGAATGCCCTTAGGATAGTGCTTTAGAATTGCCCAACTAATCTGATAATGATGGTTATTTTTCAAAACATGGATTCAATGGGTTGTTCCAGGTCACTAAACATGTGATGAGTAGTCATATTTTTTTTTAGAAGAGAATTTGCAAAGGTAACAGTTGTTGCATTTGTTGAGCTAGTCTAGATTGCTATGAAGGTTTTACTTAATGAATAGGTTGCTTATGAGGAGTAATTTGCATTTGTAGATTGGATGAGTAGATGATGTTTTTACTATTTGGGTATGTCATGAATTGATTACTCTATTTTTAACAACATTCTTATTATGATTAAATTTCTTGGATTTTTCATAATTACTAGCTTGGGCTAGTGCTGATGCTTATACTTGGACTTGGTTTTAATTTTGATGTTGGCCATTTCCTTAGTTTTGATTCTAATTTTGGTTTGATGAGGTAATCTTGATAATCCCTTTGTTAATACATCCCTTTTATATTAGCAAACCTTTATTGATATTCTACTTGAAAGTATTTACATAATATAGTTCAAGATGGTAAGATATCTTATTATGCATTTTTTTGGTAAACACAGTGGCCAATTTTTTATCTGGTAAGTTATGGGTGAAATGATTTGCAAGTGATCTCCATTATTATAGATAGCTTACAAATATTTCACTATATTTTTACTTTGCCTAAGTAAAATCTACCAATGAAATCTCATGTTCGAGATTCTCATGTTCGAGATTATAAGAGAAATGTTGCACAACCTTGTTTGAAAAGTCATCAAAATTAGATACTAAGTTATTTGGTAATTTTAGGAACCACTCCAAAGCTTTTCCTACTAGACTCTAAGGAAAAAATAGTAGGATGTATATGTCCCTTTAAGTTACTAGTTGGAAAGCAACAAAGAATTTTGTTAAAAAGGCCTTAGGGTCTCCTTTACCCTTGTGTTTGTCAAACTTATATGGTTTATACCTTGGAGGAAATGGTATTTTTAGATACTCCATGTTGGATGGGTAAGAACACACATCATATAACTTGAACTTCTTGGTCTATTTCCCCTTGGATGGTGGAAATTGCATCCTTCATTTCCTACAATTCTTGTTCCAAGAAACTAGATGGAATATTTTCTTAAGGTGGAGTCTGGGTGGTCAAAGGTGGATTACTTTGATCAATGTATAATGGAGGAATAATTTTTTGTGTAATATTGGTTTGGCTAGGAAACTAACTAGGAATATGCATCCATGGATTGGGGTGTGATTATTGAAATTACATGCATTGTGGTGCAATATTTTGGTTTGGATTCAATATATATGCCTTATTTTGGGGGAATTATGGTTGAGATGGAAGGATATGGATTTGAGTGAAGTAATATGCATACTAAAGTTGAGTAGGTGCTTACTTTCAACTATTCAAACCTAGCTAAATAAGGGAAACTTGTTTTTAAATAAGAGCCTATCATTGAATTTGTGGTACATTTCTAATAAAAGGTAATTGTTGCTTGATTGGTACTTGTTGGATAGTAGTACCTCTTATTTTCATGAACACTTGTTTTGAAGTAGATGCTGATAGAGTGTTTAACATTTATCATTGACCAATGGACATACATTGTTGATTAGACAATGTTTATGATTGTAAAGGTATGTTGGTCTATGAATAAAGATGTATGCTTGTCATTACCTGATGACATGGAACATTGGTTTCCCCCTATTGAGATGGTATAATGTTTTACCTCTACTATGTTGGTATATTATATTATGCCTATTATTGTGGAATATTGTCATCACTTGTTGATGAGGCCACCAAATTTTTACTTGTATAACCTCAGCCATACTTATTACATGTCTTTTCCATATAAATCTCATAATTATCTATCACTAATGAAAGTGAATGAATGAAGTTATGATTTTGTATATTCATTGGTGTGTGTGTGTGTGTGTGTGTGTGTGTGTGTGTGTGTGTGTGTGTGTGTGTGTGTGTGTGTGTGTGTGTGTGTGTGTGTGTGTGTGTGTGTGTGTGTGTGTGTGTGTGTGTGTGTGTGTGTGTTTGCATTACATTATGAATTATTGATGCTTTTCATTGATTAAATTATATTGGTGTGACTTTATCTTAAAAACAAATTAAGGGTCATGAAAGGCTACAGGATCTTGCTAAGCCATAGCTACTATAGGATGCCCATAGCAACTGTAGGCTTCACCTAAGGTTGCCTATAGCCACTATAGAATACCCATATAAACTATAGGCCTCACCTATAGGTTTCCTATAGCCACTAAAGAATACCTAAAATAACCTTAGGCTTCATCTATATATTTCCTACAACCACTACAAAGTGCCTACAACAATTGAAGGTTTTACCTACAGGTTGCTTATAACTACTATAGAGTGCCTAAAACCACTATGCAAAATAGAATCATTATTGAAGAGATCTTGTAGACACATCTAGCTATCTTAGGGAACCAATTGGATGATTAGAAAGAATTATATTTTTTGTACATATTCCCTACATGAAAGGATACATTAGAGGTGTTACCAAAGATGATAAAAGACAAGGATAATGAAAAAATACAAAAAGAATAAAATAGAAAAATAGTATGCCTTGTCTCTAACCTAGTTAAACCTAAAATAAGTAACTTTGATTACTAACCACTTGAAGGTTAACTGGGGTAGTTTATAAGTATTTTTATTTTTTCCTAGTTTGGTGTTTTTTGTTAAGAGTCAATAAACTACCTTCTATATTTAAAGGCAGAACTAGATCAAACTAGAAGCTAGATAATTTTCAGAAGGTAATAGCATAATTTTTTGAACTATAGCATTTGTGTTCAGCATTGAGTAATGAGAAAGTTAAATTTGTAAGAAGTTTGTAAATTCTCTCAGAGAGGGATTGGAGCTAAGTTTTGAATAAGGAAGTGACCCCTCAAAATGAGTTACTACAAAGATCCTAACCCTATTTAATTATTAGTGTGTTGTCTAAGTTGATTTTACTATTAAGTTTGATTATATAAGTGTGATGTATGTATGGTACATAAGTGTGGAATAGTTTTGTAATTCTATCACAATAGTTTCATAATATATCTATTTGGTAAATTCAACATAAATTCATTATATTACAACTAGAAGAGCAAGTTGATTTCTAAATCAATAATGCATATATAGTGCTGACACTCTTGAAAATATTATGAACCTTGGGTTAATAATTAATGTCTAATTAGACTGGTGAATTTGGTAATCACTGGGTAATTAGTCTGCACAATATTTTGGTGTTGTTTGTTTCTACAAGTTTTCACTTTTCTACATTCAAAAGATGAAAGAAACTAAGATAATGGTCAGGGGTTTGTATGTACCCAGATGAAGTTTTTGCACCGTTATCTAGACGATGAAGGGACTCCTCTTTGGCTGTGGAGGATGACACCTATAGATAAGAGAGACTTAAACAAGAAGACTGTTAGATAGATAGGTGGTAGACTGCCAAGCAAAGCTTGATCCCAGAAGTGCAAAGACTTCCTGAAGGGGTGACAATCTATTGTTTGATAAAAAGTAGAATGTTGCTAGAAATAGAAATGGTAAAAGACTGAACAAAAGAAATAGAAACAAATGTGTACCTGTATGTGGCAATCTATCTTCTACAGTCACCAGCATCAGTTAGTATACCAACGTTGATAGGTCAAGGTCACTGGTGTCGGTAGGGGTAATGGTCCTGGTGGCTGGCATTAATCAGGGCAATGGGGCTTTGGACAAGCTTCAAGTCTGTTTGTGGTCAATAGAATGGTTTGGGGTGTCTATGGGAGTTTTAGTGGGTTTTTAGGGTAGAGAGTGTGTCCTGAAAGAGGGACCAGATGGAGGATAGGGATGAGAGGGAGATAAGGGTGAGAGAAGGATTTTCAGCCTCTCTAGGAGGAACTAATTGGGTTATGTCAATAGTGCTTGGAAATGGATAATGGACTAATTTTTAATGTATTTAAAAGAGTACTGAAATATAAACTAGTAGAAATACTTAGCTGTGAGTGGAGAGGTAGAAGTGCAAGAGGTCTATTTTCATTGTGGCTAATGCAGGAGATGTCATGCAATCTTCAATCCAATTTGGAATGACTAGTGCAGAACCTCTGAGCCTGGAGGGTGTTGTTGAAATGCTAATACCTGCAAGGAGTCAAGAAGTGAGAGAGCTTGAAACCTAGAGCCAGAGAATTCACGTTCACGGGGGGGGGGGGGGGAAACAGAAGCAAAAATGTAGTCTTAAAGTAATTGACATCAGTGATTCTACTGGCATCATCCAACTGGTAACTGACATCGGCAGCCAAAAGATGGGAAAAATGCTATAATTAGCCTTTTACCTATTCTTCTAACTGCCAGGGTTAATTGTCATTGGAAAACGGTCGAAGGTGGGTTTAAATGAGCATGAGAGGCTAGTGGGAGGGTGGAAATGGGGTTTAAGCAATTAAGATTTTGCATGGGGTGAGGGAGGCATCCAAGGAGACGTATCCAAGGTGGGATGAGGTGTCATGGGTGATGTGTTAAGGGGTTTATTAATTTAAAATAGTCAATTTATTTTAAATTAATAATTGAGTGGGTTAGAAATGTGTAGGAGGTGGACCAAAGGGGACCAAGGGGGAGGATGACCAAGGAATAGACATGATTTTGGTGTCTACATTTGCCCCTTTTTGTCTTGTTGGTTGTTCTGGATGAACTGCAAGACAAAAATAGGAGTAAGTTATCCCAGGTATGGGAGAAAGTAGTTTTTGTCGAGTTGGTTGTTCTGGTGAACTGCAAGACAAAAATGAATGTAGGTTGCCCTGATTATGGGATGAGGTATTCCCCCTCAAAGTGGAAGTTGAGGGAAGGGAACCTAAAATTGGGGCCGATTTGATAGATAATGGATGGATATGGTGAAGGTTGAGTGTGAACACTGTAATAGTTGAGATTACACGCATACCACTTCACGAGATGGTCAGGTCAAATTATTGCAGGTCAAGGTTGAGGAGTGCCAAAATCAAAATAACTGGGCCCTAGCATTTAGTCGTAGCTAATTGGGTTATTCGATCCAAGCTATAGCTCCAATGGTCATCGTGTTCCAAGTATCTTGAGCTTAGGAAGTGCTCTTGGAAAAAATAAAAATGTCACAAGTAGTGGGGATCAACTTGCTCGTGATCCAATACTTATGAGGGTCAAAATGTGGTGTGCAAACAATTTTTCTAACCATTCGTGAGGAAACATAAATACAAAAGCAACTAAGGTAACGTTGTCTTGGAAGTGGTCAGAGGAGATGGTCGTGATCTCCAAGGTTGTTGGTCGAGTCGAGTTGGTAAAGATAGTTGGTCCGTTAGATGGACAGACAAAGGAATGGCTGAGCTAACCTCAGAAGACCCCATGTTAACTGAGTGTTGCCTATATAGCCCCAATTTGAAGGGCCTCAGACCAATGTAGTTCAGGTGAGGAGTCAAAGTTGGTTGATGATTGGTTTTGACTAGGTTAATTCATGGTCAAAGGTAATATGGTTTGCCCATAAAATAGATGAACAAATAGATGTGACCGAGCTAACCCCAGAAGACATCATGTCATTTGAGTGTTGCCTACATAGCCCCAATCGTTAGGGCCTCACGCCAATGTAGTTCTCCATAAAAGGGAGGAAGAGGGTCGGTTGTGGATGGGGTCGGACTAGGTTAAGTCATGGTTAAGAGTGAAAGGGTTTGTCCATCAAGTAGATGAACAAACGAATGTGGCTGAGCTAACCCTAGAAGACATCATGTCATCTGAGTGCTGCCTACATAGCCCCTATGTGAAGGGCCTCAGACCAATGTAGTTCAGGCAAGGAGTCAAAGTTGGTTGATGATTAGTTTGGACTAGGTTAAGTCATGGTCAAAGGTAATATGTTTTGCCCATCAGGTAGATGAACAAATAGATGTGGCCGAGCTAACCCCAGAAGATGTCATGTCATCTGAGTGCTGCCTACATAGCCCATGTGTTGAAGGCCTCAGACCAATGTAGTTTGGGCTGGTTGATAGGTTGGTTTGGTCATGATAAATGATGAGGGTATGATGATGTTACAGCCTTTTCCATATTATGTGATGGTGTATTCTGTAACATTGGTCGGGGTTTTTCATCCCTAGCAATTGTCCATATTAGTGATGGATGTATGCTAAAAGTGAAATGAGATTATTTATGCTTCAGCAAGTAATGATTTATGCTTGACATAAATTGTGTGGTCGATAGTTTCCATGTGTATTGGTGTCCATAGAAACTAGTGTGAATCATCTATGAGTATGTTTAGTGGTCGAAAAAAGGTTTGGTTGGTTTGGTGTGGTTGGTAAATGATTTGTTTGAATGTGACCAAAGGTAGAGAGGAAGTGAAAGGCATTTTTGCCCCTTTATTGACAAGAACCATAATGATAGCATAGGTAGGGGGTCTGTAGAACAAAAGTCCCATTCATGCATTACGTCGTTGACCATTGGTTGTGTTAGAGAAGTAATCGAATCACTTTGACATTAAAATGAGCTCGAAGTCCCTTGAGTAGGTGATGTGATATGTTAGGGTAGGGTAACCCTTTTGAGTAGGGATAAGTTTGCCCCTTTTTATAGGAGACCTTGAGAATGACTACAAGTCAAGTCCATGACCCCCCCCCCCCTTTTTTTTTGGTAGACTAATCAATGCGGGAAGTCTACATAGAGATGTCATTGTTTTTTGTGGTCATTTGTGAAGCTGATCGATGCAAGAAGCTTCTATGAAAGTGCCGTTGGTAGCAATATTTTAGGCATAGCCATCCTTTGAGGGAGTAGTCTATACTTTTTCTTTATATATTTACAAGGGCTTTGAATAGCTATCCTTCGAGGGAGCAGTCTATTAACTACAACAATGATGATACAGCTGTCCTTTGAGGGAGCAGTTTGCATTTAGAATTTATGACCTTTTGATATTTTGACATCCTAATTTATTTTTTGATAGAATTTTGTATTCATGGACAAGACTATAGAAGTTTAAGGGCTCCCTTTTATTAGGACAAAGCATTCCTACTTGATAAAAGGGTTACATAAGGTTTATTTTAAGGGAGTAGGGTTGAAAGGAATGAGGATTAAGAGGACAAGGATTGCTCAAGGGATGAGCTTAAGTTAAATGTCAAGTGAATGAGTACTCAACTAACAGTAGAATGGTCACAGATGCAAGGCATTAAGAGGCTCAGGTTCTAGTCGGCCTTCAAGAGAAGATAGATGATAAGTCCCTGATCCATACCTGTGCATGATGATGTAAGGTCTGAGCCAATTAAGAGCGAATCTACCTCATTTACTCCATTCCATGTTGGTCACATGTTGATTTTCTTTGAGGATGAGATCTCCAATTTTGAAATCTCCTTCTCTCAGATTTTTGTCATAGGCTATTTTGATACAATTTTGATAGACATGGAGATGGTTAAGGGCAGCAAGATGACGTTCATCAAGTTGAGCTAAGCGATCTTGATGAAAGTAATTGTTAGAAAGAATGTCATGTAAAGAGATGTGCAGAGATGGTATTTATACTTCAAGAGGTAGGACAGCCTCTATTCCATACACTAAAGAGAAAGGGGTAGCACCCATAGGGGTTCGGATGCTAGTGCGGTAGGCCCACAAAGTGAAGGGAATATGAATGTACCAATCCCTTCCAGTGTCATTGACCACCTTCATGAGAATTTTAGTTAATATTTTGTTGGAAGCCTCAGCCTGCCCGTTTGCTTGTAGGTAGTAAGGTGAAGAGAAGTTGAGCTTGATGCCAAATGAGTCATAAAGTTTCTGGGCAGTTTTGTTTTTGAATGACTTGCCGTTATCAGTGATGATTTTTTGAGGTACACTGAAATGACAGATGACATGGGTGTTGATGAAGTCGAGAATTTTGTCAGCTTTTGTGGAGATGAGAGGAATAGCTTCCACCGATTTAGTGAAATACTCAGTGGCAGTGATAATGGACTAATGTTGAAGAGACGAATGAGGGTTAATCTCACCGATGACATCTAAGCCCCATTGTGAAAAAGGCTAGAAATATTGAGCGACTTGTAAGGCATGGCTAGGGACATAAAGCAAGTTAGTGTGCTGCTAGCACTTAACACAACACCGAACATAGTCGCTATAGTCTTGATGAAGAGTGGGCCAATAATAGCCCAGGCGAAGGATGCACTTGGAAAATGAGTTACCACTAAAGTGTCTGCCACAAATCCTGTCATGGACCTATTTAATGGCATGAGATGCTTCAGTGGAGGTTAGACAATGAAGAAGGAGGCTGTCAAAACCTCTTTTATAAAGAAGACCCCCTAGCATAGTATATTGAGCTATGCATTTAATGAAAGCCCGTCATGCATTACTAGAGAGATCAGAAGGGATGATAGAATGAGCCAAGTAGTCCACGAGTTGTTTATACCAAACATCCTATGGACTAGAGTCAATGGTGTGGATGAGGTTGATATTAGTAGAAATGTATGAAGGCAATGGCACATGATGCACCATGACATAAATTCTTGATGAATATGATGAAGATGGAATATGCGAGGCGAGAGAAGCCATGGTGTTAGCAAACTTATTCGTGGATCATGAAATAGTCTGCAAGAGGTAATGGTTGAAAGAGGCTAGAAGGGTGTCAACACGGTGTTTGTACCTTTGCAAAACTTCATTTTTACAAAGATATGAACTGTTGATTTGATTGACAACTAGTTGCGAGTCGCTGAAGATGTTGATGGTCTTGATGCTTAAAGAAAGGGCGGTTTGAAGTCCCAAAATTAAGGCTTCATATTCAGCCATATTATTGGTACATTCAAAGTCAAGCTTGAAAGATAGGGGTATGGGCTCACCCTCATGTGGGATGAGGATGACCCCAGCACCCCCACCGAGTTAACACTTGAAGCCATCGAAGAACATTGTCATTTGATAAAATGTGTCATCGGTGGAAAGCACAGTGATAGATTCGTCAGGGAATTCACAATGAGAAGGTTGGTTGTCAGGTAGAGGGGCATCTGCTAGTTGGTCAGTGATTGTTTTCCCCTTGATGATTTCTACTGGATGAATTCTAAGTCAAACTTAGCCAGAAGCATGAGCCAATGAGCCATACACTGGTTTTGGTATGGCTTGGAATGCATGTATTTAAGAGGGTCAGTGTGAGTGATGACAAAGTTCTTATGATTGAGAAGATAATGACAGAGCTTAGTAGTGGAAAAGACTAACACCAAATAGAGTTTCTCGGTATGAGTATACCAAGTTTCATAGTCGACAAGTGTTCAGCTTATATATAGTAAATTGCTTGCTCATGGTGTTGCTCGTCTCGATGCATGATCATGGCACCTAACGAATGGTTGGTTGCTAAGATGTAAAGGTAGAAGGGTTGGTCATCTTTAGGTGGAATAAGGACTAGTGGGGAGACTAGGTAGCATTTGAGGGCTTCAAAATCCTCTTGGAAGTCCTTATCCCATTTAAAGGAGACGTCCTTCTTAAGGAGATGATGAAAGGGTTGGCAGCAATCAAAAAGCTGCAAGATGCAGCGACGGATGGATTGGAGCTTCCCTTGCAGGCTAAAAAGTTGCTTGAGATTGGTTAGAGGTGACATCTTGAGTATAGCACAAATTTTGGTTGGATCTATCTCAATGCCATGGAGAGAGATGATAAAACCTAGGAGCTTCCCTAAAAGGACTCCAAAGACGCATTTCTTGGGGTTAAGGCAGACATTGTATTGAAGAAGGTGAGAGAAGATGATCTTGAGGATGGTTAGATGGTCGAGATGAAGCTTAGACTTGCCTAGCAGGTCATCCACATAGTCCTCCATGATTTTGTGGAAGAGATCATGAAAAATGTAAGTCATGGCACGTTGATATGTGGTGCCTACATTCTTCAGGCTAAAAGGCATGACCCTGTAGCAAAAATTCCCCCATGGGGTGATGAAGGTAGTCTTGTGCTGATCTTTTGGTGAAATTAGGATTTGGTTATATCTTGAAAACCCATCCATGAGTGATAGCATCTCATGACCAGCCGTGAGGTCAACAAGTTGGTCAATGTTGGGAAGAGGAAAATCATCTTTGGGGCAGGCCAGGTTGAGGTCATGATAGTCTGTGCAAATTCAGATCCCCCCAATTGCTTTGGTGATAGGGATGATTTTAGACACCCACTATAGATAATCAATGGGCTGGATGAAAGAGACAGAGAGAAGATGCTGAAGCTCCTCTTTGACAAGGAGTGTAACTCAAGGATGCATCTTTCGAAGCTTTTGCCTGACAGACTTAACCTCTAGGTTTGTGATGATGTTATGAATGGCAATGTTGGGGTTGATGCCAGGCATGTCATTATAGGTCTAGGCAAAGGCTTTGCTATGGTTTAAAAGAAACTTGGTGTAGTCGATCTGCTCTTGGGCATCCAAAGATTGACCAACCTTTAAGACGTGAGGAACATCAAAAGATGGAAGGTTAATGTCAATGGTTGATTCATTTAACATAACCTGCATTTTAGAAGGGAGGGAGCAGTGAATGAAAGAGTCATCGGCACCCATGTAGGTGAGAATGGCATCATCATCTACATAGTGGATAGTGTTGATGGTTGCCAATTCATCATCTATCATGTTGGGATAAATGAGAGGGAGAGACCTAGACACCCCTTTTAGTTGATAGGTTAGGGGTTCTAAGTGGATGGTGTTTACGCAAAAAAAAAAACTAGGAGGGATGGAAACCACCGACTCCATGTGTGAAGAGGGGGGAATAGTTGAGCTTGGCAGAGATACGTCTATGATGAGTTCAGGATAAGGGTCTACAAAGGCTTTGGTAGGTTCTTGGAAACCTAAACCATATCATTTCTTGGCATTCTCATCATTGGGTGGTTCGATGGGCTGATGGGAGCCTTGTTCATAGTGCCTAAAGCCAAAACCCTTCCATGCACACCTATAAAGGTAGGTATAAGCAAAACCGGGGTTGCCAAGAAAGGAGAAGTCTGATGTGAATGGTTGAGGTGAGGAGAGAGGATTCCCATCAGTGGGAGCTTGATCTAGCCCCCCATAGATGAGATTGGTTTGAAGGTTAGGAAGACCATAAGGGATGACCATTCCAATCTAATGGTCATAGCTTGGACTGTGATGAAGCTGTCCATACTCTTGCGGAGTTTGGAACATGTCTAGGGTAAGTAAGCGATATTACCGAAGTGAAAGTCATTGGAAGATATCTTCCATGGGGTCCTTCTTCACTTGAGGAGGTAATGTGAGGGCAACCGCTATTTGCATACTAGTTTAAGCTTCCGTGGATGGAGGCGGTGTTTGGGTTGGTGTCTTGAGAGTAATGAGAACATCATTTGGTCGATAGGTCATGTTATAAGTCTTCAAAGGGGATGGGTCAACGGTATTGATGTGGACTTGCCCATCATGTTCAAATTTGACACAATAGTGTAGTGTAGAAGGAACACAAGCCATGGCATGGATCCAAGGTCATCCTAATAGCATGTTATATTAGAACTCTCCCTCAATGATGTAGAAGAGCTTCGAGACTATGCACGGGCTGACATGAATATGGAGGACGATGGTGCCAATGGTGGTAGCAGTGGTGTCATTAAAGGATCAAAGGATTGCATCAATTTTTGATATGCAATTCTTAGGGAGGGCCAATTGATCAAAGGCATGGGTAGAAATGATATTAATGCTGGTGCCCCCGTCAATCATAACTCGCTTAATGTGGGTTCGATCAACGTAGGCCATGATGAAAAGAGCAGCGTCCTAATCTTCTGAGTTAGAGGTAGGAATTTTAGAATTGCTGAAAGTAATAGAGGTAATGGGGGATAATGAATGGACTAGGGAAATGAGTGGTTGGGGGTCTTCGGGTTGGACATCCACTGCCTGTAAGGCTTTGATTAGAGCTTGAAAATGTTGGGGTGATCTTTGGATGAGGTCATACAAGGTCATCTTCACAGGTGTTTGGTGAAGCTGTTTTAACATAGAGTCATGGATTGCCCCTAAAGAAGAGGGTTAGGATGCACCCAGGATAGAAATTTTGGGTTTTGGTGGTTGAGGTGGCTTGACAAAAGGGTAGGTCCAAGGAATAACAACTTTTTCTTTTGCTTTATCCTTTTGTGACCTAGTGGTTACATATATGGCATTAATTTCAAAGAGAGGGGGCGAAGGAGATGAAGGGACCATAGTCTGTTGATGAGATGTCGATGAGGGTGAGGAGGTTTGAGAGATATGGGAAGGTGTCAGAGGTCTGTTGACAGTGTCCTCAAGGAGAAGGGTGTATTTTTCCATATATCGGTGAATGACAACCTTGAGGGCACAACAATTTTTAGTATCATGTCCCATTGTGCGATGATATAAGCAAATCTTAGTATCATCAAACCAAGAAGGTTTTGACCTGAGAGGTTGGAATGGTTTGATAGGCGAAAGGGTTATGCTGGAGGTTTGCAAAAGTCAGTGCAATATCAACGCATAAGAACCCACTTAAGGGTCCGTGTTTGTTGATGCATGAGGTGTTGATGACTTTTGCTTGGGAGGTGTTGAAGGAGGCTTTCATACCACCTTTTGGGTTGGTGGTGCAAGCACATGTGTAGACGACACTCTCTTTGTGAGAGGTGCCAAATTTTTTAGAGGAGGTAAGCTTGTGTTAGGTAAAGGAAGTAGTGGAGGCAACTTGTTTTGGTTAGGGGTTGGAGTAGGGAGTAATCCTATTATGGTAGAAGGATGAGGGCCCAAAATGGAGGGCAATGGTGATGGTGGATGGGAGTTCACCGCCATGGTTTAGCAGCTTTCTTTGGTTTGGTTTAGAGACTACTATTAGGAGAGGCAAGGTTCAAGTCTACCTTCACTTACGGGTGAGTTAGGTTAGGTACGGGGTGACCATCGAGGGATTTGATCGGTCTTGATGTGATGGATGAGGGTTTATGTTTTGATGTGGATGGTTAAGGTTTTGAAGGTTTAGAAGTAGAAGTCTAGTCTATGTTAGAGACTTTGGGGGATTTTGTCACAAGAGGGTCGGTGGCACGAGATGAGATGGGCCAGGCAGGATGAGGAGCTTTGAGTCACTCCCATAATGCCTGATGCTCCAATTTCCTCAGATGGATAAGTCCTAGTTTCTCCACCAATCGAGAGAATGGTTGGGAAGATGTCAGATGAGGCTTTGGTCCTTTAGAAGATGTGGATGGTTGTGGGGCTGAAAATGTGTTAGGTGTAGCAATCTCAGACCCAAGGCATGAGGGAGTCATAATTGGTTCATCTTTGGTCGAAAAAGGTGGAGGGACAGGTTCTTCTCTTGGTGGAGAAGGAATCAAAGAATGTGGCTTCTCAAGAGGGTAGAGGATAGGGATGATTGTGCCTTCTACTTATGGTTGAGGAGTAGGAAGGGTAGGGTCCTCCATCGATAGCAAGAAGGAGGACAATGGGGCTAGTGGCACCGATATGGTCAAGGCGTCCTCCAATATAAGGGAAGTAGATGGAAAAATAATAGGAGAAGAAGGTTCATCCATGTGTGATGGACTGATGGATTGACTAACCTCTTGAGACTGTGAGAGAGGTTGGTCAGGCATGAGCGGAGAGACAGTGTTGACTATGCATATATTATGCTCTTGAGAGTCATCGGTCATGGTCTGCACATTGTTTTGGCTAAGAGGATGATTAGGAAAGGGTTGTTTAAAGATGTCTATGCTTTGATTGGGTGGCACTTTGGGTTGTCTAAGATGAGGTCACCTTTATTTAGCATGTCTTAAATGATGTTCTTGAGAGTCTTACAGTTGCCTGTGTCATGGCCTTTGACACGGTGATAATTTCAGAAGTCATTCTCCCTATACCACGTAGGGATGGCATGTGAGGGATTAAATTGAGGGGGCAGTCAAATTTGGGGGAGATTGAGGACTTCCTATTTGACAAGTTTATCCAACACAGATGCATATGATTCTCCTATTAGAGTATACTGACGCTGCACATATCTTTTTTGGAACTATCATGTTATACTTTGGGACATGGAAGGTTTGGGCTGGTTGGTTGTTGTTGAAGATGATTGTCTAATGACTACAGCATTTGCTAATGCCTTAGATCTGGAATTAGAAGAAGAAGGTTTAGAGGAAGGGTCATTGGACTTGGTGTTGGGGTTTTTACTCTATAATTTGACTTTGTTTTCGTTGACTTCATGTAGTTCAAGCTTCCTAGCCATCATGAAGGCTTCATCGAAGGTGCAGAATGTTTGGACCCGCAAGGTAGAGGAAATATGTTTGGCACATGCCTGAGAGAAGAGCTCAATGAGCTCGAGTTGAGGCAAAGAAAAGGAGAGTTGGTTAATTAAGCCTCTCCAATGGGCAACAAAATCAGCTATGGATTCATCATCAAACTGTCTAATAGAGTATAGGTCTGTGATGGAGACCTTTTTGGTGATATTGATCAAGAAGTGGTCAAGGAAGAGTTGGGCCAGTTGGGTGAATGTGAAAAGAGAGTGTCGGGTGAGAGAGTTGTACCAGTCGAGGGAAACACTAGAAAGTGACATGGGGAATGTGTGTAGCAGTAATGCATCATCATGTGTTATCAAGTAACAAGCATGTCTGAATGCTCATAGGTGCTGTTGTGGGTCTTCCTTACTCTAGAAGTGAGTAAACTTAGGAAGTTCCCACTGACTGGGATACGACTGGATTGGGACAGAGGGATGGATGGGTTCATTAAAAATTTGGTCATATGAAAGGACATTTCTTGAGCTTGAAATAGAGGTCTCAATATTAGACATTTTATCCATCAGCATTTTGATTAGATCAGCTGACAGATTTGTAGGTGGGGTGCCCCCTAGGTTGTAAGGTGCTTGGAAAGAGCTAGAAAGGGCATATGATGTAGTCGGTTGCACTTGTATGGGTGCAATGTATTGATAACTAGTCATTGGGACAGATGTGGAGACCAAGGGTGGTTGTGTCATGAAGGTAGAAGGCATGACTAGGCTTGATATTGCCAGAGGTGGTTGGATAGTGACAACACTAGCCAATGGATGAGTAGCCACCCTGGTGTTGATGGGGGCAAAGTAGGTAGGATGGAGACAATTAGATTTTGGAAAGGGGTAGAGGTTTATTTAATAGTTTGTGGTTGATGGGGGGTTGAAACCCCAATGGAAGTGGGACCAGAGATAGAAGGAGAAGCCACACTTAGAATATTAGTCATGGGCTGGTTATTAGTCAAGGCGATAGCCTGGGTGTCTATGGGTTGAACCACAGACGTTGTTGATATGGTTGTCGTCTTGACTAGGGAGGTTAACATCCCATAAATTGGGTTGCCTAAGGAGTCTCACATTCGACTTCATGCAAGATAGTGTTTAAGGGCCTTGACATTGAGGTCAAGGAACCATTCGAAGTATTGGTCCCCCTCAGAGACAATGGAGGGCTGAGTTGAGGTCAGTTGAGTAGGAGTTCATTCAGTCTCTAAATGATACTCCACTAGAGGACTTGTTATGGAAGGTGAAGGTGGAAGTGGTTGTTGCCTCACATGGTCAACAAGAGTCTTGGTTTGACTGCATGTCATAACCATTCAAGGCAAGATAATACATCCTTACTAGCTCAAACAACTAGATAAGAACATAAAAGAAGATGAAGACAAGCAGACCCTAAACGTTAATTTCCTAAGAATAAATTTTTAGAGTCGTGTTGGCTTATGCCTTAGAGTGTGTGTGGGAGGTTGGCTTTTAGAATGGGTCTTAGAAGAAGTAGTCTAAGGTTGGTTTTGGGTTAGTTTTGGTACTCAAGAGTCTGTGTTTGGTTCTGTACGTGGCCTGGTGCTTAAGGAGCAAGCTCCCCTCACTTCACAAGCCTAGAGATAAGCTGGATCACTTAGCCAGTATATACTTCCCCTAGAGTTTATACTCTACCAGAGAATAGAGTGGGCTCTCCCCTTGGTAGTGAAGTCCAAGTAGGATTACCAAGAAAGGTAAGGTATCCCCTATGTGATGAAATCCTAGTCAGACCTTGTCTCAAGTGTGTTTAGATGTTTGATTTGTGAAAGTGATCTGGATGTGTAACATAAGTGGACTACACTTTATTCATGATGCAATTTTAATTACTAGATGTGTGGACTAAATATGCATTCAATCAAAAATGAGATGCAATATATTTTAAGCCCAAACTGAAATGTGTGTTTAGATGAAGATAAGTTGAGAAAGGGTTAAGAGTATGAACTTCACTACTCTAAGATGCAAGAAAGAAAGGAAAAGAATGATTCTTTTTAACTTTGCTGATGGTGTCTTTCGAAAGAGATAAAAGAAAAGAGTGCAAGAAGAGACCTAATGCACCTATATGAAAAGTTTGCTTTTAGAAGAAAAAGTATGAACCCAAGGAAAATTCCTAGGGTCCCATCGGGTGTGCCAGAATGTTTCTACAAGTTTTCGCTTTTCTACATTCAAAAGATGAAAGAAACTAAGATAATGGTCAGGGGTTTATATGCACCCTGATGAAGTTTGCACACCATTATCCAGACGATGAAGGGACTCCTCTTTGGCTATGGAGGATGACACCTGTAGATAAGAGAGACTTAAACAAGAAGACTATTATATAGATAGGTGGTAGACTGCCAAGCAAAGCTTGATCCCAGAAGTGCAAAGACTTCCTGAAGGGGTGACAGTCTACTGTTTGATAAAAAGTAGAATGTTGCTAGAAAAAAAAATGATAAAAGACTAAACAAAATAAATAGAAACAAATGTGTACCTGTATGTGGCAATCTGTCTTCCATAGTCACTAGCGTCGGTTAGTCTGCCGACATTGGTAGGTCAAGGTCACTGGCATTGGTGGGGCAATGGGCCTGGTGGCTGGCATCGATTGGGGCAATGGGGCTTTAGATGAGCTTTAGGTCTATCTATGGTCAATAGAATGGTTTGAGGTGTCTGCAAGAGTTTTAGTGGCTTGTGCTGGGTTTTCAGGATAGAGAGTGTGGCTTGAAAGAGGGACCAAATGGAGGATAGGGATGAGAGGGAGATAAGGGTGAGAGAAGGCTTTTCAACCTCTCTGAGAGGAAGTGATTGGGTTGTGTCAATAGTGCTTGGAAATGGACAATGGACTAATTGCTAATATATTTAAAAGAGTACTAAAATATAAACCAGTAGAAATACTTAGCTATGAGTGGAGAGGCAGAAGTGCAGGAGGTCTGTTTCCATTGTGGCTGATGCAGGAGATGTCGTGCAATCTTCAATCTAGTTTGGAATGACTAGTGTAGAACCTCTGAGATTGGAGGGTGTTGTTGAAATTCTGATACTTGCAAGGAGTCAAGAAGTGAGAGAGCTTGAAACCTGGAGCTAGAGAATTCATGTTTGCAGGGGGGGCAACAAAAGCAAAAATGCAGTCTTAAAGTAACCGACGTCAGTGATTCTGCCAGTGTCGACTGACTAGTAGCCAATGTCGGTGGCTAAAAGATGGGGAAAATGCTATAATTAGCCTTTTTCCCATTCTTCCAATTGCCAGGGTTAATTTTTGTTGGAAAATGGTCGAAGGTGGGTTTAAATGAGCGCGAGAGGCTAGTGGGAGGGTTGAAATGGGGTTTAAGCAATTAAGATTTTGCATGGGGTGAGGGAGGCATCCAAGGAGAGGTATCCAAGGTGGGGTGAGGTGTCATGGGTGATGTGTTAAGGGGGTTATTAATTTAAAATAGTCAATTTATTTTAAATTAATAATTGAGTGGGTTAGAAATGTGTAGGAGGTGGACCAAAGGGGACCAAGGGGGAGGATGACCAAGGAATAGACATGATTTTGGTGTCTACATTGTTGTTGGGGAGGGTGTCAAATATTTTTTCTAAAATCAATCATTAATTTTTTTTGGCTAATGCATTATTCTACCCAATTGGGAAAGTCAAGTGAGGACACTACATGTGTTTTATGCCAGATGTCTAAGTTCCTAGACATATAGTTCTAGCTAGGCAAGTTGAGTGAGGGCACTATGGTGTCTTATGCCAAATGTCTATGTTTTAGAAGTAAATAGTGCATATGTTACTTAATTCATGTTTTTTTAATTTATATCTTGTAAAAGTGATTTATTTTTGGCAAAGTGTGATTTTAATTTTCCTACTTTCATTTCTTGCTTTCTCGAATAATTTTCCTACTTTCTAGAAAAAAATTCTTGATTTCATTTCTTACTTTCAAGAATAATTTTTCCTAATTTTAGTCGATAATATTTATTTCTTTATAGAATTAGAATTTCAATTCCTATTATTTTTATTTTATTAATTCTTTACTTCTACATTATTTTTAAAAAAATTGGTCTGAAACAACCCACTTGAATACATGAAATGAAGAAAAAACTATGTGCATGAAGGGATAGGATAGCTGAAGGAGTGGCATAACATTTATGCAAAGAGAAAGAGATTCTCAAGGGATATTCCTACTAAACAAGCCACAAGATGTTATTGGGAAATAATGATAAACACCTGTAACAAATAAGAATTTTGTTGGAGAATATACCATAATCCATAAGACTCTTGAAGAAGAGAACACTACAAACCAAAGGAGGTAGCTTGGAAAAGAAGCATTATTGGCTTTGAAAAATGAAAAAAAAGTAGAAGAAGCATTAATTGAGATAGTAATAAAAAATAAAGGAGAGTAAATACACAAACCAAACACTCCAAAGAGTAACATATTTATAACATTTTATCAAGGCTTTCTTTATCAAATCAAAGGAAGCTTAGGAGAATGTTTAGACCCTTCATCCAGTAAAAAGATTGAGGATCGATGGATAAACATTTATCATCATATTGACTAAGTGATTGACATAGAGTTTGAGGATAAGATCCTAAGTACCTTTGGTATTCATATCACAAGAAGAGCCATCATGAGCAAAGAAGGAGACATTGTGGATGACAATGGGACTCCACACATAGTTACTTTTGAATTTACTATTCTAGATGCAACAGGTGCAACACAAATGAAAAACATTACACCCTCAGACTTGCCTAATTTTGGAGGCACATTATCAGAAGACTCAGACACATTCTTGTTCAAATTTGATATCCTTTGTAGAAGCTATGACTATAGGCAGGATGCATAAAAATTGAAACTCTTTCCATCTACTCTTAAAGACTCAACACTTCATTGGTTTATGGGATTGTGTAGTAATTTGGTCCACACTTGGGAGGATATGAAAAATAATTTTTTGGCCAAGTATCATGAATATAGAAGAAGAAGCTATAGAAGAAATGAAATCTTCAAGATGACTCAAGAGGGAGATGAATCCTTGGAGGACTATGTTGAACGGTTCATGTTCAGTGTAGAAAAATTCAAGCAAAGTGAACTTGTAGAATAACCTTTAAAACTCATCTTCCTAAAAGGAGTTAGAGAAGATTGTTTGGAATATTTGGACCTAATGAGTGGAGGGGATATTTCTCACCTACCATTATTAGATATCAAAGAGCTAAGTAAGAATTATTTTAGATCTGCCATAAACAAAGTCAAGGGCAATAAGCTTCCATTGGTAGCTACAAATAGCCTATCAAAAATTGAGGTTAGTAACCTATTATAGGACATGAAAAAGGATACCATTAGCCATTTGTCAACCCAACTAGATAGCTTACACTCAATACAAAATAAAGTAGCTTTGGATCAAGCCTTGATCATTTATTGTCTAGACTGTAAGAAAAAAATGCCGGTTATAGATGTCACTAGGTTTAGGCTAAAGTAGCTCACATCATAGCTGAAGAACCAAAAATATTAGAGCTACAAACTATAGGAGGAGATAGTGACCAAGTTTTATATGTTTCATAAATAAGGCCACAAGTTCAATGACCACCTTATAAAGGTATGGGACAAAATCCACCTTTTGTAAATTCTACCTCATTTAATTTATAATTTATAAATACTACTCTTGATTGGACTAGTACTTAGATGAAAATTCCACCTCCTAATTATAGATGTTAGCCACCTCAAGAAAGCTACCCCACCACCTCTTGGTATCCTCCATAAAATTTATCCCCATCTTGGATGCAGCTTGGCAACCACCCCAATGCCCACCCTTCACAAACCAGTGGAAACAACCCTAGAGACCTAACCAACCATGGGGAAGCTCTCTAGGAGGATTTTCTCCACAATATAAATGATAACCTCCTTCTCTTATGCCCAATACATAAGTTTCACCCAAGCCTAACCAGCTACCTACCCAACCCATACAAAATCCTATAAATAAGCTAGTGTAATCCACATTCATTATTGAGCTTATTCAGTACTTAGCATACACAGTGAACATTAATGAATTTCAATACCATTTAGGGAAAGTTATACCACCCCCACCACCACCCATAATAAGGGAGTTAGATGATGAAACCCTAGAAGAAAATGCTAACCCACCTCCATCACCTCAAGAACTCTCTAAACTAGCAAATAAAGTTTTTGATGAAATAACCCCCCCATTTTCAAAATGTCTTAGCCTTCAATGCCATACAATTGAACCTAAGTTTGATTTCATGGGAAAACTTAAGAATCTTTGTGTCAAAATACCTCTATTCTAGGCCATCAAGGATATACCCATATATTCCAAAGCTATTAGAGACCTCTATTTGTGAAAACCAAGAAGGAAGTAAAAAGATCCTAATACTATGCATGTGATTGGCCAATTACCAGATATCATGTTGGGGAACACCCTACCAAGGAAATATTCAGATCTAGGATGCCTGGTAGTAATAGTTTAGATCCATGACTAGTAATTATCCAACACATTTATAGACTTGAGGGCTAAAATAAATGTAATGACAACCAAAACTATACATAAACTACAACTAAATAATATCTAACCCACATCTACACTACTACAAATGGTTGATAGTTCTACAGTTAGACTAGAGAGAATCATTTAAATATCATGTCATCACTATAGATTCTTGGGATTATCTTATATATTTCATTGTGTTATAGCCTAAGTTGAATTTGGGTGGATACCCCTTTATCTTAGGATGACCTTAGTTTGTCACAACTAATGCCTTCATTAGTTGTAGATTGGGTAATGTGATGATATCCAATAGCAACCACACTAAGAAGTTGGTCTTTTATCCCCTAGAATAGTTAGTTTTTACACCTTAGCAGTCATTATGGGTTGAAGAAGATAAGGTAGAGTAGCCTTCCTTGATTCTTATATTTATCATAGACCATGTATGCACATTCACTGATTAGGAAGAAGATACCATTCTCTCTAATTTTCTTCAACATAATTACCAAACTATTACATATCTCAACCACTTATAATGTGTTGAGTGGCTATTTTCTAGCTTCTAGGAATTTGATAATTTTAATGCATTTGTACAAAAAATATTCCACCAGCTACTACCTTATATCTATAGACAAACTAGATCTATTAGAAATATGGAAATAATGAAAGCACTCTCACAACAACTTAAAATCTCTCCAAGAAAAGCATTGCTAATTAATAACAAGTTGGAGTTAAATGAGGAAAAGTGCCTAGTCAACATGTTGCATGCATTGCAAGGGATTATGAGGATATGAAAGGAATTAACCTAGAAACATGCACACATCATATTTACATAAAAAAGGGTGCCAACCAATCAGACAGCCACATCTTAGGATGAGTCTAGCTCTTTGAGAAATAGTCAAAAGGGAATTACAAAAAAAATTGACTACTAGATCTATATATCCCATCTTAGATAGTGAATGGGTGTCACCTTTGGTAATTATACCAAAGTAAAATAGATAATGGTGTTTATAAATTGATTAAAAGAAACTCAATACAACAATAGTAAGGATCACTTTCCTCTACCCTTCATTGACTAAGTGTTGGACACATTAGTAGGGAAGAACTATTTTGCCTTTTTTAATGGCTTCAGTGGTTACACCTAGATTAGAATTGCTTCTAAGGACCAACCACCTTTACTTGTCCTTGGGGTACTTATGCTTATGTTGTATTATCCTTTGGGCTATGTAATGCTTCTTCAACATTTTAGAGGGATTTCCTAAGTATCTTTACAGATATGGCCAATGAATGTGTAGAAATCTATATGGATGACTTTACTATCTATGGAGATACATTTGATGAATGCCTCAAAAACCTATAAAAATTGCTATAACACTATCAAGAGCACCATCTATCTTTCATCCACAAGAAATGTTATATGCTTATGATATAAGGTAGTGTCTTAGGCCACCATGTATCTACTAAAGGAATTAATGTTCACCCTGCAAAAATAAGCATCATTAAAAACTTGCCTATTCTTAAAAAATATAAAGATGTTAGGAGTTTTTAAAACATGTTAGTTACTACAAGAGATTCATCAAAAAATTTAGTAAAGTAGTAGAACCATTATTTACCCTTCTAACTAAAGATGCTGAATTTCTCTAGACTCCTATTTGTGATATAGCCTTCAAATAATTGAAGAAATTATTGACCACCACCCTTATTCTATGTGTTCTTGATTGGAATATTCCCTTCCACATTCACATAAATGCTTTAGATACTACCCTCAGAGCTGTGCTTGGGAAAAAATAAGAAGCACTTAATTATGCCATCTATTTTGTAAGCAAAAATTTATAAAAAATAGAATTAAATTACACAGTTATTGAAAAAGAGTTCTTGGTGGTATTTTATGATATCAACAAATTCTATCACTACATCATAGGGTATTAGGTATTTATTCATACAAACCATGCAACCATTTGGTACCTCATAAACAAACTAGATATTTCAACCAAAATAATAAGATGGCTTCTCTTATTATAAGAAATTGATATCACCATTGTAGATAACCTTGGTCAAGATAATGTGGTGGCTGAATTTTTATCACACTTAAAAACCTTTGAAGAGGATACCATAGTGGATGAATCATTTCCATATGAGCACATGCTCTCTCTCACCTTTACCACACTTTGATATGTTGATATTGCTAACTACCTTATAATAGGGTTACTTCTATAACACTTCCTCCCTAATTAAAGGTGAGTATTGATTCACAAAACTACTAGATATTTAAGGTTTTCTGGATTCTTTTTTTATATTGGGCTTGACTCTATCATCATAAGATGTCTTAGAGAAGACAAAATTTTAGATATCCTCAAAGCCTACCATGATGAACCCTATGGAGGACACTTTACAACTAAGCGTACAATAGTCAAAAAATTTAATATAGCACACTATTGGCACTCACTCCATAAAGATGAAATAAGATATATTACTCATTGTGATAGACGTCAGCATATGGGGAGACCCACACATTCAAATGAAATGCCTTTGTAACCCCAGATGGTGCTTAAACCATTTGAAAAGTGGGGCCTAGACTTTGAAGGAACTTTTGATCTAAAATCAAATAACAAAGAGTACATCCTTGTTTTTACTAACTATGTCACTAAATGGGTAGAATTAAAGTCTCTTACACATGTTAGGGATGATAAGGTGGAAACTTTCCTCTATGAAGAAATATTTACTAGATATGGTGTGCCATGTAAAATAGTCACTATTTAGGGACCCCAATTCATTGCTAATTTAATTATTTCCTTAGTCTAGAAATATGATATTAGGCATAATAAATAAACTCCATATCATCCACAATCTAATGGATAGGTGGAAGTCACCAACAGGGAGTTAAAACATATTTTGCAAAGACTGTTAATCTATCTCATAAAGATTGGGAGGCTAGGCTTCCTAAAGCTATGTGAGCTTATCAAATCACATGGAATACCACTCTAGGCTTCACTCCATATGATTCAGTCTATGGAAATAAACCTATCTTTCTAATTGAATTTGAGCATAAGACCTTTCAAAAAACACTAGACTTGGGATGAATATATATGAAGCCTAAAAAGAAAGGCTTATGTAGTTGAATGCTTAGATGAATATATACAATAGGAATTATAGAACATAGGTCTTATATACTAGTAGTGGATTGGATGGAATGATAGGTATATTAAAACTAGGAAATTCCATATAGGAGATTGCACCCTTCTTTTTTACTCCAAATACAAGGACCACAAGGGTAAAATCCAAACTAGATGGCTTGGTCCTTTTGATATTGATCATGTTTTTGACAATGAATTAGTTCAACTCCAAACCATTTATTCAGTGAGATTCCATCTATTGGTCAATGACTATAGACTCAAGTTGTGAAAAAAGCTACTTACTTAAGAAGAATTTACTAGTCACATATGTTAGTAGTTACAAGATGGATACAATGATGTAGTAGATAGGCATGTTTTCTTATCAGACAATGGGAGAACCAATCCACACTTAGATGAAGAATTAGAGGAGGACATCCTTTCCCTCCTCTAGTATGATGAATGAGACCCTCATCTGGGCCTTGACCAGTCATCCTTCTAGATGACTTGACAAAGACTCTGAATAAACATTCTAATGAAAATAATAGTTAGACTATATATATATATATATATATATATATATATATATCCAACAATGAAAACCCATTTTTGGGCATTATTGGTAGCTTCTAGGTCGAAAACCAACCTAATGGCTACCCAGATCTATAAAAAAGGTCCAAGTAGAAAACCAAATTGTTGTCTCTTTAGGGGTAAAAAAAATATATGAAAAAGAGAAAGTGAGAAAGGATTCAGAGAGAGGGAAATCCCTACAATCCCAGTTGTTCACGTTAACACAATTTTTCTCTAGTTGCTACATGCATTTTTGTAGTTATTATAGGTACCTTCTACATATTTGGCCATCACTTTATAACTTGTTATGGGCACTTCTATAGATGTTATATGTTCCCTCTTATACCTATTCTCACCTTTCAATAGAGCATGCAAGATAGATCCTCCTACAACTCTCACCTGTAGCTTGGCTATTAGCTTTTGGGCATTACATGAAAGTCATTAGACAACCTCATGGAAGAAAGAAGGAGGATTAAGGGATATAATGTCATATCTAGTGCCTAAAAATACCCCTGAATACAAAGATATAGAGCCAAAAAAAACATATAACTTCCCTTTTTATGTGGAAGTGTTGTAGACTGGAATTTATGCCTACAGGGATACTCATGATTTATTTTAATTTATAGTCATTTTATGAATATCATTTCATTGTGTTGACTAGTGAGATCTTAGACTTATTTGACATATAGGTTCCATATTTGAATGCCTTATTGATTACTATATCCAAGCCCACTAGGCACAAAACCTCTAGCGCATAAGCAATATCTAGACACTTATAAACTGGTTCATGTAGATGAATATCACTAGGTAGTAATGCCCTCAACTACCCACTTAGGACCTTCTAGCCCATCATTTGGATCATTCAAATTTTCAATTACCACCTTATGGTATGACAAAAATCATTTATCCTCCATGTCTTAGACCCTTATTCTATGCAGACCATCCTACATCACATGAACATGAGCTATAGGCATCATCAATGCCTAACCATCAGTGATCTCCCAATCACTTCACAAAGGGTCCACTTCACTCTAGTTATAATTGTCAGCCCAATCATTGTGTCTATTAATCATTCACATGCAAATATTTGCATGCTAACATATGTGTGACTCCCCAAGCATCACATCTAAAACACCATTATTAAAAGGTACATCATATCTTTCATCATTGAAACTATCTTCATTATTCTAATATAACACATATGGTATAAATAAAGCATATTTTTATTATGACTTTAGTCATTCATTCAAAATTCTATCATATCACCTCTAAACCCACAATTTTATTCCTCATGATTACCTATCTTATCTTGTATTTCCTACTCATTCCACATCACCTGAGGACACATGACAGCTCAAGTGGGGGGAGAATGCTATGGGTTATAACCTCACATGCCATGGGAACCCTTGAGATGCCATAATTTTCAACCTACAACCTCACATATACCATTTTTAAGCCAAAACCTATAACCAACAACTTCAAATTCATGATTCATGAACCAAACCCTACAACCTACAAACCCCACATTTTCCATTATAAAACAAACCTATTACAAGTATATTTCCATAGGTCCAAAGAGTGTGAAATTGACTATTGGTTGAAGGGACTAATAGAGAATTTAAAATTGGAGGGTCAATCATGCAAAAATATCCCTCAGATCATAGGCACTTATAGGGAGACCAAGCCAGTTGGGATGTCTTCCATAGAGCTGGTTGGACCACATATTTTGAACTATTACAACATTTTTTAGAGACTCTTGCTAGGGTATTTACAGTTTATTTTTATGGAAACCAATCCACTATATTTGTCATCAAATATTTAGTTACTAAGACCTTGGTGATCCAAGTAACTAGGCTACCAAGCATGGGAAAAAAATGGTAGGATAAACCCAATTCCAAGAAGCCAGGCATCAATTTTACTATGCAAATGAAAGACTGGTATTAAAGAAGGGAGGTGTGGAAATACTTAGTCTACCTACATAATGGAGAGAGATAACATCATATATTATTAGGTACATGACTTATGAGGGAATGTATTCCCTCATTTACACTCTCTAGTTCAAATTTTTAAATCATTTAAGACATAATAGAGTCATTAGTGTTCCAAATTTACTATGGAATATTTTGAAAAGAATGTCTAAAGAATATCAAAAGGGAACTAAAATAGTCCTACTTCACCACTACCTAATATGGCTCATAATTAAACAAAGAGTAGCTTCTATCAGACCTGACCTCACTTGGGAGAAATTTTTGGTCCTAGAAAATATTGTACCCCAACAAGAAGAGGGAAATAATAAGAGGTAATCCCTTAAGGATGAGACCCAATGAAATATTTAGTAATATTTTGAGGGCACTAGTGTTGTTGGTCAGTTCGTAGCCACTTAAGGTTCATTTGAGATTGCTATGAGAAAGAAGAGGAGAAAACTAGTCTTATTCCCTTCTAACATAGATGAGGAAACCCCACAATAGCATGTCCCTTCTCCCAATATGTCTTCAACTTAGATTTATTCCTCCGCACTATCTCCTACCAAATAATAAGTTCCCATATCAACTAATGCACAAGAAAAACAAACTCCATCAGTCACCCCTCCTACAAGGAAAATAAAAACTAAAGGAGAAGAAACCCTTGGTGTCAAAAATAAGGAGACCTCCTCTTAGGATATCTCAAAGGATTAAGAAAGAAAAGATCACTATTGCCTCCTTAACCATAGCTATCAGTGATGATGAATAATGAAGGAAAGAGCCTAGGCTTAAGAAAACCCTTAATGGATTTGAAATAGAAAAATGGTCTATTGATGAAGGATATGATAAGGAAGAAGAAGAAGAATAGTCACCTCTCCCATCTAGATTCACTGAGGAGGACATTGATCTCCTTAGAAACATTGGATACACAAAGGATGAATTGAGAGAGGAAGAGCAACATGTAGGTGAAGAAGAATTGGTTGAAGAAGAGGTTATGGGAAAAAGAAGAGAACAAGAAAAAATTTCTCATGATCAAGAGTTCCAAACATTAGAATAAGCTATGGAAGAAATATACAGATTCAAAAATGAGATAAAAAAATTAAAAAGAAAATGAGGAATTAAAAACTTCTTGGAGTAATAGAGTTTGTAGAACCCTCTAGGGACAAAGAGAAGATAGTGGAAGAACTTGTAGCTATATTCATGAAGGAACCTACAACATCCTTATCCAAATTATCCATAGAAGCCCTTGTAATAGAGTATGCTCTATATTTTGTACCATTCTATCAGGGATTTCCTCCTCAATTTCCCACTATACCAACACCTACTATAGAAGTTATTAATTTGTATCTCTTAGCCACTGCTCTAGTAGATATTAATGATCTTTTGATTTTTATGAAGGAAAAATTTAGTAATAATGAAGCCTACCATAAAGAATTATTGTAAAGATTAAAGGGATATGTTGAATCAAAAGAAAAACATGATGAATTATATTAAAAATTAGAATTTATTGAAATTAGGATTAGATATCTAAAGGAAAAGATTATCAAATTTCATGAACTACTAAACTATTGATGGAGTGCAGATCCCCTTCTAGGGTGTATGTTGTATACTTGGAAGAAAAATCATTGAAATTTAAGTATGATAGGATTTATAATGATCAATTTTATATGGTTTATGACCCAATATCTTTCTTTAATGAGTATAGACATGTTGATCCTAATCTTCAAGCCTAGCTAAGTGAATTATAAATTCACCAATATGTTATTCCTAGTGATACAAAATGGAATTCCAACATCTATTTGGGGGATGTCCTATTAAATGCATTTTCTTCATATGTTTTGAATGAAATTGAATAAGAAAACAAATGGAAGAATATCAAGAAAAGGAGAAAGAATCCACCCTGATGATCAGGGGTGAATCCAAATATTTAGATGCTATAGTGGAAGAATGGATCTCACTTATGAACATAAATGATCCATAGGAATGGGTTATCAAAAATTAGGTGGAAGTCCAGAACCATTATTTGAGTCTCATGAAAGGAGATGGAAGGAAATTTTTTGTTGCCTACTCTCATAGATTGGTATAAATTTTGGATTCCTTGAAAATAAAATAATTGTACTCCACTCAAAACTTTAGGGAGGCCATCCATAAAGTATACTTGTATATTGAACTTGTCAATAAGTGGAGAGTATAATGGTTGGGATTGATTTTTCAACCCCATATATTTTGGTTCCCAATTCCTAACTAAGAAGGAAATGTTCTAGCTGATAGAGAGGTAGAGAAGAAAATATGGGAACACATTGAGAATGCTAAAACTTTATACATATTAGAAGGGTCAAGCTATCTTGAACCCCTAGACTTTAGAAAATTTTGTAGTTTTATAATGAAACCAAGGCTTGCTCGAGGTCAAGCAAGATGATAAGTAGGGGGGAGTGATGAGGCCACTAATTGATTACTTTTATAGCCTCATCCATTCTTAGTACATGTATTTTTCCATGTAAATCCCATAACTATCTATCACTAATGAAAATAAATGAATGAAGTTATGATTTTGTATGTTTATTGATGTGTGTGTGTGTGTGTGTGTGTGTGTGTGTGTGTGTGTGTGTGTGTGTGTGTGTGTGTGTGTGTGTGTGTGTGTGTGTGTGTGTGTGTGTGTGTGTGTGTGTGTGTGTGTGTGTGTGTGTGTGTGTGTGTGTGTGTGTGTGTGTGTGTGTTATGTTATGAATTATTGATGCATTTCCTTGATTTAATTATATTGGTGTGACTTTATCTAACAAATATTTGAAGGGTCATGAAAGGCTACAGGATCTTTCTAAGCCATAGCTACTATAGGATGCCCATAGAAATTATAGGCTTCACCAATAGGTTGCTTGTAGCCATTGAAGAATACCCATAGTAACTATAGGCTTCACCTATAGGTTACTTATAGCCACTAAAAAATACCCATAGTAATTATAGGCTTCATCTATAGGTTGTTTGTAGCCACTATAGAGTGCTCATAACAATTGAAGGTTTCACCTATAGGTTTCCTATAGCTACTACAGAGTTCTTGTAGCCATTATGCCAAGCATATTCATTATTGATGAGACCTTATAGACACATCCAAATGTCTTGGGGAACCAAATGGATGATTGGGAGGAGTCATAGTTGTTGTATGGACTCCCTACATTCAAGGAGACATTATATGTGCTACCAAAGATGAGAAAAGACAAAGGATAATGAGAAAATACAAAAGGAAATAAAAAAAACAAAATAATATGTCTTATCTCTAACATAATCAAACCTAAAACAAGTAACTTTAGTTACTAACCACTTGAAGGTTGACTAGGGTAGCTTCTAAGTATTTGTATTTTTTCCTAGTTTGGTGTTTTTGGTTAAGAGTCAATAAACTACCTTCTATATTTAAAGGTAGATCATATATCAAACTAGGAGTTAGATAATTTTGAGAAGGTAATAGTAGACTTTTTTGAACTATAGCATTTGTATTTAGAATTGAGTAATGATAAAATTGAATTTGTAAGAATTTTGTGAATTCTCTTAGAGAGGGATTGGAGCTTAGTTTTGAATGAGGAAGGGCCCCCTTAGAATGAGCTTCTATGAATATCCTGACCCTCTTTAATTATTTATGTGCTATGTAAGTTGATTTTAATATTAGGTTTGATTAAATAAGTGTGATGCATGTATGGTACATAAGTGTTGAATAGTTTTGTAATTTTGTCATAATAGTTTCATAATATATTTGCCTAGTAAATTCATCATAAATTCATTGTATTGCAACTAGAAAAGCAAGTTGATTTTTGAATCAGTAATGCATATATAGTGCTAACACTCTTGAAAAGCTTACGCACCTTGGGTTGTTAATTAATTTTTAATTAGAATGGTGAATATGGTTATCAATGGGTAATTAGTCTACACAACACCTATTATAGTGGATTAACATTCATCATGTGTTATTGAGGTAAGGCACTAATTTGTGTTTGACTACTTAATCCTTACAACTATGTGCTTGATGAAGCAACTAGTTGAGGATTAGAGGTATCTTATTATGGTTGGGAGGTAAAATTTGTTAACCCATATTATTGCAAACCACTCATAGTATTAAATAAAGGAACATTTTATTATGGATTATTTATTTGTCCAATTAAACCACTTTGGCCTAGATTGGATGATACTTGTGTGTTATCCACTTTCTTTGGCACATTTGTCTACATAAAATTAATATACACTTATTAAATAGATGGGGCATTTCACATGTCTCCAAATGAAGTGATTTGCATGAATGGGTCTATACCCAAATTATCTTATCCTATTAATTTGAATAGTACTCCTATTAAAGGAGCTAGCTCAATGAGAGGAGTGTTTGGCATGGCCATGTTATTAAAATTACATGATAAATTCAAATAGGTTTGATATGATGTTTGTATTTTTTTTTAAATGGTCTTCCATGAGGGCCTTTCCTATGACAAGCATATTGGGTTTTGGATATGTCATAGACATGAGTTCTTTAAGATTTTTAGAAGAGGCCTATTATCTTTTTTTATTATAAGGTATAGGTAATGACACTCTTACTACACTACGTAAATTTTCATGGAAAAAGTCTATTGGAAACATGGCCTTTACCTCTAGGGATTTGATTAAAAATTCATCCTTATTGTAAGTAAGTGAGGCTAAAAAATAGGGATCATATGTAAATGACATCATAATGTAGTATGATTGTTGTTGAACTTGGTATACAATTGATGGTATGCTAGTAAGGTACTATGTAGTTTGTTCTTAATCCTACTATAAGTATGGAGGCATGTTAAATATGTAGTGGGATAAGGGATCTTGGATTTTTTCCCCATATTGAGTAGTTTAAGGAGTATATGGATCCATCTCACAAACTACATCATCACCATAAGGGTCTTGAATAAAGTCATCTTATGCAACTGCATTATCATATCCTAGATTGTACATGGATCCACTATGATTATAGTAATACACATTCAAATCAATGATGAATGTTTCATGAAAAAAAACTAGAGTACTATAAAATCTTAAAAACAATGTCCAAATTATAAATGGTTCAAACTTGGTCTAACCTGGTGAGAAAGTGGAGTTGTATCTCCAAAAGGGCTATCATAAAACTTGGTCTGAAATAGTCAAAAATCAAATGTATAACATCAAATATCTTTAAAAAATTGTTAATTGGATGAATAAAAATTAGAATTAAAAACTTAGGTATAAAGTGCTTCAAACAATTCTAATATAAAGAAAATAAAAGTTGCTAGGTCTTTTGGAGAAGGCACAAAATCTAGGCTCAAAATAGGCATGTGCTAGGTATTTCTGGAAAAGGCACAAAATCTAGACTTTAAACAAAATAAGGTAAGAGATTTAATCTAAAAAATTTTAAACACTTTGGCATAAACTAGGAATTTATATTTAAACATGATTTTGGTCAGTTGTTATAAGTCATGAAACTCTAGGCATATAGAAGATGCACCACTTCTCCCAAATCTAGGCACAAAAAATAAATTTCAAATTGAATAAAAAATTAACCTAAGTTACACAACCCAAAAGTGAAATTTTAATGTCTAGGTCAAATTTACACAAGGTATATGCATAAATCAATCAATGTTTGGGTTTTAACTTTTTAAGGTTAATTACAAATTCAACTTATAAAATTGGGCTTTCTTTAAAACATACAACAAGATAGACAAGATTGAATGACATGATGGTACTAAGCATAAATCTGAAAGGCACACATGGATTTGGTTTTGAATTAGAATTTGGAAACAACTCAAACAAGTCTTTGAAGTGATTCGAGCAGTGTAACAATGATATCACACTCTAAAGATATGATCAATGGTTTGTTTCAAGACTTTAAGGAACAAGATTCAAAATGAATTGGGAAATGTAAACACACCCTTTTCAATCAAATTATAAACACACATAAAGGTGTATAAAATATTAAGGCACGTGCATGATGTTAAACTAAAAGTATAATACCTCTTTAAACAAAGGAGTGATGTATAAAGAAGACTCAGTTTTTAATGTGTTACTATAGACTAAATAGATAGTTTGAATCAAAACCATGTGATAAAGGATAAAATGACACAAACACCTAAGTGTAATTTCTAAATCTTAAAACTGACAAGTTTTCATAATATTGTCAAATTCTGTCAATATACTCACTCTTGAGAGGATTTTAATTGTTAATCCAAAAAGTAAAAGTTCATGAAAAGTAGGGTTTTTAGGCCCTCTCTTCTATCAAGAGTTTGTAATGTAACATGGAAATTTGGGATACTTGCCTTACATCAATAGTATATCTAAAACAAGTGGGGTTATTTTTAAATATCAATTTTTGCATGTTTTTAGATGGTCCCAAGGGTGGCTAACACTATAGATGTAATCATGTCATTTAGATCTGTGACAACCAAATTGTTATGAAAAGGTCTTACCATTTCCATAACAACTAAATCCATTTATTACTCAGTGTAGTGTGTGTTGGAATCACAACCATTGGAAAAGGGGGAATTAGTGTGTAAACATTTTATTCCATTCCATTCATCATTCTTTAGCCATTTAAACTAGCATAGAGATAAAGTAATGAATAAAAGAGAAATCACATAAACATGAAGTAAGACATGAAAACTATGTCTATGTGGGAAACCATTATGGGGAATAAAAACCACTATCACACCACTTGTATTACTATCCTATAATAAATATAATAATATTTAGTGAGGCACCAACCCCACAAGGATCACCAACCCCTCACTAGTCAAGCACCAACCCAACTAGTCCTTTAGAAAGATCCAAATTTTAATGAGGATACAACCCCCTAAGCAACTTGGAACCAACCCAAACACTTCAAGGAAACTTATACAAGCTTCAAACTATAAGGCAACTCTAACTCCTTTCTTGACTAAGCACCAACTCAACAAAGGTAAGCTTAATCACCTCAAGACTCCTTATTACTCAAAAAATTGATGGTGACTTATTTTTAAACTCTCTCTCTCTCTCTTCTCTATATGTATTCCAATCTCTATAATACACTTAGATCACTCCTCTAATATAGATCTAATGGTCTCTCAATCAATAATCATTAATCTCTCCTTAGCCTTCTACCCTTCTCAAACAACCTTCTAATTTTACTTGTTCAACATGCCTCTTATAGGCTCATTATGTCCATTGACCTTATCATCCACCAAAAATTATTTATTATATAATAATAATGGTTTATCTCCTCTTTTTATGGTCCTTAATGACCTATTACTACTCCTTCAATGAGCCCTTTTCTATGTTTATGTCCCCATTTATCTAACTAGCACAAATAGGCCAATTAGGCCTTGCTTATATACTCAACACATGATCTTACCCATATTTGTCATCCAATAACCTTTACATAAATTTATTACCCTTGGAATATATCATTACACATGTTACAACTAAGAATCAATCACTACTTGAGTCAGTCATAACCCATAAAGGCCAAAACCCCATTAGACCTAGTTACTTGATTTACATGTTTCAAGGTATTCAAAATCTCATTGGTCTTATAGACCAATTTATGACCCTTATGATTTCTTGGAAAAATTGATCAATCTACATTCCTCTTAATGTTTTTTAATCTCATGGCTCATATTGGATCATAACACTATCATGTATCAAACTATTAGATAGGTTTGTGAGACCTCATTCTCTATTGTATACCTATGTCAAACATTTTTCACATTAATTACATGATCTTAATGTCACTTTTACATTCAAAAAGATCACTTGACTTCATATGAAAAGACTCAATGCAACCAACTCTGTAGACACTTTATACTCACTTGGTTTTTATGGTTTCTTTGTGTTTCTCAAGATCAGACCTCTATGGTTTCAAGAATACCTTCAATATATCTTCTTATTTTCCTATTGATCATGCTCACAAGAAATAGTCACCTTCTTAGATAATTACATACTTAGATGCATTATGTAGATAAAAAACTTCAAAAACTAGAACAGTCAACCACCTTCTCTTCATAGGCTTAAAAAGGACCTAAATCATTTAGTCATCTTCTCATCTCTACCCTTCAACTATGTATCATATTTATCATGACCTTATTATTATATTTATGCCTCATACATTTACTATATCTATGATAGCTTCATAGATTCGATTCAGTGCCTCTAACTTGATGATCAACTCATCCATACCAACTATTACACTTGTTAACCATAGACAATACTAAATCAAGGTAAGTCATAAGCAAATATACCTTTCTCTCAATAATAAGATTAATAAATAATCCTTAAATTTAACCTTCCATAATTATATAGGATGAAGAGTGTATTTATGAAGCCTAGCAAAGACACTCATCATGGAACTATAGAATAATGGGTCACCCCAGTCCTTGTCATAAGATTGATTATTCATATCAAGAACCCTATTTTATTTGCCATTATATTTTGACTTAATGTACTAAAAATATTCCTTATTCTTTTCCTTTATCTAATCTAAAACACAATCCTCTTGAGCAACTTTCTCATCATCCTTTCTTTTGATTACCACATTCTGTTGACTAGTGTGATTAGCATTAATTACCTTTGGTCTCAATATCCAAGTAGGACCCTTATCATGCATTCTATGGTATAATATAGATATATGATTAGTTTTATGACAAATATATAAAATATTTATACTAAACTTACCTTTAATCTTGTTGTTCCTTCTTCCATGTTCCCATAAAAACGAATTCCTTGAGGCCATCCTTTACTTTATGACCAAACCTATGACACATAAAATAATGAACATGAAGTAAAATTCCATACCTTATATCATTTGGTTATCTAATATATATTTTTACCTTATTTTCTTCATTAATATGATCTATCTTCTTCTCATCCTTTTGGTTTTAGTTGTCTCTTTGTCTTTCTCAACTTTGCTCATATTGTCTATGAGTTGCTCATGATCAATATTCAAATTACTTAGCTCAATATTATAATTAGAACATTATTCCTCTTTATAAATTTGACATTCCTTCATTCTTAAATTTAATCTTGAGATCCTTAATGATCTTATTATCTTCTTTGACTGTTTCAACCATTTCCTCAATCTTAGTTTGAAGATGACTCATCTCTCCTTCATGTTCTACAAAGGACTTGGTCTATTCTCTAAGATTATTAATGATAAAATCATGTTCATCACCCTCAAAGTTATATTTTATTCTCTTTGTCTCAAAAATACTAATTTTATCTTTAATACATTTGACCATAGATCTCAACTCTTACTTCTCTTTCCTTAGTTGCTTAGCAATCTTGTGCTTCTAGGATCACCTTCAATCTATCAAGCCTCCTTCAAAAGATCATATATAATACCAATTTTTGGAATAAAAACAAATGAGATGGGGTGAATCAATGTGAAAAAATTTCATTTAATTCCATTAATCATTATTTATCCATTCAAACTAGCATAGAGGTAAACTAATGCACAAAAGAGTAATCACATAAGCATGAAGTAAGACATCAATGTATGAACACCGGATCTATGTTGGAAACCCTAAAATGGAATAAAAACCACTATCAAACCACTTAAAATATTGTTTTATAATCAATTAAATAGAATTTAGTTAGGCACCAACCCCACAAAGAGAACCAACCCCTCATTAGTCAAGCACTAACCCGACTAGTCCTTTAGCAAGTTCCAAATTACAAGGAGGATAAAACACCCTAAGTGACTTGAAACCAACCCATACACTTAAAGGAAAATTTATCAAGATCCAAAATAAAATATAGATCTAAATTTTGTCTTGACTAAGCACCAACCCAGCCAAGGCAAGCTTAATCACCTCAAAACTCATTATTGTTCTAACAACTGATGGTGACTTATTTTTCAGATCTCTCTCTTCTCTATATAATTTCCATTATCTCTCATACACCTTTAAAACTTATTATATATATATATATATATATATATATAATGGTCTCTTATTCAACAATCCACTTATTCATCTCTCCTTAGCCATCTACACCTCTCAGACAGCCTTCTAGGCTTACTTATATATATATATATATATATATATATATATATATATATATATATATATATATATATATATATATATATATATATATTATGGTCTCTTATTCAACAATCCACTTATTCATCTCTCCTTAGCCATCTACCCCTCTCAGACAGCCTTCTAGGCTTACTTAACATGCCTCTTCTAGGCTAATTAGGTCCATAGATCTTATAATACAATTAAAAAATATTTTTTATATAATAATCATAGTTTATATATTATTATAATGGTCCTTAATGACCTGTTTTTTCACCTTCAATGAGACCTTTTCTATGCTTATGTCCCCATTCATCTAACTAGCACAAATAGGTGAATTTGGCCTTGTCTATATACTCGACACTTGATATTACCAATATTGTTCAAAAAACAACCTTTAAATAAATTTATTACCATTTTAATATATCATTACATATTATAATAAATCACTACTTGAGTCGATCATAACCCATAAAGTCCAAAACCCCATTAGACCCAGTTGAGACCTAATGAAATTAGGTCTTCTTAAATCACATGTTACTACTTAGACCCATTTAAACATATTAATATTAATAAAATATATTAAAACATAAAATATATCTCCAATTGACCCTTAATAACATTCAATTATGTCTACACCACATATTAATCCAACTCACTCCTTGAACCACACTATTAGGACTAGTTACCATTAGGCCTTCTCACTGTCTGAATGTTTGTCTTAAAAAATAGAAGTATAAAATAAAATTTATAAAAAAAACCAATAAAAAAATTAAATTAATATATTATAAATGAAATAATTTTTACCACTATTTCCATTGGAGACCTTCACTCAAGCTCCAATAAACTAGAAATACTTCTGCAATAGGCTCACTCTAATCTGCCAAAAACTGCCAAAACACAATCAAGAACTTTTAGATCTTAACAACTATAAATTAATTTATAATGAATAAAAATAAATTAATATGGAAATAATATAATTATATACCATATTAAAAATATTTATATCCTTCAAATCTTAGAAAAACACCTCCAACTCATATCTATAAGATGACTACTCAAATTGCCTTAGTGCTCCGAAAACATAGTCATGAAAAAATTCATCTTCAGTACTTGTAATAGTTTATATTTAAATATTATATAAATAATTAATATTTAATTTATTTCTTAAATAAAATAAAAATTTAATTATATACAATGAATCTTATCATAGATTCCCAAACTCTCCACTTCACCTTGCACACCAAGAACTATCAAACTATCTTAAGAACCAATCATGGTGATCATGACTTCCAAAACCTATAGGATCACTTAATTAAAATTAAAATAATTTTTTATGATACTAATTTAACATTATAAAAACTTAAAACACAAATTTATAGAGTTATAATGGCTCATATGGTTCATATAGATCATTTTTTGAAACGTACACCTTCACTATCTCAACTCACTCAGACATGCCATCTTGTGAACACTTTATTGATTATGTATCAGAATAATAAAAAACTATAAACCAATGGAAAAAAATGTATAGTTACTTAAAAAATAACACAAATAATTGGATCTATTCTTGATCCTTTGTAACTCATCCCTAAATGCTTTCTCACTCTGTTTGGTTTTCTTCACTAGTTTTCACTCTTAGCCAATTTAGCAATAGGTCATATTATATGAAAAAAATAGTTGAAAAAAAATATATAAATCACACAAATAACATCATGTACATAAATAAAAACTATTGACCTTCAACCTCCATCCACTTTCATGCATTGACTTAGTCAACCCTGCTTGTAGCATCAAATTCTTTAGAAATAAGCATATGTTTTATAGCTTCCACTCACTAACCTAAAAATACAATACTACCAAAGTATGACTGATGTATTCATATAAAATATCCAAACATCAAAATTTCCTTACCAAACAATTCTGGGCACTTTCTAGAAATATCTCTTCAATCGGGTCACTATAAGAGTTTTAAGAGGGTTTTGGACTAGTTTCCATCCTTAACGATTATTCATACAACTATGTATCTTAAACCACTTGATAATTCTTAGAAAAAAATATTATAACCCTTTTAAATCTCCCAAAAATATCATCTTCCCATGTAACTATCACACATGCCAATGAGCATCTAAACTTCCTTCTCAGGTCTTTAACTCTTCACTTTACATGCATAAAAGACCTCAAAATGTTGTTTCTTGATTTATCCTTAAATTAAGGGCCTTAAAATTGGTAAAAACACTTTACACAATGTATTAAACCTTAATACATGATCAAATGTACTTTAACACTTTGAAAACTCAGCTTGACCTTTCATTTGGCCACACTAGGTCTCTATGCATGTTGGGTCTTTAAACTACCAGTTATGTTTGGTCCTTGAAAACACCTGGAAACCTCTTGAATTGATATAAAATAATTTTAAAAAGTTCAAATGAAATCATAAAAATCTCATTCACTTTCAACCTTTTTCATATAGGTCTCACACTTCTCTTCTCAATAAGCTACCAAGCTTGTGCCTTCACATTAGGTCTCTTATGCAAAGACTAAACCTCAATAATTAACCTAGAGTTATTATTAATGATTATTTAACTTTTAATCATGTTTTAAACATCCTCTCATATGATATACCACTATTTTTCACAACTTCAAGCTCATACATACTTATATCATCATTACCATGCCTCTAGTCTAATTACATAGGCCTACTAGGTAATATACCTCTTTGAAACCTTCCTCACTACTAAAAATGCACTTTGAAATTTCATCTTAATCCAAATATCCCCATTCCATGCTCAAATAATATTACACACCTGTAATCACTCAAATCATCATACCTCTATGCTTCACATTAGATTACATTTGATCACCATAGATCGTATTTATAGGCTCAAATAGTCAACCACTTACCAATTACCATATCCACATTTTTTTAATTCCTTTGACATCAATTATAGTGAAAAAACACATCAATTAAAATTTGTAACATTTTTATGTTTGAGTTGACCCTACAGTTTGAGGTCAATTACCACTAACAGAGCTTATTTTAACCACTCAAAACAAGCATCCCAATGGGTCACCCTCAATTTATATAACCCACCATGGATTAGGTTGAAATGATGTTGGGAGATGAAGTCTTGGGTCAAAACTTCCATAAATAACACATGAGGAGGTGATGGAATCTCACTCATAAAATAAAATGTATAAAAATAAATACAAGTGAATAGACTTTATCGTCATTTTGGGGTCACTCAAACCATATGGATTTTGGGAGGGCTTTAATGAATTTATTTTCATGATTTTGGAATAAATTAAAAAAGGAAAATAATGAGAATTTTTATCACCTGATTTCCCTAAAGGGGACATGGGGAGATCATACACACGTCACTCATTTTGCTAAACCAAACACTTCAATAAACAAGCAATAAAAATGAAACTCTTAAGAGTATTTATCTAATGCGAGAGTTCATTTTAATCACCAAAATAAAGTGTGTTGTTAAGTTTGATCCCCTTAAAATTTTTTGTTTGATAAAATTTATAAAAACATCAAAAAAACTAAGGCATGAAAATAATTAAGTTCATTTCAAGAACCAAACAAAATATGTGTAAAATTTAACCATGCTTAAAACTTTTCTTTTTCCACCTTAGGATCTATAATTTGTTACAGGGTTTTCTTGCTTAGAAGCCCAAAATCAAGTTAGAAAAAAAATATATAATTTAGATCTTGGGTTTCCTACTTTTTATCTTAGATATGGATCATCAATGACCCACATAGGGATCGATGTCGATCCATAGAGATCGATGTCAATCTAGTAGATCATCGATATATATTTCAAAAACACAAAAAAACATAAGTTGTTTTTTATATAAAAATGGTTTAAAAAATGATCTCAAAACCAAAATATCTAATTGAATCCTACAATAAATGAGCCAGATAAATAATATGAAAGTTTTTAGAGATAGAATGAAGACAAAGATTGAGAAAAACTTGAGTTTGTTGTCTCTGCCATGCTCTATTTTTCACGTGGGGATCATGGTTGGTTCTAGTAATTGACATTGATTTGGAAAATTAGTGTCAATCCCTATCAATTTTTAAATAAAATAATTTCAATCCCTACAATCTATGATTTGCTAAAAATAGAAAGACATGAAAACAAAGTTAAAACTAAAATTTTGAATATTTTTAAGCATCCATTAGAAAAACTAAAAGTAACATATGAATCTCCTTGGTTATATGGGATGTATAACATCACACCAGGTGTGCCAACATGTGAACAAGGATTTAACATAAAGGGGAGGTTAGTATGGTGTTAGTCTCATAAAATAAATGAAAGGAACACACTAAAATCCTAACACCTCTATCCCAGATACTAGGGAGAGCTTAAGTAACAAAAACTAAATGAAATAATAACAAAAACATAAAAGACATAAATATTTTACCTTCCTTAGAGATTAAAATGGATTTTTTTAATGGCTTTATCAGCTTGTGCATCAAGAAGTCTTTGATAATAGAGGTTGCTTGGATCCTTCTCTTGTTGGCACCTTGGTTCTGATTTTTAGCTTAAGAATTTGGCATAATAACCTTATTTATAAAGCTTATCTCTCTAAACTAGAATTATAACTTTGGCTTATAAGAGCTTATAAATGAATAGGCATGGCTTTGTATTTATATATTTAGGAATTAACTCTCATCCAAGGTGAGTTAAGGTTGAGTTTAGTCTTGGAATGGGTTCAAAATAAACCTAGGTGAGTTAAAACTAATTCTAGTTGAGTTAATAGTTGTCATGTAATTATGATTTGTAATTACTAGGCATGGATCTCAAATTAGATATTTTAGGATTTTTTAAAGAGCTTAACAACTCATAAAGATAATGATGAAAGGCTTTGATATTTTGATTTTTGGAATTTTCATTTTTAAATATTCATTAATTACAAATGGATAATTCAACTAGGAATTTAATATTGTTTAATTTTTTAATTTATTTTGATTAGCCTTTTAGCTCTTTCAAGATTTGATTGTGTAAGTGCCCAACTTAGTGCGTTCATAAGCCAAATTGATAGTTGTGATGCCACAAGGTGATTAGGGATGAATATGTGAGAAGTTATTATTGAATATGGGCTAGTACCCAAAATAGGGATTCCTCATCATGATTATGAGCATTAATGAATGATGAATAAAAAAATTTGGGAAATTTAGTGATTCTTAGGATTAATTTGTAATGGTTGGTAGGAATTAGATAGAATGTTAGTTAGAAGTCAATTTTGGCTAGATTTAGGTGTCTACACTAGGTCATCATGGTAGTTTATATCATGGTGCATATTTTCATGTGTTATATTAAAAAATATGCTAGTGGATCTTAAAATAAATTTAGTGGGAAGTACTTCTCTTTGTTCATAATTGGCATATCCCAAACATCACCCTATGGTATAGTAATTAAACCATAAATGAATGGTAATCCATGTTAGTTAATATGTTCATCTCTGTACTTTTAGGTATAATAAATTCATACCTATCCTCTATACCAAATCACCATCAATCCATGATTATGGTTTCATTACATGAGATTCTTTTAACCCATTATGGAAAATTAGTAACTATCCCCTAATCCTAAATCAAATGAACTCATTGACCTTTCTAGTTATATCAATGCTAATAATATGAGCATCTATGCATTGGTAGGTAAAACCAAATCATCCACATTTATTAATTCTTATTCTTCTATTCTATTCCTCATTTCATTTTCTCCCTCTTTTGAGTGAACTACATTGGCCTGAGGTCCAGTTGGACTATATAGGTAGCAGTTGGATACATGGCGTATATTGGGTTAGCTTGACCACTAATATTCTTCCATCCCTATTATTATTATTATTATTATTATTATTATCCAATCATATCTTCCATACCTTTGTGCATCCTCGTATGTCTAGTTGTTTGTGGCTTCTTTAGTCTTTAAAATTTTATTAGACTATAACATCTACATTTTCAATTGCTCATCTATAATTTGTGTGATAGGTTATATCCTTGAGTTATGTTTTCCAATCTGAGGCACAACCAATTTATCATGATCAAATATTCCCTATTGGGATAAAATAATTATTCACTCTAGGCCATCCTAATGATTATAACCACCTTTGGACAAATCTTTATTTATACCCATCTACCTTGTTGGGGAATACAACTATACTACTGATTATAACTACCTTTAGGAAAATTAGTAGGTCAATCCATCTACCCTATTTAGGCACATCATTATGCCACTAATTATAAATACCTTTGGGAAAATTAGTATTTTAATAAATTTTTGAAAGCATTAATTCAATTGGATTAATCTCATCCATGGTTTAATTTCATTCTTCTTCTTGTTTATTTTTAAGGGATCATTATTCAATTATATGCGCTAGCCACTCCCTCGAGGGGGAATCATAGGATTTAAAAAATTTATTTGGATCATCATTCCTCCAACATTATCTTCTTTTTATTCTTAACAATTTTTTTTATTCTTTGAAAATATGTTACTATGCATGTGTCTCATAATGCCTTCTCAAATAGGGAAAAAATGTAGACACCCCATTTCAGCCACATCTATGTCTAAATTCATGTCAAAGCTTCCTTATTTTAGGTATTACCATGTACACAATAATAACTATCTTTAATTCAACCACAATCAAATTGTGACCTAGTAAATTGACAAATTCACCTTTCCAACAATTAATTCAAAACACTAAAACAATTCTTAAATGATAAAAACCCTAAGTAGGATTAATTAAAAAGAAACTTTAATTATCTACTTAAGTATAAATTCTAAGTTCAATTAGGAAATTACATTTTATAAAAAAGGAAATTTTCAATAAATATGAGGTCAAAGTCAAAGGAATTAATAATATATTTTATAAATGCCCAAAATTCAAAGAAAAGATGATTAACACCTCATAGATATCTTCTATGAGTTTTCAAGCCTCATAAATATTTTCTATGAGTTTGATCCAACCAAAGGTTAATCTAGACACAACCAAAGTTAAATCTAGACCTAACTGCACTTGAGTTAGAGTTAGTTTTATAACCTATAAATACAAGTGCAATTGCCTGTATCTAAACAAGCTCTCAAGCCAAAGTTATAATGTCAGATTGATTAAGGAGAAGATTCACCAAGTGAAGCCAAGCCAAATCAAGACTTAAATACTCTTATATAAGTGTTTCCCAAATGGAAATTGCATTGATTTAGGTCTCTATTTCCCATAAACTGAGCATAAACATCCTCTATGCCAATGAATGAACACTAGTTTGATAAGGGAGGTAACATAAGTTTGTGTTTTATCTTCTACTTATAATTTTGTTCATTATGTTAAGCTCACCTAAGTAATTAGGCAAGATTAGTTTAGTTTATATTATATTTTTTTATTTGAATTATCTTTTGATATCACTAACAAGAAACTAACAAAATTTGGCTCTTTAGAATTATATAGGTAACTCTCAATTTATATTGAGGGTAGCTTAGTCACTCCTTTTCTAACTTTCCCTATTTGTTTAGTCAACCTAAGCCAAAAATCTTTCCATTTTTTTAGTTAGACCATTATGTATCTCATAATCCTCCATTGAGTTGATATACCAAGAAAGCCCTAAACCATTGGGAACATTTAACAACATTCATCCATTGTAAGGTAGAACTACATTGACTTGTGTTCCTTTAATACTATGTAAGTATTAATAAATTTACATTGAGGTTAGCTTGGTCACCCCCTTTTCCATGCTCTCATTATTTTGTGAGCACATTTACTAAACACTCTCACTATTTTGTGAACAAACCCAAAGCTAATGCTATCATTATTTTGAGAGCCACTTTTGTGTGCATTATGAATTTCAAATTGATGCACTACTCTACCCTTGGTTTAACTCATGCTCTCACCATTTTATGAGCATCCTAATCTCCTGTTCTTTCCATTTTTTTATTGGTATCTTGTTAATATCTTATGAGTTAAAATACCCCAAATATTCCAAAAACATTCAAAACATTTCAAAAACCTAAACATTTTAAAATGGCTTACAATCTTCTAGAGAGATGTAAATCCCCAAAATCCAAAAAAATTTGTCTTATCCTAAACCTAATCACCAATCCTCGATCCTCCCTACTAGGGAAAATCCATTGTTGGTTCCAATCCATTGCACTACCATTAGGGGTGTGACCTTCCCTTTGCATGTATCTTTACTTAAGGGGACCATCCAATTTTCACTTTTAGGCCAAGTATCTTTGGGGATGTGACCTTCCCTTTTCATATATCCTTACTTAAGGGAACCATCCAATTTACACTTTTAGGGAAAAGTTACAACTTCTGCCCTATTGGGGAAAAATCAAAGCATGCAACTTATACCAGGATACCTTATCCCTACATGTCATTCCCTTTCATATAGCCTTGCTAAGGGGCACCATTTATTTAATATTCTATTGAAACTTCACATGTAGGTATTGACTTGGTTAATGACAGGATGTTTTCTATTGCTTTTATATTCAAATTTTATGTGTTTTATTTTCTTAGTTATTTATTTATTAGTTTACCAATTTGTTTTTTTTTGCCTATTTATTTTATTTTATTTCATTTTTGTGCCTTGACTTGGTGTATATGCATTTATTGGGTGATTCCTTATGAATTGTACTTGAGTCCATCCATATTCATACATCTACATTGTCATAATTAGTTTTATCACTAGTGCATTTTTTCATAGTATCTATTAGATCAAGATTCAATCCTTACAAAAATTATGGTTAGGTCATCATGGTATTTTTATCATGGTGCATATTGTCACATGTTATATCAAAAACTAGGATAGTGGATATTAAAATCAATTAAATGGGTACTACTTCTCTTTTTTCATAATTGGTATATTCCAAACATCACCCAAACATATAGTAATTAAACCAAAAATGAATGATAATCCTTTATAGTTATGATGTGTATCTCCTTACTAGTAGGTAGTCCAATTTCACACCTATCATATGTACCAATTAACTATCAATATGTGATCACAAGTTCATTATGTGAGCTTCTTTTCCCTCGTATGGGTAAACCAACAATTATCCCCTACTCCTTGATCAAATTAACTCATTTACCATTCTAGTTATATTAATGAAAATAAGGAAGACCATATCTACATTAATAGGTATAATATAATTATCCACATTCTTCAATTCTATTACCTTTTCCATTTTATCCCTCTTATGGTGAACTACATTTACTTGACGCCTATTTAAACTATCTAGGTAATACTTGGAATCATGACGTATCTCAGGTGAGCTCAACCACCATTATTCTTCAATCCACATTATTGTCTTTCAATCATCTCTTTCATAACTTTGTGCATCCTCATGTGATTGGTTATTGTTGGCTTCTTTAGTATTTAAAAATCATTATACCATCACACCTATTTTTGTACCCACTCATCTATAATATGAGTGATATATTATATCCTTGAGTTATGTTTGCCAATCCACCTTACTAGGGAAAAATCAAAATTCACTCTAAGCCATCCTAATGATTATAATCACCTTTTTTCAAATCATTATTTTGACCCATCTACCCTATTGGGGTGCATACCTATGCCACTGATTATAATTGCCTTTATGTAAATTAGTAGTTCAATCTATCTACCCGATTGAGGCACATCATTGTGACACTGATTATAACTACCTTTTGGCAAATAAATATTTTTATCAATTAATGAAAGTATTAGATCAATTGGATTAATATCATCCATGGGTTAATTTCATTCTTATTTTTTAGGGACCATCCATCAATTGTATGTGTCAACCACTCCCTTGAGGGGGAATCATAGGTTTCCCAAACTATTTGGAACATCATTCCTCAATCATTATCTTCCTTTTATTCTTAACATATTTTCAATTATTTAAAAATACATTACTTTTCATGTGTATCATAACACCTTCTAAAATAGGGGGAAAATGTAGACACCCCATTTTGGTTGCATCTATATCTAAACTAGGATTCAAATTGATTTCTACCAAACTATGTAAATTAAGCCTAGAAATCATTAAAATCCCCAATTTCATTTGTGCATGAGATATAACTTCTTATAATCATTTTGAGGCCTCATTATTTGAGATATTACCCTATACATAATGATAAACTATATTAGATTCAACCCTAATCAAATTTTGACCTAGCAAATTGACAAATTAGCTTTTCAATCTATTAATACAAAACACTAAAACAATTCATAAATGCCAAAAAACCTAAAAAAGATTAATTTAAAATAAACTTAAATTATTTACCTAATTAAAAATTCCAAGTTCAATTATGGAATTACATTTTATAAAATAAGGAATTTTTTAATTAAGATGAGGTCAAAGTCAAAGGAATTAATAATATCTTTTATAACTGCCTAAAATTGAAATAAAAGGTGAGTCATAACTCATAAATATATTCTATGAGTTTTCAAGCCTTTATATACAACCAAGGTTAAAACTAAACCTAACTGTACTTGAGTTAGAGTTATTTTTGGAACATATAAATACAAGTGCCATTTCCCCTATCTAAACAAGCTTTCAAGCCATAGTTATAATGTCGGATTGATTAAGGAGAAGTTTCACCAAAACAAGACAATCTAAGCCAGCCTTAAGTTTTCTTAGAGAAGTTATGCCCAATTGTAAATTTAACCATTGAATGTCTATATTTCTCACAAGCAGAGCATGAACATCCTTTATGCCAATGAATGAACACTAGTTTGGTAAGGGAAGTAACATAGTTTTGTGTTTTATATTTTATTTGTAATTTTGTTCAATATATTAATCTCACTCAATTAGTTATGCAAGAGTAGTTTAGTTTATATTATATTGTTTGATTTGAATTCTCTTTTGATTTCACTAACAAGAAACTAATGAAATTTGGCTCTTCATATTCTTAATGATACACTTATTACGTAAAAAAAAAACTAACCCTTACAAAATTGGATATCCTTTTCTTGAGTGGGAAAAAATCCCTATGGATAATTGGATCATTTTTTAAATTATTTTTATTGCCTATAAGTACTCATTTTTATATATGTTATACATTATAGATATTTCCTATGCTAAACTGGTGTAAATTGAATTTTGATAGAGCTTTTATAAGTAACCCTAGAAATTTGGGTGAGGGAGATGCTATTATAGACCAATATGGTAAGTTGATGTGTGATATTTGTCTTTCCTTTAGGACTCAAACTTATCATTATCATAAATCATTGGAAACCTTTTAGGGGTTCAAAATAGTGGTTGATATGAAAATATATAATCTAATTATAGAGGAAGACTTCTTGAATATTATTAGATGGCTTAATAAAGATGCCACCCCTAGTTGGAAAATCAATAATATCATTAAATATTCCTTAAGTTTGATTCAATATTTTTTTTAATTTAGGATTGAACAAATATTTAGTGAAGGAAACAGGGTTTTAAACTGGTACACTAACAAATGAGTCATTTTAGAGGACCTTGTTAAGTGTATAGAGGTGGATTTACTACTATAGTATGATTCTTTTATCGTACTCAATAAAGCTACAAATAATTATGAATAGGTTTTTCCCTCTACCTATTATCAATAATGGATGTCATAATGACCACCCATTCATTATCTTTTGGATTTCTTACTTCTCACTCTCTAATAATTACTTGAGGACTTTTAATTATGGTGATTTTATTTAATAAAACTTGTGGAAAGGATGATGACAATTAAAGTGTCTTTTAGGGGCCTTTTCCTTTACTCACTTATCTCATTCATCTTAATATCTATGCTCAATGACAAAAGATATCTCATTTTGTCCAATATAGGTGGGGATAGAGTATTGACTAAACTTTCTTCTTGTTACTAAGCTAAAAAATCTATGGATTGGAATATCTTGAGAAATGGTGGGTTGGTGAATTATATTAAAAGAATTAAGGGTCATGAACCTTAATTATCGATGGATTTTTATAGAGCATGGGATGCTAGAGTGGTGATTTTTAGAGTTGAAAAAAATTGAAGTTTATAAGGATAATATTGTATGAGTGACAAGAATGTCAGCTATTGGTAGGAAATTTTATAAGGAAAGAAGAAACAAGGATGAGGATATCAAAACATTCCTTAGGGGAAAATATAAACTTGAAGAGTTTCAAAATCATATCCTCAAAAATTATTTACTAAGTATATGGAGTGATTTAAGCCTCTTTATCATCAAATATATAACATTGTAGGCCATGAACAATAGGATTTTTTCTTTCCATTTTACCATTATTAATAACTTTAGACATAATAAGTTGGTGAGCCTTATATTTTTCTATTGATGTCACTTGAAAGTATTATTATGGATGTTCAATTGAGTAAATTGTAAATCCCAATCCATCAAGATCTAATTATTTTTTTGTTTTAAGATGCTCAACCTGAGATATCTCTATTATAAGTGCTCTTTCTATGGTGGATTATGGGAATTTTGTTTTATGCAATAAGGGTTTTAATAACCTCAAGTCTATGAATGAGAAGAATGTAATATTTTTAAAGAAGAAAGGCCCTATAATCATTATTATAAAAATCCATGTTGTGAAAATGGAAAAATAGAGTAAGCTTATCAATGGGGACCACTCTTATTATAATAAGGGTGATAATGAGTCTATTTATTATATTGAGAAGGAAGAGGTTTGAAAAAACCCTAATAAAACTAAGATATCTAAGGTTAAGAAGGGTAAAGGTAAGAAGGGCATTTTATATTCAAAATACTACTGTATTCATGAAATTATCATTGATATTTTAGAGGATGATGCCCTTATTCAATTGAATTAAACATTTTAAAGTTCCAAAGTTAAGGCTAACCCTCTCACTTCTTAGGTTCAATCATGTGACAAAGATGATAAGACTAGTATTGGTAAAAAGAATGGAGTTTTGATTGAGGAATTAATGGATAGAATAACTAAATTAGAAAATTATTCTAGATTAAATTTGAGTATATTAAAGTGATACAACATATAAAATAATATACTAGAGACTAGGTTGAATATTATTCATCAACATGTGAATGGAGGGTCCCGTGGTCCTAAGAGTGGAACAAAGTTTAAGATATTTCCAAATTAAGAGGGACTTGTCCAATATGAAAATTAGTATGGAATGGGTTGAAAGTGAAATTTGTTCCATAAAACATAGTATTGAAAAATTGATTGACATTAATATTAATGGTATGAATAATTATGTAAAAGGAATTAAATTGTTACATCAAGGTCTTAGGAATAAAGAAGACACTATGGAAGTGAGCCCTAGTAAGAGGACTACAATTCAGAGAAATGCCATAGAGATGGATGAACAAGGTATGGACTATAATTCATGGGTTACCAAATTTAAATTATAAAATTCAATTTGGAAGTAGTTTTTGCACTAAATGATCCATCTTTTTCTAAAGGATGATATTTTCTTAGCAATGTAGTTTTTTAGGGATGTTGATTTGTTTTCTGAGGACAACTTTCTGCCTACTTGGGTTTCCCCCCCAACCTATTGCTTTGGATTTTTTTTTTTGGTATCATATTATTACATCATTTTTTTGGATATTTATTAAAAGGGTTTGGTTTCCTTTTAAAAAATCACTTTACCCTCAAATATAAAAATATTTACTTTACCTCTTATCTTCCAACCTTAAATTGTTTATGAGATCTTAGCTCAAGTTAAATTTCTATGTAGTTATAACAATGAATATTTACTACCAAAGAGTTTATTGGGAAAATTTTATTAGATATTTAAATATTTTATACTGCAAGGTCATAAATGTAGAATATTCTTATTAGTGAAAAAAATGTAATATGTCAAGTAAGTCATTAAAAAGAATCTTATGGATTTAATAAATACATGAATAATGAAACACCCTTTGATGACTATAAGAACCCCCAATTGATAGTGTTTATGGAAATGATAGAATTTATAAGGCCTAGATATGTATGATAGAGAATATTGTGTATGTTAAATTTTTTTATGAAACCTTGATCCTATTTTGGATAACAATTAATTATAAAATCCATTTCACGAAGTTAAACCTAATTGTAGTCAATATTGATAATATGAAATAATTCATAGTGGTTAGTCAATTCACATTTAACCTTGTTAAAATAAATATAAAAAGAACCATATCAACATTATCATAGTTTTAATCAAGGTTAAAAATTATCATATGGTTAATGGTAAGGCTAACCATTATCATAGGGTTTATGATAAGGTTGAAACATTGTCATAATTATTTATAAGGTCAAACATTATCATAGTTTTTAATAAGGGAAAGAATTATAATAGTTTTTAATAAGGGAAAACATTATCATATATTTTTTTCAACCTTATCAGCATCGATGATAATAGGCAACTAATACGTTAATTGATCAACAAAAACTCTAATGTTTAACCTTTTCAACAATGATAATGTTTCACATTTTAAAAAATGATAATTTTTAATACTTTGATAATGTTTGACTTTATCAAAAATTATAGTAATGTTCAACCTTATGTATATCAGGATTGGTATACTTGAATATATATTAGAATTTCTGACACTAGTTGATTGATATTGGGTCTAAAAGATCTATGGGTTTACTATAATTATTTTTTCATTATCTCTAAAGAGAAAATTTTGTCCTTTTAAATGAAAAAAATTGAATAATTTATGCACCAAAACTTATCATCTTAAAAAATAATAGCTAATCATGAGTTGTGAATGCTCTACCAAAGTATAAAATGAATAAACATTGAGACTTATTTGCATCATTATGTAGACACTCAAATTTAGCACAAAAACCTAATTATGGTTTTCTATTCCCAATTTAACTTATTTATAAAATTTATACATTTTAATCCATTTTTAAGATGGCCCAAACCCCACATAAGTTTTTAATTGGTCCATAGAGCTTAAAATCACCTCAACGTTTATCTAAAAGGTATTTGTTAGTATATTTGGATGACATGTTGTATATTATAAAAATTTACATAAAAATTAGAGAATGATTTGTCTCTCAAACAAACTCATGGCTATATGGGAAAATCCATGATAAATTCCTACCCATAGGGGTTTATCTATTTTAGCTTTGTGTGTGTATCTATTTATTACTACTGTTCATGAGCCTTAAACTTTACCATTTTCATTTTTTAAATTAGGAAAATGTAGATTTGTTATCTTAGAACATCTTAGAAATATAAGGTATTTCCAAGCCATATAAGAAACAAAAACATAGATAAAAGGAGTAACCTAAGACAAAATTTAACATACCAATGGTCAAACATAGAGCCAACTTTCTCCATTAAAGTGGTGGTTCATTGAAAGAAATCCTACACACTCAAGACACTTATATATCTTAGTCTCTATAAAATTCCCCTTGTGCTAAAAGAGGGTAATTACACTGTAATAGATACATAGATCACTATGAGGGAAGAGTAAGTAATCACCCTTACTCAAGATATTCCATTAGAACACCATAGAACTAGTGGGGGTAAAATTAAGAGCATGCAAGATATGTAGTTTACAACCCTATTAAAGTGGTTTCTTGAATCCATTATTATTTTTGGAGTGTGTAAGATAGGCTAAAGTGAAGATTAAACCATACAAATGTTATACCTTGAACATATATGAATAAAATTTACAGTCACACTTAGAAATAAATAAAACACAAACATTAGAAAATCTAGAATTAAAAACCCCATAGAGACATAACTAACAACATAGAGACACACCCAATGATATATAAGTGTCTAGGATTATTAAAACCATGATTTTATAGGTCAATTCCATATATGTATGGGTTCATATCAAAGCAATGCACATGTACAAACACTAATGAGTAGGTCAAGTATAATAAACATAGTTATAAAAAAAAACCTAGATCTACATGAAAACTAAGGTGTGATCATTTATTAACCTATTTTTTAATTACATTGCATTGTTTTAGCTTTAATTTGTGACATTAGGATATTTTTTTTACTTATCCTCTTAGATAGATATGATTTATCAATTTTAGTTATATATGTTTAGATATATTTCATTACATCTAGTTATAACTATTTTATGAAAAAAATAAAATTAGGATAAACAAAAATGGTGAACTAGACTCTTTTGACCACTTAACTTGGGGTTTCATACAACCCTCTTTTACTAAACTTTCATGGGTGATTTTAGATCTAGTTTTCATATTTGATTTATTTCCATGTTTTATTTATCCCAAAACCTAATTTTTATTTAGCTATCTACATTATGCCAATATCACCTAGAGTTTAATCATTAATTTCATACAAAATAAGGTGGCATAAATGTTTTAATTGATGTCAAGGTCAAGATGGATATAATTAATGTCATGATCAAAGTCAATGTCATACATGGTAAAGTAGTATGTGATACGAAAGTCTTGTGACAAGAGAGAATTTGAAGGCACCATATTTTCTCTCTATTGAAATATAATTTGAAGGAAACATTTTAATTATTATGAGGTTGATGACATGTCAAGGTCAAGAGATACAAGGTAAGCATACTTTTGATTACTAGTCTTAAGGAGAATTGTCATATCATGAGCATGTGTATGAAGATGGTGGTATGGTAATATGGATACACATAAGTATGAGTGGATGTTTAAGGATTCCAAAGAATTAATATTAATTTTTTAAACACATAGGAAATTTTCAAGGTAAAACATCAGGGGTAAGGTCTTAAGCTTAAGCATTCAACCAAACTAATCTTAGACCCTACTTGACCTAATGAGGAGACTTGAGGTGTTATCAAGGCCCATGAAGAATGAAAATTAGTTGTAGATCATGTGAGAAGATTTTTAGCACTATGTAAACATTTTTATAAGGTAGATAAGATTTCATAGGATATTCAAGGCTTTTTCATGGCTTATTCATTTGCATGAAGAGACCTAGTGAGAAGGCATAGGCTTGGCAACATAATGAGGAGAATAGTCTAAGTCTTATGAAAAAAATATTGGTAGTATGTGATCATGGTATGATGTTTTATGACATGATTATGAAGTGTTGAGACTAGTGAAAGTGGTTTCAAGGTATGTTGAAGGTCTAAGTGTGGCTGGCAGTTTAAGGCCTAATGTTTAAAGAGAATTAGTATGGCCTAATGTGGGGTCAAGTTTCATTTCCAACGTGATAGAGATCATGAGAGAATTATCAGAGGTGTGAAATTTTGTGTCAAGCTTTTTGACCAAGTCTGAGGTCAAATTTTGAAGGAGAAAGCATGAAATGTGGTTTTGAGGTTTTTTGTGTGTATAGAGTGAGGTTTTGTAGAATCAATAAGGTTTTTGTTATAATCATTGGAATGTGAAACATTTACATGAGATCCTAATAAGTTAATAGAAGTTAGGGAAGGATATTATCTCAATTTTCCAGTAATTAGTTTCTAGATTAAGGTCCAAAGATTTATGAATGATTGATAATATTGTAAGGTGATCTTAACCCTCTCTAAAACCCTAACAATGACTAGATATGGAAGATATTGATATAAATGGATTATAATTAACTATATGACCTAGTTTTATGATTTTAAAATGTATATGACTCTCCCAAGTACCTCTAGGTAGCATTGGTTTGTCAGAAGAGTGAGTGGAAGCTATAAAAAACACCTCATTTTTTAGATTTTTGATGTAGTAGGCAAGGTTGACTAGGTCAAAGCATGAAAATGATTGAAGGATGATGTGTGAGAATTTTTTTTATGTCCATGTAAAATTATTATCAGGTTATAGAATTCAAATATGCTAAACTAGTCATGGAAGTTGACCTATCGTTAAAAAGGCCTAGTGAGAAAGATAATAAGAATAACAGGTAGAAGTGGAAATGAGATTAGGGATGTGTTGACATGGATTAGGTATGGATCCAATTAAATTGGGTTATTTTTAAATACCCATAACGCATATCACTAATGGAAAAAATCTTTGAATAAGCTTTTGTATGGCATAAATTTGATCTCAAATTAACTTGTTTAACATAGTGAGGTTTGTGTACAATGAAGCCATGAAATTGGTTTATAAGACCAATATTGAAATTAGAAATTATAATATATTTGTTTAAATATGTTATAATTATATTTAATTATCATATAAACCCATTGTAATTTCATGAAATTGAATCTATAGGTGTTCTAAATCATTGTTTTCATGACTGTGTTTTGGAGCATTTAGGCAATTTTTTGTGTGTTAATAAGAATGATGTTACTAAGTCATTATACCCAGAGTTGAAGAATATAATGCACATAAAGTTTTTATATAGGTATCATAGGTTAATTTTAATTTTTTAAAATTCATTATAAATTCCTATGAAGGTGTGAAAAGCCAAAAGTTCATGACTGGGTTTTAAAGCCTATTTACAATTTTGAGTAAGCATAAGGAAATGGTCAATTTGAGGTCTTTTACCCCATATGGTGAAGTATAATAGACATGGTGATGAAAATAATGTCTAATATTTTATATAAATATAATTTTTTGATATGTTTGTATGTCAAAGTTGAGTGTATGCTTGATATATTCAAAGAAGACTTTCTGAAAGTGAGAAGGCCTAATTGTGAGTAGGCCTAATGGTGTGGTTCAAAGAGAAAAATGATATAAATAGTTTTAGGGAAATAAGGAGAGATTATTAGTGGTTTAATTGAAGTTTTTTTTAATTGTTTCATCTATTTATTAAGGCTCAAGATGTTCCAATATGGTCAAGTTGAAACATGTGTTTTGAGAAGGCCTAATTGCATTAGGTCTCTATTAGGCCTAATGGTGGATTTGGTCCTTACGAATGATGGCCAACCTATGTAGTGGTTTTTTATCCTATTAAATGTGTTTATTTATATATTAAAATATTTATAAAAATATTTATATGTTTTTGGCTAACCAAGGTTTGTGAAAGCAAGAGTCAAGTATAAGAAGGTCTAATAGACCTAATTTGACTAGTTAAAATATTGATGAGGTAAATGAATGAATAAAAGTTTGGAAACTAGGTAGATATATATAAGATAATAATATAGGTGTGTTTAATATTTAATTAAGTTATAATATTTATTTTTTAGATGATTATCAAGATTATATGACCTGAATCTTCCAAGAAGAGGTCTAGTTGAGTAAAGAGGCCTAATAAGCCGAGTGAAAAGAGAAAAAGAAGGTGATAATCATTATTTGAGTGAGAAAAAATTTTATAAAGGTGATCAAAGGTTATATTTAGATGATTTGGTACTAAGTCACCTAGGGGGTTGGTGCCTCCTTGTAAGTTGGTGTTTGTTAAAGGACTAGTTCATTTGGTGCTTGACTAGTGAAGGGTTGTTGCTCCTTGTGGATTGGTGTCTCGCTAAATATTGATTTATTTATTATATTAATATATAAAAACATATGTTTTAGTGGGTTTTATCCCCCATGAGGTTTTCTCACATGTATCTTGTGTTCATATGATATATGCTTATGTGGATGTTTATTTATACATTAGTTGATGTATGTGTCTGAATGAATGCTTTATGAACGATAAGTGAAATTGAATGATTATTTTAAGGTAAATGATTTAGCCCCACTTTAATTATATTTAATTAAAATAATTGGTATCATATAAATTCCTTTAAAGTAGTCATAATAGCCTAAAGGAGATCCTAAGATACAGAATATGTCTAGTTAAGCATAAGGTAGCTTCTCTACAAGTAAAGCTCCATTTTTTAATGGATATAATTATGATTTTTATAGTGCTAGGATGATAAAATATTTGGTGTCTCAATTTCATGATGTTTATAAATTATTTTTGGATGGATATACTATACCCTCTATTCCCCCTATAGATTTAGTAGGTAAGAAGGCTAGTGACACGAATTCAAAAGCAATGAATGGTATTCTTTGTGGCCTATTACAGGTAAAATTAATGAAGGTGATACAATGTATGTATACCAAAGAGATATGGGATAATTTTAAGACTCTCCATGAGTGATAATCCAAGGTCAAGTTGGATAAATTTTAAACACAGAAGAAATTTGAAATCCTAAGGATGAATGAAGATGAGACCATTATATCCTACCTATTGAGAGTTGATGAAATGGTCAAAATCATAAGAGGCCTAGGTGAATAATTGAAAAAGTATACTATTTTTCAAAAGGTTTTGAGATCTCTAATTCTAATTTTAAATTCTAAAGTGTTTTTTATTGAGGAGATGCAAGATATAAAAAAGCTAGAGATGGATGGACTTCATGGCACCCTAACAACCTATGAGATGAGAACAAGTTGAGGAATACCTAAAAATAAGTAAGCTACATTGAATTCAAAAAATAAGTCAAAATATGATAATACATAAGGTAAGAAAGTCAAAGATAATGATATTTTTGATATTGATGATGATGAGTTGATAGCTATGTTTTCAAGAAAGTTAAAAAATGGTTAAAATAAATACAAGGGTAATCTACCCTTCAAGTGCTTTAATTATGGAGAAATTGGAAACTTTGATAACAAGTGACCTCATAAGCATAAGATAAATGATGATGAAGTGCATGATGAATTTCATGATGATGACAATAAGTCCTATAGGTATGATAAGAGTAAGAAATGTTTCAAAAAGTATGATGATAAGAAGAAGTATTTCAAGAACAAAAGAAGTTTTTATACTAAGGAAGACTATAGCTCATCTGATGAGAGTGAGATAATTTATTATGAGAGTGACCATGAATATTTTGGTCCCAATGTCAATGAATTTCTCTTCATGGTTGAGGAATTAAGTTATTCAAATCAAGAAGAGTCCATGTGGTTTAGAGGTACTATTGGTGATTCAGATAAAGAAGAATATGAGGCAGACTTTTAGGTTGAGTTGATGAATGCTCTGAAATACCTAAAGATGGTGAAGAAGAAGAATAAGGTGATGAGTTATATTATCAAATTATATGAGGATAAATCAATTTTTTTGAAGATATATTGAGCAACAATTGTAACAAGAATAAATAGTCAAATAGGTGGAGACTTAAATTGAGATTGTGACTATTATCTTAAATTCTAAAGAAGAAGAATGTGCAAGGTATGTAAATGAAGTGGATTCATTGAGAGATGAGTTGGATCAGGTATAAAGTAAGGTGAAGCCCTTTATGAAGTTTTAAAAGAGTACCAATGATCTAGACAACATCTTGAGTAGTTAAAATATTGTTAATGATAAAATAGGTATTGATTTCAATGGAGAACAAAAGAAGAATACTAATGTGATCAAGAAGAATAAAATATTAAAGGTCAATGGTAAATCAAGGAATGATGGTGATGGTAGACTGAAGACTAATCCTATCAGGGAGACTAATTTTATAAGGTATGCTAATCCTTTTAGTGGTTATTATTATTCATGTAACCAATCTAGTCATAGATCAAGGCATTGTAGAAGACCCTCCAAGAATGAATATGTATGGAACTATGAGGAGAATCATTAGTCAAGAGGTATGGGTAATAATGTGTTTCCATAAAGAGGAATAGTGTGTTTCAATTATCAAAAGGTTGGCCATATTGATTTTTTTTATAATAATGGATTCTCAAGTCAAAATAAGAAGATTGAGGCCCCTAGAGTGCAATAAAGAAGACAAGATAGTGAATGAAGACCAAAGGTAGCTAGGGCAAATGATGATAAATATATAAGTCCAAGTGGACTATTTTACATGGTAGAGAATATTTCAAATGTAAATTAATGCCAATAATTCTCCCTATCAACTTGGGTTATGGATGGAGTCAAAAAAAAATAGACCAAGTTAGAATATTATTCAAACAAATATTGAAGAGGTCAAGCCAAAGAGGCTATTCAAGCCTAAGAGGATCTTGAAGAAAGATTAATCTAGTGAGGACATGGAGATATAATAATATCCTAATTTTATGTTGTTTTTTTACCATAGATAAAATGTGACTCCATTAGGCTTGATGGAGGTGCTTAGCTAGTGAGAAGGAGTATGAAGGATGCTTAGTCTTAGGGGGATTTTTGTATTCTTTGTTTCAGATCCAAAGTTCAGTCCATAGTCCATTGAAGGTATGCATATAAGAGATCGGTTACAAAGTATTTGTATGATGACTTGATCAAACCAAGTCACATTCATAATAGTGTTTGAATATCTCATAGATATAATGGGATCCAATCATGCTCCAACAATAGGCATGTTTTCCAATAAGATTTGTAGCAATCATGAAGAAATTTGAATTTTGGATTGGTTTGCAAAACCAATGTGTTCATGAAGTCATTTCGGTGTGATCCTAATATATGTTGAGTTTTTATCAAAGATAGATAATTATATTGTTTGGAAGATAAAATGTGTGTTGTTCCAGGTCCAAGGATTAGCTCATTGTCAAGGGATGACTCTTTGTCATCAATGTCAAAGGTGAAGAAAGTTCCAGTTTGGGAGAAAGGTTAGTTTGGAAAAGATACACCTTGGGGAGATGAGAATTATCATCTTTGTTTAATTTTTTTCCATCAATGAAAAAGGGGGAGATTATTTACGTATGTTCCTATTTTTGGTATTGTGGCATAAATGCTATCGTTGATGTTGAGGTCAAGATGGATGTCATTAATGTTAAGATCAAAGTTGACGTCATGAATGGTGAAGTAGTATGTGATAAGGAAGTCTTATGAAAAGAGATAATTTTAAGGAAAACTATTATCTATCTATTAAGATATAATTTGAAGGCAACCTGGTAATTATTTTGAGTTTGATGACATGTCAAGGTCAAGAGATGTAAGGTAAGAATAATTTTGAGCATTAGTCTTAAGGAGAATTGTCATATCATGAGAATGTGTATGAAGGTGGTGGTTTGATAAGATGGATACACATACTTATGATTGGATTTTTAAGGATTACCAAGACTACATACAAAGTTTTTAAACACTTAATAAATTTTTAAGGTAAACCTTTAGGGGTAAGGTCTTAAGCCTAAGCATGCAACCAGACTAGTCCTAGACCCTAATTGACCTAATGAGGAGTCTTGAGGTGTTATCAAAGTATATGAAGAATGAAAATAAACTGTAGAGAATGTGATAATATGTTTGACACTATATAAACATGTGTATAATGTAGATAATATTTTAGAGGAGATTTCAAGGCCAGTTCATGGATTATTCATTTGCATGAAGAGACCTAGTGAAAAGGCATAGGCTTAGTAGCATGTTGAGGAGAATAATCTATGTCTTGTGAGAAGAATATTAGTAGTATATGAGAATGGTATTTAGTTTTATGACATTATTATGAATTTTTGAGATTATTTCAAGTGGTTTTAAGGTATGTTCAAGGTCTAAGTGTGACTGATAGTTTAAGTCTTAATGTGAAAAGATACCTAGTATGGCCTAATGAGGGGCCAAGTTTAGTTTCCAAGGTGATAGATATCATTGGAGAATTATCATAGGTTTTAAATGTTGTGTCAATTTTTTTATCAAGTCTAAGGTAAAAATATAAAATAGAAAGTATGAAATGTGGGTTTGAGGTTTTTTGTGTGCATAAGATGAGGTATTATAGACCCAAGAAATTTTTTATTATACTAATTGGCACATGAAAAATTGATATGATATCTTAATAAGTTCATATAATTTTGTTAATTATCCTATCTCAAGTTTCCAAGAATTATTTTATGGATTAATGGCCCAATCTTTATAAATGATTGTTAAGATGTTAATGTGGTCTTAACCCTCTCTAAAACCCTAACAATGACCCGATATGAAAGATCTTGATAGAAATGGATAATAATGAATTTTATTACCTAATTTTATTATTATATAGTATATATGACTCTCCTAGGTACCTCCAAGTGGAATTTGTCTATTAGAAGAGTGAATGGAAGCTATAAGAAACCCCTTATTTTTTATATTTTATGTAACAGGTAAGGTTGACTAGGTCAAAGAATGAAAATAATTGGAGGATGATGTGTGATAATTTTAATATATTTTGATGTAATTTTATTATGAAGTTACATAATTTAAATATGATAAACTTGTCATGGAAGGTGACATATCACTAAAAAGGCCTATTGAGAATAACAAGTAGAAGTAGGAATGGGATTAGGGATGTGTTTTCATGGATTAAGGATGGATTCAATTGCATTTGGTTATTTTTCAAGACCAATAAAACATATCCCTAATGGAAAAAAGCTTTTTAAGAAGATTTTTTATGGTATAAATTTTATCTCAAACTAACTTGTCTAATGGAGTGAGGTCTGTGCACAATGAAGCCATGGAATTGGTTTATAAGACCAATATTGATTTTGGAACTTATAACATATTTATTTCAAGATGTTATAAGGATATTTATGGATAATATAAACCCATTGAAATTTCATGAAAAATAATCTATAGGTGTTTTAAATAATTGTTTCCATGATTGTGTTTTAGAGCATTCAGGTAGTTTTTTGTGTATTAGTAAGAATGATGTTCCTGAGTCATTATGCCTAGAATTGAAGAATATAATTCACATAAATTTGTTATATAGGTCTCATAGGTTAATTTTAATGTTTTTTATTCATGATACATTCTTTTGAATATGTGAAAATTCAAAAGTTCATGACTAGGTTTTGGAGCCTATTTGTAGTTTTGAGTAAACATATGAAAATGGCTAGTTTGAGGTCTTTTGCACTATATGGTGAAGTATGATAGATATGGTGATGAATACAAGCTAAAATATGTTATATAAATGTAATTTTTAAAATATTTTTATGTGAAAAATTTGATTGTATGCTTGATATATTTAAAGTAGACATTTTGGTAATGAGAAGGCCTAATTGTGAGTAGGCCTAATGGTGTGGTTCAAAGAGTGAAATGAAAAAAATGTTTTCAGTGACCTAAGGTGAGATTATAAGGGGTATAATTTTTTTTTAAGTGTTTAATCCATCTATTAGGGCTCAATATGTTCCAGTGTGGTCAAGGTGAAACATGTGTTTTGAGAAGGCTTAATTGCACTAGGTCTCTATTATGCCTAATGGTGAGGCCTAATGGTGGCTTTGGTCCTTATCAGTGATGGGAAAGATATGTAGTGGTTTTTAATCCTATGAATTTTTTTTATTTATATATTATAATTGTGATCTAATTATGGAGAGTTTTTTGGCTGACCAAAGTTTGTGAAAGCAAGAATCAAGTATAAGAAGGTCTAATAGACCTAATTTGACTAGTTAGAATATTTATGAGGTAAACAAATGTAATATAAGTTTGGAAACTAGGTATAGGGATATAATACCATAAAACATGTTTTTTAATATTTCATGAAGTTATAATAGTGATTGTATTGATGATAATCAATATTATATTTCCTAAATCTGCCAAGAAGAGGGCTAGTTGAGTGAAGAGGCCTAATAGGTTGTTTGAGAGAGATAGAAGAGTGTGAAGAGAAAAATAAGGTGAAAATAATAAATTAGGTGAAAAATAGGTGATCAAAGGTTCCACATGGCTGAGTTGGTTCTGATTCACCTAATGGGTTGGTGCCCCCTTGCAAGTTGGTGCATGTTAAAGGACTAGTTGAGTTGGTGTTGGACTAGTGAAGGGTTGGTGCTCCTTGTGGAGTTGGTTCCTCAATAAATATTAATTAATTTCTTATATGAATATATTATAATATATTTTTAAATGTGTTTTATCCCCTATGATGGTTTCCAATATATCTTGTGTTCATATGTTATATGCTTATGTGGATGTTTGCTTATGCATTGGTTGATGTATGTGTTAGAATGAATGCTTCATGAATGATAAGCTAAATTGAATGATTATTTTAAGGTAAATGATTAACCCCACCTCATTATATTTAATTCAAAAATTTTAATCATTTATTTCATATATTATGACCATCATAACATTTTAATGTTCATTACTTAACATTGATCATGGTGAAAATTTTAACAATATATAAAGATGTTATGTTATTCATAGATGATAAATTAAAAAATATCAATTTTTTAGAGAAAAAAGTATTCATTAATATTTTTATTACAAAAAAAAATTTAATGCATGAATTTTTAGTCAAAGTTAAAGAGGACTTGAATGCAAAAAATTTTCATAATAACATCCCTAGGGTGTGTGTTTGTAATCATAAGACATATGTGATTTGTTACAAATGTTTGAATCATATGGATATGAAAGGTAATATGATTACACCCAATATAAATAGTAAGGATCAACCCTTGAAAAAATCTATTGAGAATAATAATTGATATACATGGTGCACTAACCATGATGCATACTATATGATAATTACACATCCAAGTGCATAATATATCAATTTTTCTAAAAGTATATGAATCCAACCATATGGATAATATTATGTTTTCTAATCTTATTCAAAAGGAAATTTTAAACACACTTTTTCATCATGAGTATCCTCATACCCACCTTCATGAGTTTTACCTATCTATCCCTGATTGTGAAGATCATTTATTAGTCATATTTCAATTATTCCCTAGAACATTAGAAAGAAAAAGATATTGATTGAAGTATTTTTATAATTGATATTTTTATTAAATGTGTGCCTTGTAATAATTTTACCTTGAAAATACATCACTAATAATGGATCAATATCTATATTGAAAATCATTCAACATCTAAAATAAAATCCAATAGAAAACATACTATATTATGTATTATATTCTATTGTCATGTGTACTCTTTAATTTATCAACCTTGTGATCTTCAAATTCAAAAAATATTTATCAATAGCCTTATATAAATTTCAAGGATAATCTCCTTATTTTTGAACCATTCACCTAACTTATAAATATTACTTTGATTCTATCATAATACAAATAGAAAGACAAAATGCCACCTATTAATAAAGTAAGAAAGACCATCACTCAGGAATAAACTAAAGTAACTTATATTACTTTGGAAAAGAAGAATTAAACACCAAGCATGAAATAAAATTCAATAATCATTTGTATTTTTGAATAATCAAGACATCATACTTAAAGATCTAGTGGAAAAGAGCTTGATCAATTTACCCTCTATGCATGTGGGATATTTTTTGTACACTTTGCATGTGTTTCACCCTTTATGTAATGTATATCTAGGCATGTAAATTAGGGTCCAAATTTTGGTGATACCTTTGTTTTTTTTTCTTATATCAATAATATGGATGGTGTTATGACCCATATTTTTAAGGGAAACCATTATGGGTTATATTCTTGGCCCATTTTTTTTGTACCTATGGTATTGTAAGGTTGGTTAGATATTTAGCTATTGATGTGCCTATATATACTCAAACATTTAGTAGGGACAAATTAGAATTGATAAGTACATTATTATATTTAATATGGTTAAATTAATGCAATAGTAAAAGGTTATTGTACTAGGTTTTTTCCATAAGGGTTTTCTAGGTGAAATGTTGTGTACTATGTAATATTGTGTGTGAAATTTTACCTATTCATTTTTAGCATAAATATTATAGTTGTATTTTTATCTTGTATTGGATTATTGGTAATTTCTTCTTCATTTCATATTAGATATAGGTTTTATTTTTTTGTTAAGATTCAAGGTTTCATTTACCTATAATAAACTATTTCACGAGTGGGAGCTATGTGTGGGAATATTTGTATGAAAGAGAATGACATGAATAACAATAATATAAATTAAAAAAATAAATAGTAAAAATTTGAAATTGTGGAAGCTCAATATTTAATATATTCTTGTGGACAAAGATCATTTGGTTATATATTAGGAGTGAAACCTACAGATATTCAAGTAGAAGATTGGGAAAAATTGATAGGAAGATAAAGAGTTAAATGAAAAATACTTATAAGTAAATATGGGAGGAGTTGGAGACTTTGTATGATACAAGGTCTCTAGTGAACAAACTATTCTATGAAAGAAGATATATTTATTGAGAATAAATGCTGGTGACCTTTTAGTTGAACATTTGAATGCTTTAAATAATATGGTAATTAAGTAATTTTATATCAAAATTAAAATGAATGAAGAAGATAATTTTATTAATTTTATTTTTTATTTTTTCATCTTTTGGGATAATTTAGTTAGGAAAATAATTACTACTACATTGACATTAAAATTTTATGATAGAGTATGAGCCTTATTATAAGAAGAAATGAGGTAGAAATTTGTTGAGGATTATAAAATAAATGAGCCTTGATTGTGTGAGGGTGTTCATAAGAGATTCAAATTCTAGAGCTAAATATAATACTATAATAAAAGATATGATAAATTTACTAGAATTATGGTAAAATGGGGCATTTAAGAAAGATTATAGATCTAAAAAAATGAAAAGGGTAAGTCATTTCATGATTCATAGTTTTTAGAAATAAATAAGCCCAATGAATACTTGGGGGATATGTTCCTAGAAAAATTAAGCTTACATTGATGCCATGATGAATGGTTTATTGACTCAAGTTCATATTTCCCTATGAATCCCAACATGGAGTGGTTATTTGAATATGAAAATATAAATAAAGGTGATATATTCATGGCAGACAACTATACATACAATATTTTTGTTTGAGAGAGAATCAATTTGATATTTAAATATGGAAGGGTTGAAACCATCTCCAATGTTTTAGATTAAGGTAAAAGCAGGTTTTGAAGGGGCCCTGAAACCATCTCCAATGTTATATACATTCTAGGTTTGGATAGAAATATAATTTTTGTAAGAAAGATGAATTATGTGGGTGTGTAGGTGATATTTAAGAAGGAAATATGTAATATGGTCTATGGATCCATGGTATTAGCAAGAGGATTCCACATTAGAATATTTTTAGATATTGAGGAATACACTATCAATGATTTGTATAAAATCTTAGTTATTTATTAGGATAAAAATAGATGAGATCAAACTCTTACAACAAATCCAAATAATAACGTGTTGTGGTATCAAAGGATGGGGTCATATTTGAGAGAAAGGCCTTCAAAAACTAAAATATAAAGATATGTCTAAAGGTATTTTTGAGTTTCCTTTAAATTTTAAATTCTATGGACATTGTGTATATGGAAAACACACTCAAGTAAAGTTTTCATATATGTTTTGACTTGTAAAAATTCCATATCTAGAAAAGTCATTATATTATGTGTCTTTCATATATGACTACTCAATAAAAACATGGGTTATTATATTAAGCATAAATATGAGGTTTTTAAGAAGTTCAAGGAGTTAGAGGATCTTGTTGAAAACCAAACAAAAAATAAGATTAAGGCCTTTAGAAATGATAATGATGGAGAAAACTAATCCAATGCTTTTGAGAATTTATTTAATGATTTGGGATAGAAAGGAAAATCATGAATCCATTTATACCATAACAAAATGAAGTTTCAGAAATATTGAATAGGAATTAAATGGATAAGGTGAGAAAGATGCTAAGCATTGCAAGTTTTGAATGATGGTTTTGGGTAGAAGAAATTATGACTTGTTGTTACCTAATCAATATATTACCCACATTAGCACTAGCCAAAAAAGTTATAGGAAGGATGGACTAGTAAGAAACCCTCTTTCAAACATCTAAGTGTTTTTGATTTTTAAGATTATATGTATATTCCAAAAGAAAAGGACTAAGATGGATAACAAATCATTTGTGAAACCCAAAGGACTAAGTGTATATTTATTATATACAATACTGGTGTAAAAGGATATAAGTTGTGAAACCAATAAAAAATAATACTGTTTAAAGTTGAAATTTTATATTTAGATAGGGTAATGGGGTTCAAAAATAGGAATGATAACCAAGGATGAACCTGCATAGTTTAAAATTTAAGTATAAGAGGGAAAATATGTCTTTAAATTTGAAGCAATTATAGAAAATGAACCAAAAGTGGAGTTTCAAGATGAAGATTAAAATGAAATAAAAGAGGAAGAACCAAATTATGAAAAAATAGAAATTCTAGTTTTCAAAAGATCAGATCGAGTGCAAATAATACTAGGAAGGTATAATCCTCATATGTTTTTGTTCTACATTTATTTTTTTAGTTTTATTAGTTATCAATGAATAACCCATGAATATAAAGGAGACACTTGGATTAAATGCAATTAAGTATTGGAAGAAGGATATGGAAGAAGAAATAGAGTCCTTCAATAAAAATAATACATGGGACTTAGTGAAGTAACTTCTAGGTAGAAAATCTCTTGGATGTAAATAGGTATTCAAGAATTATAATACATAAGGAAAAATAGAGAAGCATAAATCTCTCCTAGTAAAAAAGGGATTATATCATGTAGAGAGCATGATTTTTTTTGAAATATTTTCTCTCATTTATAAGCTAAATTCAATTAGATTTATTTTAACTATTATTGTTGCTTTCAATCTTGGAATAGAACAAATACATGTAAAAATAATTTTCATACATGGTAAACTTGAGGAATAAATCTACATGATGTAGCCAAATTTTTTTAAGGTAAATGAAAAGGAGGATTTGGTGTGCAAGTTTAAAAATTATCTTTACAACTTGAATTAATCACCAAGGGAATCATAAATTTTATAGCAAGTAAACTTGATCCCTATGTGCATTTTAAATAAGAAGGTGAAAAATTTGTTTCATAATGTTGTATGTAGATGACATGATATTAATTGGTAACACTAAGGAAATGATCAGTCAAGTTAAGTATTAGTTATCATCCTAATTTGATATGAAGGATCTAGATGTTGTAAAATTTATTTTGGGCATGGAAATAAAAATAGATCATGCAAAAAAAATTATGATTAAATCAAAGAAAATATATCAAAATTGTTTTTCAAAGGTTTAAGATGTAGGAGAGTAAATATATGAGTATTAATTTTCTATTTGGTAAAAAACTATCTAGTAAAAAAATTTATAAGGCACAATAAAAAATTAAGGGCATGTATTAAGTCTCACAAGCTAGTTCTGTTAGAAATTTGATGTATACAATGGTCTATACCAAACCTGATATCTCTCATGTAGTGGGAATAGTGATCCAATTTATGTTAATTTAGGAAAGGAACATTATATTGTAGTATATAGGATATTAAAGTATTTACAAAAAAAAATTGACTATGCAATATGTTATTAGGGTAATACTAGTGAAATCAAGACATTGAGTTTACATGGATTTGTGGATGTTGATCGGGTTATATATATTGGTTGATGTAGATATACCAATGCATATGAATTTAACTCCTTCCAATGGAAATATAAATTGGATGAGAAAATGGCAATGAAGTGTTGCTATATACACCATAGAGGTGGATTAAAAGGTTTTTACTCATGTAAACAATGAATCAATTTGGATTAAAATGTTGTGTTCCTTGGTTGGGTTCAAATAAAAGGACATAGGGATATATTTGACAATTAGAGTGAAATTTGTCTTGTAAATAATCTTAAGTATCACTCTCAAAGGAAAAAAATGATGTCCAATGTCATTTTGTTCAAGAAATGGTGGAGGAAAATAAGCTTTTGTTGGAGAGTGTGGATAGAGATAAGAATGTTGTTGATTAACTTACGAAGGCTATAAGTACTGGGAATTTTTATCAGTGTAAAATATTGATAGGCATGGCTTCCCTTAGCTACTAGAATTATGTAGCTATTAATCCCTATGAAATTTTTTCAATAAGTGGGGAAATTTTAGATTTTTTTTTATACTTTGCATGTGTTTCACCCTTTAATTATTGTATATCTAGGGATGATAATTTTTTTTTTAAATTCACATTTTGGTGATCCTACAGGCATTTTTACCTATATTAATAATATGGGTTGTGTTATGACCCATATTTTTATGGGTAACCAGTATAGGTTGTATTCTTGGGCCATGGTTTTGGTAGCCATGGTATTGTAAGAATGCTTAGATGACTACCTATTAATGTGCTTATATATACTAACACATGTAGTAGGGTAAAATCAGAACTAAGAAGTACATTATTTTATTACAAGATGGTTAATTTAATACAATAGTAAAGGAGGTTAATGTCATAGATTTTTTTATAAGGGTTTTCCAAGTGAAATATTATGTATTGTGTAGTATTTTGTGTGTATAATTTTGATTGTCTAATTTTAGAATAAATTTCTATTAGTATTTCTTCTCTTATATTGGTTTATCAGTTATTTTATATTCAATACATAATGCACTTGTAAATCATAAACCAACATCTTACATGGAGAAATATTTTGTTCATATCATGTAACATGAGGGAATTCAACAAATAGATGGTTGATTTAAATGAAAAAGATTAAGGGATAATTAATGAAGGTGATATCATGTTTTAGTCACATAAATTTGGTCACATATACTTGATAATATTGGTTTTTACCTTATTTTAATTTAATTGACTTGAGCACTTAATCTAGACCTTTTTTGCTATCTCACTCTATATTAAGCATATATATAGATCCATTTATTTTCTAAATTGATATCTGATGCCTATAAAAAATTCCTAACTACTACATACCCCTCTAAGAATATGTGCATACATCCATGGAGCCAAAAGTCACACACTTAAGGAAACACATTCCAAAAGGGGACAATAGTGGTGAAATTTTTTGTCCTTAACCTTCTTAAAATAAATTTTCAAATTTGAACCCTCCCTCACATTTTTATCCATGTTTTTAGGATATTTAGTGTGAGGTTTTCCCTTTTGGATTGTTATAAAGGCACACTCAAGTCACATATTCTACCACTTGGAAATCATTTGAAAATTTTAATATAGAGGCACACTTACACCATTAAAATTTGAATAAATCTTACCTATTATTATTAATTGTGTTTCTGATCACTTGAAGTAGTCCTCAACCAAGTCTAAAGCCTATTTTATCCAATCCAAAGCAAAGAATGATCAAGTATTCAAGACATATCTAGATGCATTGATATAGTTAAAAGAGAAAAAATGCACAAAACACACTAATTGGGAGAACTATGTGGGATTAAATTCCATATTTAAAGTATTGGATACATAGGTAATGTTCAGTAATCATAGGTGTGATTGGGGTCAGCTTAGCCTATTACACTCCCTTATTTTTATATTTCTATGTTTTTAATCATTAAAATCCCTATTACGGTTTTAACTTTAAAGAATCTATTTTCATATCTTATGCAAATATCCAAAGTTAAAATATATACATACAAACACAATTAAATCTATCACAAATGATCATAACTTGAGTTTCCTATTTTTCAACAATGGAGAAGATCAACCAACTCAGGACTATAATGGTAGTTGATCTTGTCCCAAGTTGAATGATTTTATCCTTCATAATTTTTAGTCTAAGACTTTGTGCCATTATATTTTGAGTTCATTTTTGTTAGTTTTAGTTGTCTATTAACTTCACATAATCAAATATTAGATAAAAAAACTAATTTTATTATTTCCTTCATAGTTATTATTATTTCATTTAATTTCACTTTGTCAAATTTTATATTTCTATTTCATTCTGCTTGTCACAAATTTATTTACAACATCATGTCATATTTCATTCAATTTATTTGATTTAAGGTTAATTAACCAATTAATTAAAATTTTGATAAAACATATTGGTGAATTGAATATAGTCACACAACTTTATTCGCGAACCCACTTTTTATTCTAGTATTTCTTCTAAATTTTTTGTTCTAGGGTTTAAATAAATTCCTAAATATTTGACACTAAAATAATCTTCTTTCATACTTGGATCTAAATATGATGATCTAATCATAAACATTAAAATAAATTTATTTTGTTCTTAGATAAGATATATGACACTAAAATCACCATATTTTAACCTTGAATTTTAGGGTAATTTACTAATATCCATAAAAAAAATTCATGTTCTTTTAGGATCCAAATTTTAAATTTTTATTAGTCTCATTTGAAAAAAAAATATGGATATATTGGACTGGTATTTTTTTATTCAAATTCATTAGTTTTAATTATATGTTTTATTACACTAATAAGGAACATCATTAAGATTCATGTAATGATATGAATTAAACCATAATAAAAACATAAACATTATTAATGCATAATTTTATAAAGTCAAGTATTGACATATGAACAAGAGTGATTGTATATTCAATATGCTATAAGTATTAATATACACCCTCTTGATGTAATTATTATGACCATAAAAAGTGATAAAACCCAATAATTTGATTTAATTATAAAAATAGATTTGGACTTATTGATGTAAAATAATTTGGTACCTTGACCCATCATGGATAAGTTGCTTCTTTTCTATTTATAGTATGATAAGAACAAAAAAAATTGATCATGTTATAACATATAAATAACCAAATTTTTCAATTTATAAATCTATTATTAATCATACCACAAGTGTTATTAATTCTACTATTAATATTGCTATCATATATAAAACTTTGAATTCGAGGGAAACCCAATGATTCCAAAATATCTATATGCCCATGCCTAACCAAATGAATCATACAATAAATTTTATATCTACACATATTACATCACATACCTTTCATAATAAATAATCCCTGGTGTAATCTATTTCACTTTTGAATGCTAAGGTGCTATAGTTAGAGAAAGTTATAATAAAAGCTAGCAAATCATTTGATTCCAAAGTTTTGATTCATAAACCATTACCACTTGAGATTGCATCATATCCTTTACCTATAATATTTTTATTTACTAAATTTACATTATATGAAGGTAAATGATATCTAGAACAACATCTTAAATTTTTTCATGAAACATGTGTAGATTATGATTTCAATGACAAATTGGTAACTTAGTTGTTTTCAAGAAGCTTAAAATATTATGCTATGCATTAGTTTTATGATTTACCCATTCAATTAGTCAAAACATTCACTCCACTAGAAAATCAATTTATTAAGTATTTTTCTATTAACATTGATGTAAATATTTCTTATACACAAATTTACAAGCTTAAGAAAGTAACTCATGAGCATATCAATTATTATGTAATTTGATAAAAGACCATGCTTTCAAAAATGAATAAAACCTTGGAAAATAATGAATTACAAAATATTTTAAAATATAGTATGATTTCACCTTTGCATGAGTCATTAATTTTCAAAAAAATTAGATCATTTGAGGATCTTTGTCATACAATAAGATAAAGAGAAATTAGGCTTCTTGATTTCAACAAGTAAAAACATGCATTTGCATCTAATTATATAATGAATTCAAAAGCAAACCATCTTAAAAAGATAAGACAAAATATACTAAAGTTTATTTAAATATCACATTCAATGTTATTTCTCAACCTTAAAACTAGATTTTTTTATCATATCAACCAATGAAAAAAATCTATAGATTACCACAACCACCTCATAAATTGATATAAAATTTACTTTAGTGTAATTTTATTAATCTATATCCACCATTTTAAGTTAAAATGAATAAACCTCAAGGAAATTATTTTGATAATAATTCATATTGTTAGTACCATAGATGTAATGGCCATTCTACTAATAAAATTTTAAATCTTAAAAACATTATTCAAGATTTTATCAACAACAATGTTATTGAGTTACGCACTCCTATGGAGGAAACTATGCCTCAAGATAATTAAAATTCTATGTTGAATATTTTCAATGACCCATTTCCAACCATTATACTATTATAGTGGTTCACACTTGAGGATCAATAACTAGATAGAATCAAATAAATGAAGGTGAAACTATGTGGAGTAGTGAAATCATAAACACATTAGAGGAAGAAACTTTACAATGTTAAAAAGAATTTAAATATAATAACATTCTTGGTTGATTTTAGATTAATTATCCAAATAGTAAGGTTTATTATATATGTATAAGATAAAAATGTCCTCACATCCTTATGAATGTGGGATTTCTTCCTCAATGGCCTTTATTAAACACCTAAGTGATACCTAAGCAAGATAACTATACCATGTAGGTAAAACCACATGGTGGGAAAAATCCTACACCAACACCCCCCTTAAGTGTAGCTTATGTGAATAGAATAATTGGGTCCCTCCCAAACACAAGTCCTAATGAGGTACCTAGGTACATAGCAAATAGATAACTAAGAATCCCCCACAAAAGATGATGAAGTTGATTGTAGTAGAGCTTAAAAAATGACAATGGTCAATGATGATATACTCTACCTAAAGACTGAAGAATCTCCATCCACATCAAATAATGTTTCTTCCATTTTCCAAAGGAATAAAATGATATGTGTAATAAAATTCTACCCATTCCATAATGGAAGGTGAAGGTAGTAGTATGAAGATCTCTAAATATGGTCCAAATATGAAATGTGGCATAGTTCTAGCAAGATCGTACACAAAAACTAAATGTAATTCCACTAGTGAACCTATAATAATAATGGCATGAAACATTTTTTGAAATAATTCCCATGTGAAGTATGGAGCAAGGCTCAAAAAATCTTTAAACTAAAAAATAGATTGGAGATGAAGCATGCTAATTTATAGAATGAATATCCCCATTAAAATATGAGTTATCAATAATCTCAATAGGTTTACTCTCATTTTTAATGAAGATGAGATGATACTCCAAATGAATTTTTTGTGATGGATCTAAAAGAGAAAAAATCTATAGTGGAACTAATGCAGATTATTCAAAAGAAAAACTAAAGCCTTTTAGAAACTCATCCACTAATGGTGGCTTGATATAAATAAGAGCATTGTCCATTAGGAATGTGTTATCACAAAAAATAAAATTAAGATGAGAGGCTACAATAGTCTGTAAAGATATAATAGGAAAATGAGGGGGAGAAGTGATAAAAATCTTAGCATGATCTCTAAAAATATTATGAAGAGTGCTCTAAATAGTAGAGGGATAGTCTATGTGATTCACATGGTGGTGTAGATTCTATGAAATATGCATCAATAAGTGACCATAGACATATTCATAATATTTGTACTAGCCATTATATTGACAATGTTTAATGGGGGCATGAATCTATCCATATATAATGGAATAAGGTCCTATTCCATGAGAAAACATTCCATGTACATCCTCCATGAATAATAGTTTTTTTTTCCAAGAACCACTAGAGTATAATAATATATCCTTATATAATATCTCTCAAGTGGAGATAAGTGATTCAACATGAAAAAAATTAACCATGCACACTTAATGTGATGGGCGTTAGACTCAACCAAAAAAACATATAAATGAACAATCTATGTAATAGTCACCAAATTCCCCTTGATATTACATAGGTTGGAACTTTATAATTATGTGCATATACAATCATAACATTTAATTTCATATATAATCAACACGTATATAAAATCAAAACACATGTGTAAAAGAGGAGAATAAGTGTATCCCCTTAAAACTATAGGGGATAAATTTTACAAGGCTTGAGAATAGCTTAAAATTATAGAGCTAAAAAAACTCACACTTTTAAAAAGTGGTTCCTTAAAAGGAGTGATAGGTTTAAAATTATGTGAGTTTAAATTTTTTTTAAAAATCACCTTGAAAAATTAATATTTTGGACTTGAAAAATATTTAATTCAACTTTTCATGGAAAATTTAAGCTCCCTTAGGTTGGTTTTGACCAAGGGATTAATTTCCATGTGATTAGGGTCTAAGGGTGAGGATTATTACTCCTAATGTTGATGGATTTGATTGTGGGTGAATGAAATAACCTCAAAAAAACCTTAAAATTACACATGAATAGTCAGTACATAAAATTTGACATGCTCCAATAAGTCACATAGTCCAAACAAGGTTTTTCTAAGATCTAAGCCATTGGTACAACCTGTGTTGCTTTCAAGTGAAACCATCACCATCAATTTCAATAGGTTCAATCATTTATTTCATGTGAAATTAGACATGGATTAAATAATTGGCTAGATGTGGTCACTTGTTAAATGTAGGCAATAAGTCAGAGGTATATTGAACCAACAAGTTGTCAAATAAATCCAAAATGAAAATCCATATGAACTAGAAAGTTGTTGAGGAGATCCAGGTTATACAATCATATGTCAAAATAAGAGGATGTGGTATATAAAAAGGTTGGACACAAATGAATTAAAAATCCAAATTAAGACTATGGAACTTGCCAAAGCACCAAAGCTACAAAAAAGCATTAGATCTATAAAAATATGTATGGTTTCATCCAAAAGTAGCAAAGACCCAGTAGGTATTTGGAAAACCCTAGAATTATTTTTGTTATTTTACCACTAAATGATATTAATATGCATGGAATATGAAAAATTACCTTTAAATCCTATAAAATGATAAAATACAACTTATCATGAAACTAGTTGTGTTTACAACTGATCCTAGGGTTTTGACATCTTTTAAATCTAATGACACTTTCCATGTTACATTTGGAGACCCCATCACTACAAATATACATAGATTTTCTATAGACCCTACCAAACCCTTAAAAATGTAATAATGAAGAAAACCAATAAGGATCTAAAATTCAAGTGAGATCATAATAGACTCAATGGTATTCATATATCAGCAACACTTTGATATCATGTCAGAATGGGCCACACTTGAGGATCAATAACTAGATAGGATCAAATGCATGAAGGTGAAACCATATGGATTAGTGAAATAATAAACACATGAGAGGAAGAAACATCATAATGTACAAAAAAATTCAAATGCAATAACATTACTAGTTGGTTTTAGATTAATTAGCCAAATTGTAAGGTTCATTATTAGCCAAATATGATACCATAGGTTACTACATTTCCAAACTTGCTAGCCAAGATTATTTAAATGTTTTGATAGCCTTTTGAGGGGTATTATTTTTGTTAAATATTTTCTTATAATGGTGAGGTGTGATTTTGTTCCTAGTAGTGTTTAAGGTCTTCTATGGTGGTCTAACAAAGAGGGTGAGTCAAAACACTTAGCCTTATCTTCAATATTTTCAATTTAATCATTCATGAAGTGTTTGGATAATTTGAGGTGTTTTTAGAAAGATTAAGGTATAGTGTTTTATGTTGTTTAATACTTTTCAAGGCCTCTTTCTTTCAGAAACCATCAATGTCAATGTAAAGGTCCTTTTTGTGAATGTTATGCATGATTAATGGGGTATTTTAGTATCTTGTATGTCTTCATGCTATATTCAAAGTTAATAATTCATTTTAAGCCTTCTTAATATATGGTCAATGTGGTTTGAGTTGTGAAAGGTTATTTTAGGATCCCAAAATGTGTAAACTACATATATATCACTTGTCAAAGACTTGGGAATTATTTTCTAACATGAATTTGGTAGGTACATGTTAGAACATGATAGTTTAAAGTTAGGAAAATAAATTATTTCACTTAAAATTTGTTACAACACATCTCATGGGATATCAAAGGAATTAAAATGTATTTTTAAGAATTTTTAGGTGCATGGTACATTTACCTAGGTTCATCAAAGCCAAATCATGCTTGAACAAGTTTGAAAAGTCAAAAGAAGGCAAGAAATGGATTAGAAGTTCCTTTGAGTCTTTTGTAGCTAGATTGAGATCAACTCCTAATGCTCAATTTATGGATGAGAGAGAAATTTAAGACTAGATATCTTAGGTAAATTAGGGGAACCTATGGCCTTAATCATTAAGGCATTAGTTTTTAGATTAAGATTGTCTCCTTTATGAATAATTGATAAGCTTGTAAACCTCTCTAAAACCCTTGTAAAACCCCATGGGCTTAGTTTTATCCTTGGTATTTGATATCAGAGTTTATGAAGATGATTTGGTAATTTTATAATGATATTATAATGCATAAAGTTATATAAAACACTAAATCTAATCTTTTGAGCCATGAACATACTTGCTTTGATAAGGGAAAGACATTTTTTCACTATTTTAGTGTGACAATCAAGGTTTTGAGAGAGTTAAAGTGGTCTCATTCATGAAGGAGGTTAAATTTGAGTCCCCTATAGTGTAAAAATCACCTACCTATCTCTCCAAACCTCCCAAAGGGGTTATCAAGGTTGAAAGTGCAAAATATTGTCATAAAAATTTCATTCTTAGTTGGACCAAGTCAGTTATTAGAATATGAATAGAGCTCTCCAAGCTTATTAAATGAAAAAATTAGGGATAAATAATATAATATTCATATACAGGCCTATTTATGTATGTATTATATGTAAATGATCCATTTTTAATTAAAAAAATAAACATCAAAATTACTATTTTTGTTCAAAAACTCAATCTGGGTGCTCATCTACAGACCTGTGACATGAGAGGTCACCCTTTTGGACTGGAATCTCACATAAAAAAATTAATTTGACTAAATTCCATTAGGGGGAGGTATTAATTTTATTTTACTTGCATTTATCCATCCATCAAAGATCTATTCTTTATGAATGATCGTTGAGAGTCCAAACCCCTCTAAACCCTTATAAAACCTCATTGATGAACCTGATGGATGAAAATGACACTTAAATGGATCCTAGTGCACTAAAATTTATCAAATATAATATTTATGATATATTTATACCCTATATTCATATCTTGAATACAAACTTTGGCACGTGTGAAGGGTAAAATGCAAGAAAATGACTTAATATTTTAAGTTAAATGACTTAAAATTATAAGTTACAAGCCTATTTATATGATTTTTGAGGATGAAAAGCCTCTAAAACTATATATGAGGTATTCAAAGCATGATAAAATTTCTCATGGTCTCTAAAATATTTTTTTAAATCTTTCAAGGTGTTAGGTGTAATTTCAAGACACAAATAGGCCAATTCAAGTGGAGGTAGGCAAGCTAGAGGAAGATAATGTACATGTTGGTGGCTGATTTTATGAAACAAAGAGTTAAAAAAATAGATAAATCATTTTTTATATTTTTTAATATTTTATCATAAATTTTAAATCTAATTCAAAATAAGCTCAGATCACTAAAAAACCTCTCTAGGTAACCCTACAGGCAACAAACAAGCACTTTTAAAAGATTTTTTGTTTCTGAGTTTGATGAGGTATTTATGATATTTTAAAACTCATATAGGTATTAAACATTTATACCTTTCCAATTATACCAAGGAAATATTTAAATGAGTTATAAAACTTATTTTATACCCCAAAAGCCAAATCAAGGCTTTTTTAGGCATATAAAAGCCAAATTGAGCAATTTTTAGAGTTGCAGGTGGAGTTTGGAGCTTAAAAATTGTGTGAAGTTATTTTAAACCATTAAAATTGTGTTAAAACCCTTATTGGGTCTATTTATAACCCAAATCATGAAATTTCATGAAGTTGCATGTTTTCACTAGGCATTGATAAGCTTAACAACTTGAGAAAGTGAGCAAAAGAGGTGAAATGTAGAGTTTCAAGTCATTTCATGAAGTGTCAAGTATGTAATAGCAATTTGATGAATATATAATCCCTCATATGAGGTTTCAAAGAGTTTAAAAAGTGTCTAATGGTATTTATGCATTTATAAATCATCAAATAAGAAGAATATGATAGTTTTAAAGAGATCAAATGATATATCTCTCCACCAACTTCTTGAAGATTCTCATCAAACAAGTATCACACTTGTGTAATAATGGTTACTTGGACTATCCTTTTCCACTCTTATGAGTTATGATTGATTTCATGATATTTGGTCTTCATGATGAGTTTCCATACACCTTATCTCTCTCTCCTCTCTCAAATTATTCTATATAGATGGCCTTTAATGGCTTGTAAATGATCCTCAATATGAGTATGGTGAAGCCCTACTCAAGTTGACACTTATTATTTCCTTTTGAGATGAATAATAATAATCTATTTTTAGCCTTATTCAATCTTGAATTTTAGTGTATACTTATGATTGTGCATGATTGATAGTGGTAGTGTTCTAACTCCCTCTCTTTTGTCCTTTCACCTTTACCTTTTTGCATGTCAAATGAAGTGTTTTAGCTAGTGGAATAGGGAATTAGTTGTGTAAGTATACCATTAGTGTTAATTTATTTCACCTCTTAGTTATCCCTCCTAATTCATGCATCTCCCTATATCTCCATGTTGAAATATTGATGTATGGAGAACCTCAAGTTGGAGTTATGTGCTTTGATCAGTCTTGTTTTGCTTCATAAGTGCATATTCAAGTGGGGGTCAATATTTTAGTACATCAACCCTTATTCCTTCATGTTTATATCTCTATATTTTCTCTTCAATTTAATAGGTTTATTATTAGTTTGGGTGAAGCATAAAAAGAGCTATCCCATATTTATAAATTCACCTCATTGATTAGGCCACCCACAACCTAGAGGTGTTTCCATTGCTAACATCTATGTAAGAAGGCTTAAAAAACCTTCTTATGGGTGAAATTTATAGTGATAAAAACTATATAGGTGGAAGATATAAATTTCCTCACATCCTCATGAATTTGGGATTATCTTCCCCAATTACCTTTATTAAACACCTAAGTGGTACCTATGAAAGCTAATTATACCATGTAGATAAAACCACATGGTGGGAAAAATCCTACACCAAGATATACCAACAAGGATAATTTAGCAATGCATAATAATAACAATGCATATCTACCCCTTGAGTCGCACGATCATACATTAGATGTAATTATTAGTATAAATGTTCAAATTGCTCCACCACATCTTATGAATGCTTTTGATTATAGTGAGATAGTGGATGATGATTTTGAATTTCATGCATTATGTTTATAGGATTATATTGATAAAAAAACCATTCATAATGTGTTAGTTGATAATGTATTAAGTGAGAATTCATGCACAATGACATTACCTAATTCATTGGGTTACACACAACATAACATACAATCAAATTATAAAAGTGTTAATACATTTAATGGGAAACAATAAACCATTTTGGAACAAAATTTATTACCTCTTTAAGTAGGTCCTATTATACTATCTATTTTTTTAGTTATATTAAAAAATGGGGTATTTGACATGAAATTAAAATACCCTTACTTTAAAAATATCCATTATGTACCTTATATGGTACATCTATTCCTAAATTACATTAATTACAATCAAGTTTTTAAAATTTTAAGGATTAGATACGAGTAACATCTACAATCTCTAGTACCTCCTCCTCCCCATCCACCAATATATATAAATGGTACATCTATTCAATAATAAATCACATTTACAATTGTTTCATGTAATAAAAATATTTCTATTCAACCAATTTATAAAAAAATGTAAAAGTCTCAAAATTAATCAATGAAAAAGTAAGCTTATAAAAAAAAGGTGTCTAGTTCCCAAAAAGCACCATCACATACAACACCTTATAAATTGGACATACATATATATAAACATGTTCCTCAAAATGATTTTTTTTTGGCACAATATTTCACTAGTCCTCATTATATTTCATATCATTATACATCTCTTAGAGATACTAATCCTACATTGGATTACATGAATAGTTATCTAAATAGTTTCATCACAACACGTGACACATTTTATAATTTTTAGGCATCCACATCTAACATAACTAGTTCAAAAAATTCAATACTTATACCAATTATTACAGTTTATTATGATTTTTTTACTAATGGTATCATTAGTTAACTTGTTACATTGTAAGATATTCTATTTTAAAATTAAAAATAAAAAAAATATGTAAAATCTTTCTTTTCCTTTTCTATATTTCTCATATGTGTTACATACTTTGACAAGTGTACATAATATGAAAATAATATTTAAAACATTTATTCTACATAATTATTTGGTATTATATATGATTTTCAAAGTTACAACTCACATATATTTTAGGGGCATCTTATTTATACATGGTCATGCCATAATTTCTAATGCATACTTCCTATTGACACATGTTGTGGATTGTTTATATCTCTATACTTTATTATAATTTTTAATCCATGGATATAATTGGTTTCTTTGATTCTAGTTTCAAAAATTACAAAAATACAAATAAAATTCAAATATTAAAAAAAATGCAAAATCATTCAAAAAATCCAAAATCAGGGCCTGATCATGATTAGATATTTTGTGTATGTCATAATTATATATTATTTATCTCATGATTTTTAGTTAACATACTCTTTTTCTATCACACATTCATTTCAATGGTATTCATGAGTGTTATGCAAGACATACAAATTGTACATGGATTAATATGTTGTACTTGACTTTACCTAGTATCCATGCTAAACTAGGGGCATCTCATCCAAAAGTTACAATATTTATATGTGTTATAATTCTATGATTCTTATACTGTTGATCTATATAATATTTTACAATTGTCTTGCTAACATATCTATCTTACATTATATACATGGATATTATATTTATTAATACATGGTGTAGACTAAATTTTTAGTTCTATACTCCATTAATGTTATTTACTGTACATAGTAGATTAGACTCTTATTTGTCTATTTTATTTGAACCTTGGACCTTGTGTGAAATTTTATTATGTTGGAACACAACTATCTACTGAGAAGGGGGGTGACTTAGTAGATTGATTAAAATTTGTAATTTAATACTTTTTAATGTAATTTACAAAGGATATGTAGATATCACACATACACACATATGCATAACACTAGATGTACATTAAAAACCCAATATGGGAAAAACCACCATGAGAATATCTACTAGAATCTAATGTTCTAATCCAACCTCATAATTAAAAACCTCATTGGTTACAATGTTTAAGGGCACTAAACCTAAGGAGACACCAATCCCTTGATTTAAGAGCACCTACTCTAAGGAAGCACTAGTTCCTAATTGAGCACTAACTCAACCCTTCTGAAGGCACCTACCAATTATATCTATTATGGAGCTACAACTCTAGATTACAAAATTTGATTCATAAATGAATATATTTCTTTGTTATAGGCCTATTATTAAATATGCTCATACTCTACTATGTATCTCTCTTTCTCTCTCCCACTCAATTCAACTTTGCGTATTTAACCTTTTTCAACACTTAGTGTATTTTATAGATGATGTATATATGCATTGGATCTAGGTATCACATCATTCTATGTTCACACTTAGTTGTTAACACATCATGCTCCTACAATTTTCTTACTTCTTTAATTCATGTTCCACCACCATAATTATCTATCCTTTTTTATATTTATCATATATTTGGATCAATTTTTGATACACATTCCATATTATATAATTTAGATCGATCATAGTGATCTATATTGTTCTTTGTGTTGTATAATACATCTTACTTATAGGTTATATTACTTGACCATTGAGTTGAATGTATCTTTAAATACTAACCATTGGTCTTAAGTTTCAATCCATGATCTAATTATCCTCATTCAAATGTCTCAACTTTAAAACACAACTATTAGATCAAGCTCTGATAGGCTCATGCACTCTGTTAGATCTTTATGGGCTTCCAAAATTTAATGTTTCAATATTTAAAGCATGTCTATTGATTTTTTTATCCAAGCTCCAGTGATTCATTAGATATTCAAAAGTAGCATGGAGTTTACCTCTATCTATTATAAAACATTAGACATTTTGACCTCTTTGACTCCTCATGATTCATTGATCTTTATTACATAATCAGGCACTTACCATTAGATCCCTTGATAGACTAATACACTCATTGGTTATTTTTCTAAAAATCTCTTAAAAATGTGACACTTGGCACCCTCACATGCTTTCTACATATTTTTTTTAGTGCTCATGCTTGTGACACTTATCACTCTCATGTGCCTTCTACTCATTATCAATCCTTTTGCTTATGACACTTAGCACTATTACATGAATTCTAAGCATTTTATTGTTAGTACTCATGCTTTTGAAACTTGGAACTTACACATTCCTTATAGACATTATCAATCCCTATGCTTATGACACTTGACACTAGTGCATTCACTCTTAAGTACCTTTGCATCATTTTCAATAGACATCCATACATAAAACCCTAATGAAGATAAATATTCTTCTATTATAATGCTTCAAAATTCATTGGTTGATCCATAAAAGAGAGGTTCTTTATTTGAGGAAGATCCTTCTTGAATAGCCATTTGTGTTCACTATCTAAGATCTACCTGAGCTGATTAAGCTTCTTTTAAGGAACCATGGCTCTGATACTAATTATTAGAACACAAATATCTATTGAGATGGGGGTGAATTAGTAGATTGATTAAAATTGTTCATTCAATCCTTTTTAATGTAATTTATAAAGGATATATAGATATCACACACACACATATGTATAACACTATATGTACATGGAAAACCCAATATGGGAAAACCCACCATGAGAATAGATTCTAGAATATATTGTCCTAATCCAGCCTCACAATCAAGAACCTCATTGGTTATAATGTTTAAGGGAATTTACCCTAAGGAGACACCAATCCCATAATTTAAGAGCACCTACTCTAAGGAATCACCAAATCCCTAATTGAGCACCAACTCAACTCTTTTGATGTCACCTACCAATTAGATTTATTATGGAGCTACAACTCTAGATTAAAAAATTTAATTCATAAATGAATCTAGTTCTCTATTATAGACTTGTTCTATAACTACTCATACTCTATTCTACATCTCTTTTCCTCTCTTTCTCTCTCCCACTCAATTCATCTCTACATATTCAACATTTTTCAACACATAGTGCATTTTATAGATGATGTATATATGCATTGGATCTAGGTCTCACATTACTTTATGTTTACACTTGGTCTTTAACACATCACATTCTTTTAAGTTTCCCACTTCTTGAATTCATTCTCCACTACCATAATTCTCTATCTTTTTCTATATTTATCATATATTTGGCTCGATATTTGATACACATTCTGTATTACACAATTTAGATTAATCACAAAAATCTATATCATTCTTTGTGTTGTATAGTACATCTTTCCTGTAGGTTCTGTCACCTGACTATTGAGTTGAACGTATCTTTAAATACTAACCGTTGACCCTAAGTTTTTCACCATGATCAAAGGATCCTTATTTAAATGTCTTAACTTTAAAATACGACCATTAGATCAAGCTCTAATAGGCTCATACATTCCATTAGATCTTTTTAAGCTTTTGAACTTTAACATTTCAATGTTTAAATCACATCCATTGATATTTTGATTATTGCTCTAGCATGTCATTAGATATTCAAAGTAGTATAGAATTTACCTTTATCTATCATTAAACATTAGACACTTTGACCTCTTTGACTTCTTACACTTTGTTAATCTTTATTGCATGATCATGCACTTATCATTATATCCTCTAATAAACTAATACAATCATTGGTTATTTATCTAACAAGATCTCATGAATGTGACACTTGGCACCCTCACATGCCTTCTAAACATTATTATCAATGATTTCACTTGTGACACTTGGCACTATCATGTGCTTTCTACTCATTATTAGTCCCTATGCTTGTGACACGTGGTATTAATGCATGCCTTTTAAGCATTTTACTATTAGTCCCCATACTTGGGATACTTGGCACTCATGCATTCTTTTTACACATTGTCAATCCTTGTACTTGTGACACTTCACTCTCAGGTACCTTTGACATACTAACTTTGTTGTGTATTATTGGATTTTCATCATATGATTTAGTGTTAGTCATTGATCAAGCTCATACAAGTCTTAAGTCAAGGACTTAGGAAATATTAAAGTTTTTTATCACTACTTCAAGTTGGTAATTGATTAGTCAAATGGGCCAATTTCATAATGACAAGGAATCCTTAAGTTATAACTTAAGAAACTAGTTCTTTCCTATATCTAATTAACATGAAAATAAAAAATGCCTATGAACACCATGACTTAAAACCTTAGGGTTTTACTGTGAAACCCTAATAATGTCCAAGATCTAAAATAATTTTTTGGGGCTCATTTCTCTTCATATGAACCTATAGACCATATATATGATATGCACTTGAAAAACCCATAATGGATATTCTATCAATTTCTATGCAAATATCCAAAAATGGTCTCTATAAAAGCATATGACAACATTATATGAAAATATTACAACTTATAGTCTTCAATTATAAAACATGCTCTTCTCTCCATCAGACTTATCTTCTGCTCTAACATCTATAACATCCATAATGTTAAATATTTCTATTTTGACATCAATGACAATCATACATCCAAAATATTGAGCACCTCTACTAGATCTTATTTATTTTGTGTGAAATTTTAACATTCGTTACTTGTGTCCCTTATCCCATTTTTAGTGAGACATTTTAACATGCCTATTTATTGCATCCCTTGGCCATTTATTTTGTGTGACATTTGAACATGTCTCTTATTTTTGACATTATTCATGTTATTTACATTTGGTCCTTGACATTATGAGTGAAATATTATGTGAAATTTAAACATGTCCCTTGTATGTGGTCCTTGACCTTATTGTATGACATTGCATTTTTTATGTTTGTGTTCTTGTTGATTTTGTTAAGTGTGATGAGTTCCATGATTCATATCATGAACTAGCTAATGTATAAGGTTTCAATTGCACAATATAAGTCTATGAGCTTCATTTATACATGTATATATACCTTGTCTCATATGGTACATACATGATTCTAATGGTACATATCTTACTATATTGACATACTTGTCAAATATTATACATATTCAATTATTAGATATTCCTACACATGACACATTCAAATTTTATTTTGAGATGAGTGATTTTTAGGATACAATTCCCTCACCTCAAAATTGGGGGGGGGGGGGAATTAAATGGAATTTTCATACATGAAATAATAATTTTAAGATCAAAAATTAGTTTTGAGTATAAAATATAGTTTCAAATATTTATAATGATTTAAATATATCATTGGTATATATTATGGGTGCATATGTCATAAATATGCACTCACATTAAATGAACAAAGTATAGATTCATATAATTTTGGGTACATGATATAAATTCATGCACAATATTAAACACAATTTACAAAATTATATCTACGTAAAACTATATATTCTATATTTATCAATGGTGGCATGATACAAATTCATGCATACTATGCTAGTTTTCAAAATTTAGGGGGCACAATATAGATTCATGGCATGTTTTTCAGTACTAATTCCTATATGTGGATATGGTAGGAACATGGAATTTTTCCATTCTATTTTGATAATACATTCATAAACTAAGGAAAAAAGTGACAATTGAATCTACAATCCATTTACAATGGTTGATTTAATTAAATGTTAAAATAATTAATTAATCCTAGCCTATTGTAATAAATGTCTCAAGGTATTACACCTTAGCTGACCTAGGTTAGTTAGATGGGTCATTTACTATATGTATGATTAATTATTGTGAGTCATAATCTCCTAAAGATTATAATATCTAATCTCACTTATTATTGTATAATTAATCATTTCTTGTAGTGGTTTTCTTAATATAGTTAATTCAATTTCATTCTAGATTTCATTTGGTATAAGAACAAGTTATTCTAAGGAGTTATTTTTTGAAGCATTGGAGATTCAATGGAGATTGAGAGCGAAGTTCATGAAAATTTGGATGCATCATGCTACTTCAATTTTAGCCATCCCATGTCAAAATGATGTAAGAATTTTGGCCAATTTGTAAAAGGAGAAAAAGTTATCAAAATAGGCAAATATTTTTTGTTTTGATAAATTTTATCCACATTTATATTAAAATTTGGGCTAAATTTCAAATCTATGCATATTATATTTCCATATTAAAAAAAATTATATAATTTTTTAGATCTAGAATACATGTTAGTATTGATCAATTTTTTAAAATTGTTAATATTAATATTGGCTTGAAGTACCAAAATATACAGTATGGCATCATTTTATAGTACTTTGCATTGGTCTGTCAGGATCTATCTTTGGTGCTTTGGATCTGTTGTTCTCAGTTGGCATAATCTTTTGAGCAAGAATAAGGCATTGAAATTAGTTTTATTCCTTTTGTTTTAGATCAGATTTTATTTTAGATATACACATTATAATTATATATTCATTATGAATAAGATTTGGGAGCATAAATTAGATCCATGCCCAGCTATTCCATGTCTAATAGTCTAAATTTTTGTCTTTTGTGTCAACTTCTATAGCAGATCTAACCAAAAAATCAATCCATTATTTCTTCCACTTAGCATTGGCTTTGTAAGAGGGATATATAGTGGTGTTGATATCCTTTTTTTATATCTAAAAAGAAAAAAGAAAAACAAAATAATGAATGTGTCATTTACTTTTTGTTTGAAGTTGAACTATGGCATCCTTTTTGAAAATTTTAGATCCATTTTAAACTTGGCAAGTACTACTAAATTAGTACATTGTAATTATTATTTCTTTTCCTTTTTAATTTTATCTACATATTATACTTGGCATTATTCAGCATGGAAGGAGGATCTTCTAGTTGAATCAGTGTCTTTTCCAAAGATGAGGCATTGATAAGCTTTGGTTATGTGTTGAAAGAGAGTGTGAGCCATTGTATATGCCTAAGATCTTTATTATGCTCTCTGGATCTATTTTAGGAGTTCTTGTTTAGATTTGAGCCAAAAAAAATAGTAAAATTTTCCTTTTCTCTCTTTACACAGCTGAAAAAATCATGATTTTTTAGTTACAAATTGTATTTTTTTAAAAGAGGAAGTCAAAATCCATTGCATGCATATCGAGGTAATTAGAAGGAATATTTTTCATTTCCACTGGATTATCTAAGTCTATGGTAAAATTCTAGTTCCAATGAGTGGTTTCATGAATATAGTCTTTTCTCATTTCACCTCAAAAATTAATTTTTAGTGTTTTTTAATTGATTTGACATATTTTTTATGAGAAATTGAAATGCTTATAACTTTTAAATTATAACTTGAATTTGAGTTACAATTTTTTAAAAAGTGTGTATTTTTTTATTCTATATGTATTAGTGTCATTTAATTGTAAAAATTTAATAGAAAAATTGTAACCTCATTTACTCCTCAGATGTATTTTTGATTGAAATCGACGTCCAATTTTCTATTACATTTTTTGATACCTTTTTAATAAAGTCCAATGTACATTATGTGATTGTGTGTTATTTTCCATCTTTGTGTATGCATCTTTGCATTTTATTTACATGTTTCAAATGTACATTTCATTTTTCCACTTAACAACACACTTGTAATTTTTCATGCACAAGTTGCAAAATGTTTGGTTCTAGACCACATTTTGTGCTCCCAAACACACAATTTCTTCATGGTGATAATTATGTAGCATGGAAAACAAAATTATAAACACATCTCAAGTTTGAATACATTTGGTTAGTTGTAGAAGGAACATGGGTCAGACATGCGACATATGTTGATCATCAATAAAAATATGACAAGGCTAATAAAAAGGCTAAGTTAATAATCATGTTTGGAGTTTTAGATAAGGTAAAAACTCATATCCATAGTGATACAAATGTAAAATATGCTTTTTATAAGCTTAAAATAGTATACAAAGCTAAGAATTAAAATTAGATCTTACATCTTCAAAGACAATTACACACTCTTAAGCTCAAATCAAATGAAAAAGTAGAAGAATTCCTTAGAAGGGTTAAAAATTTGTGAGATTCACTTCAATATTTAGGTAAACTATTGATAGATGATTCTTTGGTCCTTATTTTCCTTAGAATACTTCCCCCCATACATAGGATCTTTGTGACCAAATTGAATGTCACAAGACATAAACCAACCTTTGAGGTGTTGGTAAATTATTACAACAAGAGGAAGTTATTCATAATTTAGAGGCAGCAAATGATGATCACACTCACATCAAATCAAAAGGGGAAATAACCCATGAATGGTCTAAATAAATCTCCAAAGTAGAATAAACAACAAAACCAACAGGGGAATAATTCATGTTCTCTTAAAGCATATCAAATTTGTGAAAAATAAGGACATGACTTAAAACATTATTGGTAAAACTCATTTCAATAGGTTTCATCAAGAAACAAGACCTCTTTTAACAAGTCACAAAAAATATAAAAGAAGAAACCACAATAATAAAACAAGTGGAAATAGAAAAATTACAAGCCTAAACAACATGGCAATGTTTTTAAAGATAATGACTCTTCAAATGAGGATTATGGTTTAGATACTCAAACACTTGAGTTTACCAATCATCCAAGTGTAGCTTGGTATGTTGATTCAGGAGCAACCAAACACATGATAGGTAAAAAAAAATTAGATTTTTACATTGACCAAAATGGAATCAAAAGGTAATGTATCACTTGAATATGATACCTCATATATAGTATAAGGCAGTGGTGACATAAAAATTCAACTTGGAAACAAATATTGCAACATTTAAAATGTTCTTTATGTCCCAAGACTTACAAAAAAATATGTTTTTTATTAATCATCTACTTGACCATAACCTCATGATTGAAATTGATCACCAAAATGGTCAAAAGTTTTTACACATCAAAGACAAGTCTAGGGATTTCAAAGTGATTACCAAGGCTTCCAACATTGGAAAAATGTTTCAACTTGATTTTGTTTAAAATAATCATCAAGCACTTGTGGTCAAAGATATATATCTAGGAAATTTGTGACACAAAAGATATGGTCACTTGAGTTATGATTATTTAGTTTAATTAAGCAAATGAGATATGATCTATGGTCTTCCCAAACTCAATAAATATTCTAATATATGTAACAATTACTTAACAGGAAAACAAAGAAGAGATCCCTTTGGAAAGACTAAGTATCTGTCACTTGGTAAGTTGGACTTAATGTGCACCAATCTTTGTAGACATTTTGTTCCCAATCCTAGAGGGTATAAATAATTTCAGCTTTTTATGGATGATTACTCATGGAAAATTTGGGTATAAATATTGAAGATTAAGGAACAAGATTTTAAAATCTTTAAATAATTCAAGCCCATGGTTTAAAATGAAATTGGTATAAAAATTAAGAACATCCACTCATATCATGGGAAGGAATATAGTAGTAAATAATTCTTAACCTATCTTAGTATGAATGGAATCAATCGGCAATTGATAGCTCCATATTCACCTTAGTAGAATGGAGTTACAGAATAACATAATAGAATCATTGTTTAAATGTTTCACAACATGATTGATGATGCAAAATTTCCTAATACATATTGGGTATAATCTTGTCACATTGCAGTCTACTTGTTGATTAGGATACCCACCAAAGCTCTTGATGAAATCACACAACATGAATCCTGGATAGGGAATAAACAAAAGGTAACTCACCTTAAATTTTTTGGTTGTAAGGCATATATGCATATTCATAATAAGAAAAGAAAGAAGTTGGATAAGAAAATAAAGGAACATGTTTTCATGGGATATAGTGCACAATCAAAGGCATATAGGCTTCTTGATCCTAAAACAAAGAAGGTACTAATCAGCAAAGATGTAGTGTTTTATGAAAAGAGTGAAATAAATCCACATTCTACATAAGAAAATGATATAGGAAAAAGTCTTGTAATATATCTAGGTAGTGATAGTGATAGTGATAGTGATAGTGATAGTGATAGTGATAGTGATAGTGATAGTGAAAGTGAAAAGGAAGATGGTCAAATAGGACCTCTAGCACCACCACCTATAATTTAGTATATGCCCAAGTGGTATATAAGTAATATACATGATGTTAACATGAATGGAGTACTAGATACATCTACTTCAAGACTGAGGACTTAAATCATGGATTGAGATTAGGTTAATATTTCCCTTATGAGTATTGTGCAAGAAACATATGATCCCTCTATAGTAATAGAAGCCCTATAGTCTAGACCTTGGAAAGATGTCATGGATGCACAATATTAGTCATTGATGAAGAATAACACTTGGAAGCTTGTTGATCTTCCACCAGGGAAGAATCCTATTGGATGAAAATGGGTCTTTAAGACCAAGTACAAATTAGATGGTAGTATTGATAAGTATAAGGCAAGGCTTATTACAAAAGGGTATGCTAAAAAAGAAGGCATTGACTATGAGGAGAATTTTTCTCCCATAGCTAAGATAAAGACTATCATAATGGTTTTTGCTATGGCTACATAGTTTAGATGTAAATTCCATCAAATAGACGTAAAAAGTGCCTTTCTTAATGGATATTTGAAATAAGTCTACATGACTCAACCTAAAGGATCTATGGCACCTGATCAGGAACAAAAAGTGTGTAGGCTTATCAAGTCTCTCTATGGGCTAAAATAGGCTCCCTAAGCCTAGTACATAATATTAATGAGCATATCATACAACATGGATTCAACAAGTGTCCATATGATCCTAACCTCTACCTCAAACAACATGGGAGGGAGGTTGTTATATTGATTATTTATGTTGATGATCTAGTCATCACTGGCAACACAAGGAAGATGAATGTTGAAACTAAGAATGATCCTAATCAAATTTTTGACATGATAATCTTAGGTTACTACACTATTATCTTGGTTTATAGGTATAGAAGAAGGAAAATTGCATTTTTTATTTCACAGGTGAAGTATACCAAGACATTGCTCAAGAAATTCAAGATGATGGACTATAAGCCTATTGTAACACTTATAAAGACAAGAATTCGATTATCTCATATAGATCCATTACCAAAAGTAAATGCAACTCTCTATCGGTAGTTGATTTGGAGTCTCATTTACTTGACATATATTAGACTAGATATTAGATATGTTGTTATCTATCTTTCTTGGTTCATGCAAGAACCAAAGGTGACACATTGGAAAGTGTAAAAATAGGTATTGAGATACATTAGAGGCACAGTTGAGTATGGATGAGAGTATAATAATAATGATAAGTTATTCTTGATAGGATACACAAACACAAATCATGCAACTTCTATTGATGATAGGAAATCCACTTCTACATTCATGTTCTTTCTAGGATTTGGTCTAATTTCAAGGGGAAGTAGGAAGTAGAATTATGTTTCTAGATATTCCATAGAGGTAAAATATCATGCCATAGTAGGAGATATCTATGAATCAATAAAATATACATCACATTATTTTAGGATTTGGAGTTCCACAGACTCAACCTACAATTTTGAATTATGACAATTAGGGTGTTCTACATCTTCTTCATTATTTAGTGTTTCATGAGATAACAAAGCACATAGAGGTTCAAATTCATTTTATATGAGAACATGTTTAGCAGCATAACCTATAACTCTAGTATTTCCCCACTCAGGATCAGTGTGTAGATGTCTTCACGAAGTCACTTACATGTGATAAGTTTGAGGCATTCAAAAATTCTCTCTTTTTATCTTTAGGCTATGATCAATTAAGCAAGGAATGTTAGAATGATTAATTAATCCTATCTTATTATAATAGATGTCTCAATTTATTACACCTTGGTTTACTTAGGTTAGTTAGATGGGGTCTTTCCTAGTTGTGTGATTAGTTATTGTGAGTCATAATCTCCTACAGATTAGGAGATCTAATCTCACTTAGTATTGTATAAATAAGTACCTCTTGTAGTGATTTTATCAGTTTAATTAATGTAATTTCATTCTATATTTCATTAAATTAAATATTTCATAACTTATAGGTTTAGTTCCCTCTATCATTATTGTCTATGAATCCATTGTAGATTTGAACTCATTTCATATCTTGGGGTTAAAAATACAACAAAATCAAGCGAGGTTTTTACATCCCACACTATTTTTATTGATATATAGGTTTGATTCAATTTATCTATTTATCACCCTCAAATTAACCATCAGTTCAACTAAGGAATCAATCTCTCCAAGTTATTCATAAGAAGTACCAATTCCTCAATGCTTCAAGGAAGCATCATATCCAAGAAAAGTTAAAAAAAGTAATATTTGTTTCACACATATAGGTGTACTCTTTCATTTTTATTTTCAATATTTTTAAATTAAAGTTACATTTTAATTTTCAATTTGACATATAATAATTAACTACTTTTACATAATTAGAGGAGTTTCAATGGAACACTTGCATGATTTTGAGCTTATCCCAAAGGCAAAGTGGGTTACACACACTCAAGTATATATTTAATTTACTATAATAACTTTATTTCTATACTAAAGTGGGAGGGATTGGTTAGGGGGAAATATAGTCACTAAATTCTAGTTATGAAACTTGATAATGTCAGTTTTGGCTCTATTTCACTTTAATTGACCTGAGCACATAATTTGGACCTATTTCTCCTAGACACTCTTTATTAAGCACCTATATGGACCCATTTATTTTATAAATTTATATATGATTCGTAAAAAATATTCCAACTAATAAAACCATTTCTAAGCATATATATGAACATATATGGACCCAAAAGTCACATGTTTCCCTTAAGAGCAAAAACATCTAGAAGGGGATGATAGTGACAAGCATTTATATCCCTTACGAGACATTTTTTCCTTAGTATTATAATGATAATTTTAAAAAATTGAACCCTCCCTTGCATTGTGTTCCATGTTTTTAGGATTTATATAATGAAATTTTTCATTTTGGATTGCTAAAAAGGCACACTCAAGTCACCTATTTTACTACTTGGAAATCACTTGGCAATTTCATTACATAGGCACATTTACACTATATCATATTAAGAAATTTTTCTTTATTCTTAAAAATTCTAATTCTAATAAATTTAAGTATTCATAATCTGAGTACAAATATTATTTTATCAAAGCCAAAGTAAATCATGGTCAAGTATTCAATCCATCTTAAGATGCATTTATATAGTCAAAGGAGCAAATTTGTATAAATCACTCTGATGGGAGACATATGCATGATTTAATTCCCTATTTATAGTATTAGATACATAGTAAATGTTCAATCATCATGGGGTGATTTTAATTATCTTATCCCATTACACTTCCCCATTTTTATATTTGAACGTTTTCAAACACTACAATTCCCATTAGGTTTAAATTTTAAATAAACTATTTTCAGATCTTTTGCACATCTCCAAAGGTCAAATATATGAATATAGACCTAATTAAAGTTATCATAGATGATGTTGACTAAAGTTTCATATTTTTAGAAAAGCACAAGATTGACCAACTCAAGACTATAGTGGTAATCAATTCTACCCAAAGTTGGAAGATTTTTTCCTTCATCATTTTTAGTCTCACTTTGTGAAATTATAATGTTAGTCCATGTTTGTCAATTTAGTTGTTTTTCATCTTCAAATAGTTAGATATTATACATAAATAGTTAAGCTTGTCATTTAATTCATATTTAGTCTTCTTTCATTTGAGTTCACTTTGTCAAATTCAATATTTTATTTTCAATATGCTTGTCTCAAGTTGATTTAAATAATTTTATCATATTTATTTGAATTAAGGTTAATTAACCTATTAATTCAAATTTTGATAAAACACATGATCCCTAAAACCATCCATTGGAAAAGGAATTAATTTAAAAATAAAATCAACTTTTTAAGGATACAAAAAATGTCAACAAAAATGATCAAATACAATGTCATCAATACTTGGATTAAGATGATCACTTATTTTATGATTTAAAATATTTGGGTGGATACTTAAAACCACCATAAAAATAAACATTAACCTATTATGGGGAATTTAAATATTTCATACATACATATTTATAACGCATCTTGTATAATACATTAATCTCATTTGATTTCATAGACACTTAATATTTTATTTTAATTAAATTTAAAAATACATAAACTTTAACAAAATACCGAACCAAATAAATTATTTAATTATTATTATCATCATCAGTACATATTTATTTTACCATAATTATGTACATAGATTTATTACTGTATATGTTGTGGCTTACATGTGCCTTCCTCCTAGTGCTTACTTTATCAAAATTACAAAATTCAAAGACATTCATATAAGACCAAAAAACTTTTTTCCCTTATATTAGTCATCACATACACATCACATATATCTATATACAATATATAGTATACACACCCATATTTTCACACCCTTTTTATACTAGTATACCTTGATTTTTATTTGAGAGGTTGGATAATATATCTAGATATGCTTATGATTACATTTATGGATCTCCCATTTGGTGGGGGGGGGGGTCATTTATTACTTTGTTAAACAATCACATTACACACACACACACACACACACACACACACACACACACACACACACACACACACACACACACACACACACACACACACACACACACACACACACCTTTTACATGCATTTTATTTATTTGTGATTACTTACATAAGGTATATAAATCTTATATGTGTATATAGATATGTTTATGTTGTTTTCATGTTGTCATCATCATCCAAAAATATATGACTATGATCTATTCATCTTTATAAGGTTTGATTGCATTATTATATTTTTTAGATTTTAGATGGAGATTACCTTCTATTTTCATTAATATTATTCTACCAATTATTTCATGTTTCTTGTTATGCTTCATTAGCTTTAACCATTTGACTATTGGTCCCATTATTAACACTTTCACTATTCTTGCTAATGATGAAAACATATGTATCAAGACATTTCCTATCATATCATGCATTAGGTTCTGATGGAATCCATAGATTCTTAGAATCCTCCTAACCTAATTATTCTATTTTTCCTTTTATTTCCTATACAAACCCATGGTTTATTGTGATAGTTTCTATTTGATTCAATATATATAACTAAAAAAATAAAAATAATTATTTCATACACAATCATTCTATTTTCCTATGGGGCCATCATACCCAAACATAATATTTATTAACTATATATATGTACACATCCTTTCCTTTAGGAAACTTTTTAACCTCGCATGTTTATTATTAACATATTAAGAGTTTCTTGGAGCATTAATTTATCATAATATATCCTTGGATTCATGTCATTTATAGTTTCATCCTGTAAATTATACTGATTATACATGTATCACTTTATCATGCCAAAATAATTACATGCCTTACCTTATTCATTAGTTGGGGCTTTCATGTTTTGAGGACATATTAAATATTTTCATTTATTTATTGTCATATGTAATATTCATGTGAATATATCTTCTATATTCGTGTACATGACACATATTTTACTATGGGGGCATTTTACCCATGTGTGTTTCATATATATAACTAGCACTAGATACTATTAACTTTTAACTATACATTTTACACACTATATTGCAATATGATGGTTATCATTTCTATATCTATAATTATTTTATCATATTCATATTAGGGGAAGGATGTTTTCCTCATACAAATAAAAATCATTAATTTTTGTTTCACTTTATATTTTGCCTTTCCATGTAGTTGGTTATATCATGTCATGACATTTCAATTTTATCTATGATCTCTATTGCATATGTGGATTTTACTATTAATAGATCATGATACCAATTTTCATGCTATGTGTATCATGATTTATGCCGTCAAAATTCATATATTTAACATAAAGGGGTTGAAACATACTCCATTGACAAAATTCAAAAATTTAAAAATTCAAAAGCATTGGTAAACTTCAAAAACATTAATTTATAAATGTTACATTTTAACCTATGATATATGATTTCATATCCATGATATACATGTAGGATTTTACACAGTATTTTTTAAGTGGGTGATATGTATATTCATGGGTCACTTGATGTTGAATAATATTTTATACACCCCACATGTCAAAGGGGAAAATTTCATAGACATCATGTTCTAACTTGGGGGCATTGTAATTTTAGTGGATTATTGCATGGTGATATCTATCCTTGATTTTCCTTAACAATAGTGAGCTATATTACATTGATGTCTACATATTCTACTAGTATATTCTACATATCTTATTCAAAGGATATGTTACATTGTGAATATTACACTATCACATTGATTTATTGTTCTGAATTATTTCATATGAGTGTATTTTCTTTTATGTGTGAGTGATTTTCATAGAGGATATTCTTGTCATCATGTTATGTGACTAGAAACATGTGTGAATTCACTAAATTTTCAAGACACTAACTTGGGTGTGGTAACTAACATTGTGTGTTCATAACATAAGTACACTATATACATTATCATGTTTATATCTATATTGACGTACTTGTTTGGTTCCTACATTACCATGGTGGTTACCATGTATCTATGGGGGCATATTGATTTTATGTTCTCTCATTGCTTTATGTGGCCCATCTAGGGGCATGCTTGTTAGATGAGAGATACTAGTTGCTTTGATTTAAATAATTTATTTACATGATTTAATATGGCATGCATAGATGCGAATAAAAAATTAAAATGGTGTGAAATTTACAAAATTAAATACAATTTTCATATGTGTAGATAATAACATACTCTAGTTATTTTAGTTTTCTAACATATGTTTTGGATAATAACACATGAAAAATAATTTATTTTTACTAACATATGGTGATTTTAGCATGCTTATTTTGAGATGGGTGATTGTAGCAACAAAGTATTCATCCCTCACCTAAAAATAGTGGGGGATATATAAAGGATTTTTTCAAAAATAAAGATGGAACATAATGATCAGAGATGATAATTTTTTTTGCTTCCTTGATAAATATGTGGATAGGCTGTAGGTGACTCCCAAAAAAGCGTCTTAGTTATGTTTCAGTAACTTATAAAAATTATAGTTGGATGTTGGTAACTCCTAGAGAAGTGTTGAATATGACTTCAACACCTATCAAAATTCTAGAGATGGAAAAATTATGGTGGCATTTGGGAAAAATATCAAAGAGGTGTAATATTTCTTATGATTTATTTAAATTTATGAGATAATTTAAAATATAAAACTACAAAATATTTTTAAGTTTAAAATATGTTATGATAAAATTAACTACCTATAATAATTGGAATTTGTTTAAGGTAATTCACCTAATCAAATGTGGATAGAAACTTATCAATAGAAAGGTTAAAACCATTCATTATTGCCTAGATAAATGAAGATGCATATTTAGAATTATTTACATTTATAATTTTATGCATGAATGCATTTCACTCACATACCTACATCAAAATTGGTGCATTATGTAAACACCCAAATTTGACACAAAAACCTAATTCCTATGTTTTATTACCATTTTAACTTATTTGGAAAACTTATATATTTTAACTAATTTATAAGACATCCCAAACCCCACATAAGTATATATTTGGTCAATATATCTTAAAATCACTTAAAATTTTATCTGAAACATATACATTAGTACTTTTGGATCACACCTTATCCATTATCTAGCCTTACCTAAGAAAGAGAACCTGAATTATCTCATAGGGAAACTTGTGGCCATATGAGCCTATCCTAGAAGAACTATTATTCATACATATTTTTATTTTTTAGGTTTAATAGTTAATCTCTTTATTAACATTGATCATGAGCCTTAACCCTTTCCATTTTAATTTTCTAAATTCATCCAAAACACATTAGCTATCATAGATCATCATATAAATATAAGGTCTCTTCAATCCATTTCAAAATAAAGAAGAGAGAGAGATGAGGAATAACCTAACATAAATTTCAACATACCAATACTCAAGCCTAGATCCAAGTTTATCCATTCAAGTGGTGTTTCATTAAATAAAATCTTACAAACTTGAAAAAAAATTATATATTAGTCTCTCTATAAATTCCCTTATGCCAAAGGAGGGAAATTAGATTATAATTGTTTAATTGATCACTTTTAGGTAATATAAGGGTGAAACCACTACTTTATGTATATTATTCACACACCACATAACTATGTAGAAGTTTGATTCTGAGTGTGTGTGATATGTAGTTTGAAATGATTCTTTGATAGTTGTTTGAGTCCACTACTAATGTAGATTTAATTCCCACAACCTCCATATTAATTACCTTGACTTTGATTTCTTATTTATTTCCTTCAATCATCTCTAACTTTGCTTTGATATGCATGTACTTTTCTTATTTATTCAACTCTCTTGTTCAATCTTGATTTCTCTAGGCTCCTAAGACTATTTTATTGCATATAGTCCTTTATCTCTTGATGAATTATAAAATTTGATAATATTATAAATTATATTTTCTATGTTACATCACCATTATCATCTTATAATCTACTTTCACTACTTCATCCTCCATTCTTAATTCAAACTGGCTCATTCACATCTAAATTCATAAGATTGAAGGCTTCTTACATGATCCCTTGGTTATAGTCTCCATATTATGGATCATATGGTCATTGATATATTTATTAAACATAAAATAATCATGAATAATCTCCAAGGCATAAATCTCAAACAAACCTCTTTCTCTCTCTCATTAAGGCCTAGTCCTTGTAGCCCTCTTTTCACACAAACCTAGTAGGTTTGACCAAACTAAAAAGATCCAAAAAAAATGAACACACTTTATAAGATAATTTATCCCCACTTATATTCACACAAAATTTCATGACACAAATCTCAATGGGAACCAACAAACTCAACACCCTTACTAGTAATTAGGTCTCTTTAGGCCTAATTCAACCCCACAGTTTTAGAGACTATACTATACAACACTGTATAGGTATGGATCCTAATTAATCATCTAGAGAAAGACAAATTACATATAAATCAAAAGTTTAATTGTTTTTAACTAGCGTAAATTTAAGTTATTCAATATTCCATTTCTAAACCCTAGTCTAGTTGTTGACAAGCCTGTGTAAGACTAAGAACAATAAAATGGATTTTTTTTTTTTAGTTTTAACCAGTTTATAAGAATTATAATACTTTTTTGAGGTCTAACCCAAATTGAAAAAAAAATTAAAACAATTAGTTTTCTTTGATCAATCACAAATAATCTCCAACAAGTATTTTGACATAATTCTAGGTTCACAAACCGGAGTGTGTAAAGGTTTATCTAGCTTCTTGCACTTCTACATGGATTTAGAGCCTTATTGATCGAATTTTCTCCCCAAGTAAAAATGGGTCAACAAATACATGTTTAAAATTTTCATGGTATTATCAAAAATTGTGTATGGTCTTGTTATGGTCTTAAAGTGTTCTAAATGGTTTCCATATGGTCACATTAGTCATTATCTAACCTTATCCATAGTTTGATCTCATGTGGACCTATCTAGTCCTAAAAGTTTTAAATGTATTGGTTTTTTCAAGTATGATAAAAGTTTTTACATGGTTTATAGTCATTATAAAATTTTATTAATGTGTATTGAAGGTTATATTATCATGTGTTAACCTTTTATTATGTTCTTATGTGCTAAAATATCATTTTGGTCACCTTTTGGCCTATTTAGAGGAGTTTTACATACCATATTGAAAATAAAACATTTAAATAAGGTTAGAAAATGTGCTTAATGTCAAATAATCTTTATTAATGGTCAGATATTGACAAAATATGTAGTTTAATGACTAAACAAAGTAAACTACCTCTTTACAAGCACTTTTGTGCACTTGTACGACCTTAGAAGATCATGTTTTAGTTGAAAACAATTTTAGAGTGTACTTTGAGATTGAAAAAAATATTTTTAGGATTTTTATAAATTTTAGGTCATACAGATGCTTCAAACACTCTCTCTCCTCCATCATTTCCTTCACAAGCTTAGAAAGGTAAAATTCAAGTGGATAGTATGACCAGGAGAGAGAGAGAGAGTTGGGAGATGAAACTTTGTCCATTGTTATGGATCATAATAATATTGAAATTAGTGGAATTTTTTTATTTATTCATGGCCACTTATTTATGAACAATCACTAAGAGTGATAATAGGTCATTATGCCTTGTCCATCCAAGCAAAGTATGATTTTTCTCCTATTTATCCACTTTAGAATTTGATGGAGAAGAATGGTTTTGAGGGATGTATTTATAGGTAAAATATCTCTTTTAAATGGTAGTTTCATTATCCAATTCAAATCCATTAAGTGTCTTCAATAAGAGCAAATATTCCTCTAATGTGTGAGCATGTCACCTTGTTACAAGTGTAATTTTGATTGTTTGAGATGTTTGTCACCTTTAGAGATTTTTATTACTCCATTTTTCATATAAAATCCCATCACTCTCACATGATTCATATGTTATCTCTATAAATATGTTTATTTTTTTATATTATTTAAAGAAATGTGATGTTTCTTACTCCAAGTAGTGTAGTATAGTTCATCAATGGCTCTCTACAAGTTTGAACATCAATGTTGAACCTGAGTGGAAATAAGTGAATAATGTAGAATGAGAGATTACTATTGAATTTTTTTGAAGTTTAAGTTGTTGAGATATGAGAACAAATATGTACTCTCAAACAAGATTATAAGGTGTTCCATTCACTCACAAGTCTATAAACTTGTAAATTATTTTTCATGGGGTCTAATATATAGATTGGGAGTGTTTAAATAGTGAAAAGATATTGAAATACCCTTAAAATAACCACATGACCTTGAAATACCATTCACTACCATCATCATTAGCATAGTGAATGAGAAACTCTCATTCTCACACACATACCTTACACATGAGTTGACTATGTGTATAGGCCTGTATGGACTAGAGAGACAAGTTGAAGATGACACAATTATTGGTTACACGGTCTATAATCTATTTAGAGAGTGATAAATAAGTTTGGAAAAGTTGAAAGTGTTAAAAGTGTATAAAGAATCAATAAGCTGTCTTTGTAGTCCATACAAGAAAAAAAAGACTTATAGGCCTTAGACTTGTAAGTCCTCATTTTGGACTTAAACCAACTATAAAGAACAAGGTTATTTCATGAATTAGTGTAGATGCAAATACAAGTCACAAACATTTTAAATCACTTAAATTATTTTCAAGTAAAAAAATGGTTAGAAGATTGAATTCATAAGCCTTAATGCATATATAAAGGTATGTGTACATAATGTTGGAAGTAAAATTAATAAGATAAGGGGGATTAAATAAATATTCAAATCTTTTATTTAAGTTCCCTTAAGTAATAATGAATAATTCAAGCAAACACATAGATCTAATAATAATAAATATTTATCCACATAAGCATGAAACATAAGAACACATCATATATGTGGGAAAAACCTCAAGGGGAATAAAACCCATAGATATATATAAATGGAATATAGTCCTATAATACAAATATCAATTTTAGTGAAGCACCAACTTCACATGGAGTACCAACTCCAAATAGCAAATCATCTACTTAACTAGGCTTTAACAAGTACTCAATTGCAAGGAGGAACCAACCCCATAGATGACTTAGAACCTACTCAATAAACTAATTGTTTTTAACACCTTCATAACACTATGTCTCTTAACCAATAGATAATGAAAACCTATTTAGTTCTTCACACTCTTATCCCTCTCAAACTATCTTCTAGGCCTCTTCACTCAATTAAGTCTCTTCAAGATTGATTAGGTCATATGACCTTGATATTCATATGTAAACACACTTTTAGATCTTAATTATACGTAATCTAAACTCATATAATTTTATAAAATACATTCTTATACTCAATAATGTGTTATATCATTCACATACTCTCTTCATACCTAAATAGGACTTTAATTGCCTTGTATATATACCATTACTTATTTATATACTACTTAGTCAGATAATCACCCTCAAAATTTTATATAAGATATGGAATAGGTATTATTAAATATCATAAACATGATTCAAATTAATATTTTTTCACTTTTTGTCTATCATAACTTTGTTAGACCTCATTTCTCTTTTAAGTCTTATGGAGACCTAATTCCATTAGGTCTTCTTTTAGGACATGATAAAATTTTCCTTCCTTGGAAAAATTTACCTTCATTTATGAACAAGATAATTTAATAAATTTATCAAATATAACCCAATAAACATCTTATAATTTCCATAACACTTTTTATCACCAACCCCTTCATGAACACTCCTTGTAGCACTATTCACGATTAGGCCTATGAACCTACAGAAAGTCTACCAAACAAAACTAAAGCATGCACTCAATTTATTCACAAAAAAATGATATGAAATAACATGAATATAAAATATATTAAATTAAAAAAATAACTATGTGATTTAGATTTCATAACTCAGGGCAAAAGGACTCAAACCCTTCTCTATAAATAGTCCACTTAGAATTGCTAGAATACTCCAAAAACTAGTCATGAAACTACTCGAAATATAAAACATAAAAAGACACTTTAAATAATTATAAGTAAATTAAAAATATTATATAACATATTAATAAAAAAATCAATCAAAAAAACCATAATCTCTAATATCAAACATTGGTCTTGCAGACCAATCTCCCGCCCTTATCTTACATAGTCTTGTATGAACCAGACAATCCATTTTGAATTAAACTTATCAACATATTATAATGTCTTAAAATATTTAAAAAATCATGAAAAATAATTTAAAGTCACAAAAAACAACACCATATTCATTATATAATTCAAATTAGAGCATATAGCCTAAAACTCATCACTACAACTTAGAACTACTAGTTTTCTTCAAACCATAGTCATGGTGATATTGACCTTAAACACATGTATGACCACTTTAAAAGAATTAAAATATATTAAAATAATAATATGAAATATATATAACATATTTAAATATAAAAAATGTATGTTCTAGTGGAAACTATTTGTCTTATGGACCAATTTGTTGACCTCACTACACACAATCCTCATTGAGTCAGACAAGCCATTTTGGCTTCATCATTTTCACTACTGTACTTGAATTTTAAAGATTATAAAAATCATAAATAGGAAATAATATTATAAAAAATCATTTATATGAACTTGATTTCAACATTATATTATCATAACACATTCTTATTCATCTTCTCATTGCTGCCTAGGTTTCTCACTATTTTCACCATTTGGCCTATTAGTGACTAGTGAACTTGGAACAACAAATTTGCACACCTAAAATGTAGAACCTATATATATATATATATATATATATATATATATATATATATATATATATATATATATATATCTTAATTTAAATAAAATAAATGTCTCAATATTCATTCTCCATACATTTTCATATTTTGGATTGGTTAACTCTAATTGCTACAACAAATCTCTAAGAAATTATCACTTTTCTATAGGATATACTCACACACTTGACAACTCAATCACATCTAGAGATGCCTAAGAGAGTTTAATAAAACCTCCAATATCTTATCTAATCATACCAATCCATTTTTGGAACTTTGGATCAATATATTAAATATTAGGTCCTTATTAGGGTTCTAGGAGGGTTTATACTTATTTTCATTCTTAAAAATTATTCATAAAACATAACCCCATAATATAAAAATAAATGCCTAAAATTTTGAGTTATAATCATTCCCCATATACCATGAATATATTATTTTCCCATGTAGAGGTTTATTGAGCTAATGATCACAAGAAAATCCTTCTTGGGTTGATAACCCTTTATTTTATGCACTCACAAGACCTAAAAAAACACTTTTCATGCCTTATCCTTTAAACTAGAACCTCAAACTTCATGAAAATTTATAAAACAACTTGAATCACATTTTTTAATGCTTAAATGAGCTAAAACACCTTGAAATGTGATCATTCCCCTAATTAGGTCACAATCTCTCTCTTTGCTCTTTAGACCTTGACTTGCAAACCACATTAGGCCTTAAAATTGACCTTTATGCCTCATTCCATGTGATATCCACCTCACTCACATAATAAATATAGATTTATCATGCTTAATATATATCATACATCCTTAACATGCCTTGAAAAAAGATCATGATACCTCATTAGGCTAGGTAGGGTCTAAAAGTGGCCTAGTTACAGACTTAATCTAAAGGTTTTAACCATATACGCTCACCTTGAGACTCTCATGAGTGATCTAATGCCTCATATGCATGCTCAATAAATCTTATAAAAATACTCATGCCTATGTATACTCATCTCACCAAGACACAATGATCATACCTTTTCATAAGGACTTTACATGCCATAACTAGTGTCATGACTAGGATTCTTAAGACACTTTATACTCAAGAACTAGTAATCAAACATGATAACCTCAATGATATCAAATAAAAATAATTATTTAGAAAAAACTCTCACACCACTATAATAATCTATTTTAGATTAACATTCTTTCATGAAATCATGCATACCTAGAGCATCATAACCATGCTTCAATGCTCACTTGACCATCATAATGCTTTATGCCAACACTGACAACTTCAGTCTAACTTGAACCTTGACATAAATATTGACATCAACCAATATAAGATACATTAGTTGCCTTCAAATTATCTCTTTCCTTCAAATTCATCTTGACACATGGCTTCCTTGTCACATCAAGCACATAAGCTCATACTTTAAAGACCACTCACCATGTATGTTCACTAGATGCACCTTGATATCAATGATATTAGACTTGAAATTAATGACATAAAACTTGACGTTAATGATAATACTTCTTAATAAATTCTCCATTTTTCATTGATGGTAAAACATTCTTCAATATTATCACTCTCATCTCCCCAATTTGGTCAATCTCCCTTCTTGAACTTTCTCCCCCTTTGACATTAATGACAAAGGGTCATAAATAATATAACTTATGGAACAAATCATTCTACCTTTTGGAAAATATTATCAAAAATTGTAAAAGAACTCAGAGCTACCAAGCTCTTGATATCAATTGAAGAAATAGTAACTCCCCTTTGTCTTCACAATTTGAGCTCACCACAAGAATCAACATAATTTTGAAACCATATAAAACATAGTTCATGCTCAAATACCAAGTGTTAGAAATATATAAAAACTTTACTTACTTATATGCTTGTCAACAACTACACTTTAAGCTTATAAACAACCTAAATATCTCCCCATCAAATCAAGTATCCACCATGTTTCTGCTAACTAAAGATATTCTTCATGAAGCCTAATGGAGTCACCCCTTTCATAGGAAACTAAAATAACAAAAAATTAAGATATTCCTAGATATTCATGCTCTCACAAGACTGAATATCTTTTAGCATCCTTTAAGTCGTGATTGCAACTTAGTCTTGAACTCTTTATCTACCATTTGATCAACAATATGAGCTGATATCAGACATTCTTGACTTGATTTCACATCTATATTATTCTCTATCATATAAAAAACTCCACTTGGGTTGTATATTTATCATTACTTTCCTTTATTATCTTTGGTTTCCACATTCATTTGCTTTCTCTCTTGCATTCTAGGGGCTTCAAACCTCTTGTTTTGATGTGATGGCCTTGTAAATCTATTAGGATAGAATCTTGTAATTTGTCCCACATTATGACAACTATATCAAATAAACTCATTCATACCTATTGATTGATGATTCCTTTTATAATCCCATGAATATTTATTTTTAGAGGGACATCTACACTCTCTTGCTCTATGGCCAAACTAATTGCATGCAAAATAATAACCATTGAATAATTTTCATACCTCATAACATTAGGCTATCTAATTGGTATTTTCATGTTAACCTTCTTATATTAATTATAATTATCCTTGACTTGAGGTTCCTCCTTTTGGTATTCTTTGAAACCAAGACCTATCTTATCACTTTCAGACATCTAACTACTCAAAATGTTATCTAGAGCATCAGTACTCTTTTCAAACTTCATAAAGGTCTTCAAATTTCTAGATGTTTGATCCAAATTAGTTTTCATGGATTCCATTTTAGTTCCATAACTCATGTATTATTCCTCTTTATATTTTAAGCTAGTATTGACTATATCCATATGAGTTTTAACCTAATTGATGATCTCATCATGCTCCTTAGATGCGTTACTCAGTGTCTTTTCAAACAAACTAATTTGTTCTTCATAATCCTTAACTAATGATATTATTTTGTGAGTATTCCTTATTTATAAATTCAAATAATCTATATCACTCACTAATTCTAACTCAAGGTTCACTTTAGCCTCTTCTTCACCTGATTCTTCATCATCTATAAGGCTTTTCCATTTTGAGCAACCCTCATTGTATGTTTCTATAGTCATGAATAAGGTTTCATTTTTTTCATGTTCATGTTAATTAATTTTATCATCACTATAAAATGTACTTGTATCACTTACATTAGATGTGTTATTATCTTCTTTGGTATAAAAACTTATCTTGTTCTTAAATGACCCTTTCCTACCTTCATACTTCCTAAAATCTTTCTTATTTTTTACAAGTTTATAGACCTTGTCATCTCCATGATTTTCATCATGTTATTCATCATGTTTATTCTTATCCTTGTTAAGAAACTTAGATTCAAAGTGACCAATATTACTATATTTGAAATATTTGAAAGGAAACTTACCCTTGTACTTACTAGATCTAAACCTCAATTTTTAAGCAAACATGGCTATTAGTTCATCATCATCAACATCTAAACATACATCATCATTGACATTATTTTATTTTGATGAATTATTAGATTTGAATAGTGATTCCTTATTTGGAGGTCTTCCTTCATTTTTTCTCATTTCATAGGTATTCAAGATGCTATGAAGTCCATCCATTTCCAATTTGTCTATATCTTACATCTCTTCTACTAAAAACACCTTAGAATCAAACTTAGGAGTTAGTGATATCAATACATTTTGAATAAATTTATAATATTACAATTCTTCTTATCCTATAATAACATTGACCATTTCATCAATGCTTAACATGTATGATTTAATGCTCTCATCTTCTTTCATACTCAGACTTTCAAACTACCTTTTGTGAGTCTATAATTTATCCATATTCACCTTGGTGTATCCTTCAAGATAGTAGTAAAATTATCCCATATCACCTTAGCTCAATCATATTGCATCACCTTCACAAAATCTAACTTTGATAGGCCACATAAAATGGCATTCATTTTCGTGAAATTGCTCTCACTTTCCTTCTTGCCTATTGCATTAGTTGGTGGTGTAGGAGGTGGAGTGTATCCATACACAACTAACTTCCATATGTAATGAAACATTGACATTATATATTTACTAATTTTGATGCTCTAAAATTCATAATTATTCCCATTGAATAACAAATCCTTACTGGTAAATAAACCTTTTTGAACATGACTACTAACAATCTTAATTTTAGGATCTTCTTTAGGTTGTTAGTCTAGTTTTAAAGGACTAGTATAAGATAACAATTATTGGAAGTAAAATGAATAGGGGATTGAATCAGTATTCAAATCCTTTCTTTAAATTCCCTTAAGTAATCATGAATCATTCAAGCAAACATATAGATCTAGCATGCATAAACACTTATCCACATAAACATGAAACATAAGAACACATCATATATGTTAGAAAAACTCAAGGAGAAGAAAAAAAACACACACACACACACACACACACACACACACACACACATATATATATATATAAATGGAATAAAATATTATAAGATAAAAATTAATTTTAGTGAATCACCAACTTCATATGGAGTACCAACCCTAACTAGCCAAGCACCCACTTAACTAGGCTTTAACAAGCACCCATTTGTAAGAAGGCACTAACCCCTAGATGACTCAACACCTACTCATCCACCTATTTATTTTGATCAAATTAACAAAATTATGTTGCTTCATCAATATATTATGACCATTTCTTCAGTTCTTCACACTCTTATCCCTCTCAAACTACCTTTCTAAGCCTCTTCTCTTAATTAGGTCTCTTCAAGACTAATTAGGTCATATGACCTTGATCTTCATATGATGACACACTTTAAGATATTAATTATAGGTCCTATACACTCATATGATGTTATAAAATACCTAATTATACTAAAAAATGTGTTATATCATTTTCATACTCTCTTCATACCTAAATAGGCATTTAATTGCATTGTATATATACCATTCCTTATTCATATACTACGTAGTCAGCTCCTCACACTTAAGCTATTATGTTAGCCATATAATATGTCTCATTAAATGTAATAAACATGATTAAAATTAATATTTAGTCAATTTTTGTATATCATAACTCTATTAGACCTCATTTTTCCTATAGGTATCATGGAGACATAATTCCATTAGGTCTACTTTTAGGACATGTTACACTTGCCTTCTTTAGAAAATTTAACTTCATTAACAAAAAATATCCTTTAATAAATTGATAAAATATACCAAAATAAACATATTTTAAGTTCTATATCACTTTTTATCACTAACCCCTTTATGAACACTCCTTGTAGCATTGTTCACAATTAGGCATGTGAACCTACAAAAAATCTGCCAAACAAAACTGAAGCATGTACATAATTTAGTCACACAATCATGACAATAAATCACATGAACAGAAATTAAATGAACTTAAAAACATCACCATGTGATTTATACTTCAAAACTTAGGGAAAAATGACTCCAACACTTCTCTATAAATATCCCACTCAAAACTGCCATAACACTCCAAAAACTAGTTATGAAATTACTTGAAATCCAACACTTGAAAGGACACATTAAATTATTATAAATACATTAAAAATATTATATAAAATATTAATAAAAACATAAATTATAAAAACCATAATACTTAATATCAAACATTGGTCTTGTAGATCGATCTCCTACCCTTATCTTATATAATCTTATATGAACCAAACAAGCCATTTTGACTTCAAATTCTAAACCTATTAAACTATCTTCCAAGATTTCAAAAATCATGAAAATTACTTTAATGTCACAAAAAAAATCACCATATGTATTAGATACTTCAAATTAGAGCATAGAGCCTCAAACTCATCACTGTAACTTGCTTACTTAGAACTGCCAATTTTCTTCAAAGCATAATCACAATGATATTGACCTTCAACACTTGTATGACCAATTTAAAAGACTTAAAATATAAAAAAATAATCCTATTACATATCTAGACCATATTTAAATATAAAAAATGTATGGTTTAGTGGAAACTATTGGTATTACAGACCAAATTTGTTGACCTCACTACACACAGTCCTTACTGAGTTAGACAAGCCATTTTGGATTCATCATTTTCACCAATGTGCATTACACCAAGATTTATACCAAGCATTAATATGATATAATATTCTCAAAATACATTTATATTCACTTTTTTTAAAACATTATTTCATGATAATAAATTCTTATTGATCTTCTAACTCTTTCTTGGGTTTCTCACTATTTGTACCATTTGGCCTATTAACAATTGGTCAACTTAAAACACCAAATTTACACACCTAAATATTGGAACCTATCTATAAACCTTTGTTTAAATAAAATACATGTCTCAAGCTTCATACTCCATCTATTTGCATACTTTAACTTGATTAACATTGACTACTATAATAAATCTCTAAGAAATTAGCACTTTCCTATAAGATATACTCACACACTTGATAACTAAATCACACCTAGAGGTGCTTGGGATAGTTTAATAAAACCTCCAATAACTTACCTAAGCATACTAATCCATTATAGGAACTTTTGATTAATATATTCAACATTAGGTCCTTATTTAGGTTTTATTATCACCAAATCTTACACCCTGGAAGAGGGTTTCAAGCCTCTTCTAGCTTTGGGAAACATGGTAATATTTATAGGTATCTGGGTTTATCTATAGGCAAAATTAGACCTATAGGTTTAAGGGCTACCTCCTTGAATATACCTTGAAATGATTATCACCTACTTAACTAGTTACTTATGGGGAAAAAAGTTAGAAGTTTTCATGAAAGTAAACTACTATAAGGTTTGATACACCAAGATGATTTAAAAAATAACATAATACTTCTATCATAATGAAACAAGGCATACAAACTAGCTTCTAAGTCCTAGAAGATTCTACCATGAGTGTTTCAACATAAAGGTAATAAGCATAAGACAACATAAGGTAAGTGAACTAGAGGGTAGATTGCACACTCCAAGAATAATTTTACACTTGAAAGGATACTAACACACTTTAATAAACTCTATATGACCTTTTATAATAGGAACTCTTGCATAAACATGAGAAGATAAGGAAAAAAAAGGATAGAAAATTATCACTAACTTCACCATACATCACTTTGCATACTTATGAAAAATTTCATCAACTCAAAACCAAACTTTTATTAATTATTCAAAGGAAAAATATAATGTCACTCTAACATGGCTTAGCCATACATGGTGTGGTATTAGTCTACAAGAGCCAAAATGGCTACTACTTATAGAGTTGGAGAGATAAGTGAGAAGAGAGAAGTTTGAGAATCACAAAAACACTTTTAAAATTGAGAGGAGGATTTACACATGTAGGAAAATGAATTACAAAATAAACCATGTAAGGTATCATAGGATAAATTTCCCTCAAATTCATGACACTCCTAAAATGTGGCATAGGACTCCTTTTTCTTGCTTAGAAAATTACCTTAATCATTTGGCCCTTTTGGAACATCCCACAACCAACTAGGGATAGATTTGATGATTTAAATAAGGGGGAGGGGTTTTATACATGATCCACCATTAAATGGTTTCATACATAATCATTAGGAGTATTTTTCATATGATTCATCACTACTTGTAGTCCAAATAACTCTTCTTTCAATCACCCCTTACACTTGTCACCAAAGTTGGATTCAAGTTTCAAATGTGATCCATACAAGAGAGTGAATGAAACTTGGAAAGAACCTTCCTAGCCTTATATTCCTTATGAAATCCTTAAAATTTCTCACACTTAAATTTGTTACTCTCCCACTATCTTATTCACTATGCTAGTTTAGATTGGCTGAGATGAAGGCACTTTAAAAATCACTTATGAGATCTTCTGCTATAATAAATGGACATGATATGTTAGCTCAATTATAAACCTTTCTCATAATATGGTTTTCATCCTTTGAATCTCCATATAACCTAAAAAACACAAAAAAATTTAAGAAAACCCCTTTTCTTCCCTATCTATACAAGTAGGGTGGGACTCAAATTGATGAGAAGTATCCCTGGTGAGTCTTATGCAATATTTAATAACTTTCATGGTTATTACTTTCCATCTAGATTAATCTCCTACTCAATCTTCCCAATTGTGTCATTATCTAGGGTTTTAGAGGGTTTAGAGTTGTTTCCACCCTTTAGGATTGTTTATATAGTTGTGATGTTGAAATCATGGACCAATCCCAAAAAATGCTTTCTTAGGACCATACTTAAACTTATCCTAGCCTCTTGAGTCTCCATGTAGATATGAGCTCTCCAAGTTACCTACTTGAGCTTCTCCTCTTTATTCTACATGACCTAAATTATATTTGATCCAAAATATAGCTTCTTTATGACTTCATCTACACACCAAATGTTTAAAAACACCTTATGCCTCCCTAAAAACATTTTCTAATGGATTTTAATTCTTCTCTAATGCTATAAATGTTACTGACCCCTTCTTGCACTTTAGACCTAGTTGAGATGGTTGACCAAATTTGACTTTTAGGTCAAATTAGGGCACCCCTAATAAAAAAATTGACTTTCCAGTCCTATAATGGTGCATACTATATTGTCATGATATGTTAAATATGTCATTTGATGTCAATTAACATTCTAATAGCTTTGGCCAATTAGTTTCTAGGTTAATTTATCATTTTGGATCATTTTAAGGGTTAAAAATAGTGCATTTAATGCTTTATAGGTTCCTTGGAAAATGTTTAAGTGTCAAAGAGTTTTATCATGTTCCATGTGTCCTAATAGATATTTAGTAACTATCACTAATTTAAAATTGTTAGGTTACTCAGGTAAAGGTAGTTTTCTTAAAGAAAAGAGTGAGTTTGGCACTTGTACAACTTCCTTGGGAAGTGTGCCACATGGAAAATGTGTAAATGTGACTCTTAACCTTCCTCATGATCAAATACAAATTTTTTTGGATCTTAAACTAACATTTATTACTCAAAATTGTTATCTCTTTTTCACTCTTCTTGGTAGACTCAAGTGACTTTTAGGTTTTTACTTGGTATAGCTAACAGAGGGGGTTTCAAGAAAAATTATTTTTGGGTCATATTATAAAATAAGGGACATTAAAATCCATATAATAATTTCTAGGAATGGTTTCTTGTGTTTCATGAACCATCCATTTGAGGTTTAGCTTCCAAAATTGCCTACTTATATGTGCACCCTATCATTTTTCTCTTGGTTTAAATAATTCCATATAAATTAGCTACTAATATTGATTCCATATATTTTTATATTCCTCCTATAATTTTCCAATAGTTTATTTTATGTTTCAATGTTTTGAGGTGCTAAACATCTCAATTTGCAAGATGATGCAATTTTTTATGTTATGGCCAGTTTCACCATATCCTGGAGCTTTGTGCTTTGTCAATGGGTGCAAGGGGTTGTGATATATTATTTTTCATGTTTCCAATGTTATATTTGTCCCATGTACTATAAAATATATTTTTAAAAGTATGCCTCATGAGATGGTTTTCACAACAATCATGTTTCTTATCTAACCTATAACTATCACACATAGTCAGTCTTGGGAAATCATATGTTTGAAACATTTATGCCATGGTCATAGGGGTATAATAAATAATTTAAGGTCTTGGTTTGTATTATAATTTCATATAATGGTGAATAAAACTTCAATATGTTGTAAACAAAATAATTGTTGTAGTCATGAGTAATATCTACACACTTCTACCATTATTGTGCATCCACAGGTGCTTTGAAGGTGGTTTCCACATTGAGAAAAAGGTTATGAGGCTAGTTTTAAATGATTTTAAGTATGAATATATATATATATATATATATATATTTTAAATTATAAAATATATTCTCTCTTTCCTCAAAATCTCATACCTTCCTCACAACCTATCACTCTACCTTACTGCCTATACTTTAAAGAACATTTTGCCTATAGGTGATGACAGAGAATAAGAAGTTCCTTATGAAATATTAAAATAAGTGTTTAGACCATATTAAGTTCATGATAATATGAGAGAATCATGATCGACCTAATTTTGAGTGATATATTATTCAAGGAAAGGTGAAACTAACTTATAAGGGCAAGACTCTGATTTTTGAGATTTGGTCCTTGAAAACACTAAATAAAGAACCCTTTGATTTTGAGAATAGCATATGACATGGTGATAGAAGATTATGATACATTTTTATGGTTTGAATTTTTGGTACCTATAATATACAAGGATTTCAAAAAGTTATAGGACTGATGACAAAATTAAATTGATTGTTTCAAGGTCTAGAGAGGGCACTCAAACCACTATTTGCAAGTAATGTTCACCTACAAGAATGAGTCCTAAATGGCCTTTTATCTATCCAAGAGTCACAAACTTAAACTATGTAAACCATGAATATGTTTCTAAGGATTAAAGATAACATTCATTTCATAATGAGTAATCAATAGGAAAGGCTATATGGTTTTGGTTCCTTTTTCTACATTCAGTCCATACATTGTGAAAATGTGCACCTACAAGCAAGGTATAGTGTCTTAGTTAGTTAGGGTAGTGGCCTCATTTTATGCCTAATTGGTGATTTAAAACCTTAAAAGGTAAACCAACATAATTAATATGCAGTTATGTGGTTTTCATGCTCCATGAAGATCTAAAAAATCATGATCAATTTTAGTTGAGGCAAATACTCATCTTCAGTAGGGCTTAAGGGTAATTTATCTTAGTAATTAGATAGTGTGCATACATGAGTTTTTTTTAGGTATTGGCATGAATAAATATGATTAAATTAAAATTTAAAAATCACAAAATGACTCTAAATGGTCATAAATAGTTTCTACATGATATGTGGCATTGATTTGATGTTAGAAAACACCTACAGAGAACCCCTTCAAGGTAAAAGGTATAGTCAACTATGACTGTAGCAGATAGTGAGTCTTAACATGGTGATATCTTGGTTGGATAATATAAAAATATAATTTTTAGGTCCAAATAATTTTTATTATTATTATAAGAACATAAATAGGATCTTTTAGAACCATTATTGAAGGTCTAACTCTTATAAATACTCACCTTTAGCAGGGTCGCACTTGCAAGGTTTCCTCAGTCACACGGGACAATAAAAATGAATTGGCATGAATTTCAAAGTGTTTTTTTAAGTCATTAAAGTATTTTAGAAGATTAAAAATGTGAAAATTAACTTTTAAACTTAAATGATGATTGTTTTCACTAAATTCCAAGCCAATTTATTCTAAAGAACTCCTACATGAACCCTAGGTAAAGTGTCTCAGTACATAGAGTAAATAGTGGGTGATTTTAGTGATAATATGATGTTAAAGGTTATATCAAAGAAATATAGTTTAATAAATAATTATTAAACCAATCATAAATAATGTAAATTATTCACACATATAAAACAAAACCTAATGATGCAAGGTAACCTACAAGACAAGGTTTGTCTTAGCCCTGTAGGGTATAAAGTTGTGATCATAGACTAAAGACCCCAAACGGTGTCTTAAAAGCTTCTATAGAATAATATTGGTTTATATGAATGATAAATTACTTAAATTGTATATATTAATCATATTCACATCATGATCAACCTCAAACAAGCACAAATCATCAATAATAGTTTAAAAGATAGGGTACAATCAAACATTAGAAAACTCAGTCCTGATTAACTCAAGGAGTATGGAGGATGCTTAAAAATTCATATTTTTGAATGGAATTGGAACATTTTCATCACCATTATGGAAACCTAATGGCATAATCATTATTCAAATCAAAAAATAGAGAGACATTGAGCAAACATACGTAGTTCACTCTTGTAAATCCTTCACATTCTACATATAAAGGAACTAGTTTTGAAATTTGAATTTTTGAGAGGTCAAATGATATGACCTAAGCCTAAAATTTGGTGTGGGAGGTCACCACTATATGAAATCCCTCAAATGTTCATTTTTCCTGAGAGAATGGGGGAAGTACCCTTATTTTATCTGAGATATGGAGTACTTCCCCTCATGTAAACACTATCAATTTGGGGGGAAAAATGTGTTAGGGTGAAGCAAAGAGCTATTTTAAATTTGTGTGGAGTATGGAAAAGATAGAGTACATCCATAAAAACTTGGATAACCAAGAGATAATGGTTAAAATAATACAAGGTATTTTAGACCATCAGGTTTGTAGTCAAACCTCCTTAAGCATAATTAGGCTAAATGCCCAAACAAGGAATAATTTACATTTACACCTTTAAATGAGACTTATAGTTAATTTGAGCATGATTTAAGGTCACTCTATGTGTTTTATAATCATCACTTTGTAGAGGAAGCTTTGGATAAGCCATTTTTGGCTCAAGAACAACTCAAGACTTGTAGGAAACAAGAAAACAAGCATAAAAGGTCAAGTTGTGATGCTCACATCATTAATGACACTTTGCATGGGAGAGATAGGAGTTAGGAGGTGTTATCAGGGGCCTTATATTCCATATTTATGTAATTTTTTCTCAATTTTAACATCCCAACTTTATGAAAAATCATTAAAAAGTCAAACAAGCCTAAAACCCTACTAAACCCTTAGCTAAGACCAATTTGTGAAAATGGAATTGGTTAGATGATAAAATGGAATAGTTTTCTCATTAAATATACTTTATATTGAATATTAATCAACTAAGCTATCTCCCATGTGAGCTAGTTATATGACTTGTACGGATGGGGGAAAAAACAAAAAAAAACTCACTATTTTATGTGTTTTGTAGGTTGGAGGAAGTTACAAGAGATGAAATACACATGGGTAGAAATATTGAGACTTAAAATAAATCCTAATGTGAATTTAATTCCTTTATAATGTTCCTAATTTTCTCAAATAGGTCTTTTAACTTAGCTAATCAAATTTGGCATATTGGGCAAGCTAGAGAGAAGAAAATAAATATTCAAGTAAAGTGATTTTAATTTGCCCATAATAATTCCAAGGCCATGGAGGGTATTTAAAATTATTACCCACTACATTTTATTGACTTTAATGAATAAATAAATCCAAATTTGAAGACAAGCATGTAAAGTGCATGAGAAGGAGGTTTCCTAGAGTGCAGGTGATGATGGCTCTTTTCTTTGTTATTCCAAAAGACCAGGCATGAAAATAATGCATGGAGAGTAATGTATAAAATCATCCCCTTTAATTAAAATATTTTTACCTACCATTTATCAACTACAAGTCACTCAAGTTGGCCTAATCATGAAGGTAGATTTTTATAGAAGAAAAGGATTTTTAGGCCACTTTGCATAATTTTGATGACTTGTATGGGCACTTAGACCTCTATAAATTGAATGGTTCATCCCAATTTATTCTCGCATGTACAATTAACTCCTTGGATCAGCTTTAAAATTGTCATTATGACCTTTAGACTTCTCTCTTTCTCTTTCTTTCTCAAACTCTATAAGATTTAGCCTTTTGGCCATTTGATTAGATGTTCCACCTAAGTATGGCAAAGCCTTCCTCATTTGTATACCTTTTGATCAATAAAATTACTATTTTACCTATTCCATGACTTTACTAAGTATTTTCCACTTGAATGATGGATATTGTTTAGTGAAGACTATAGATTCCTTAACAAGTTATCACATTTTTCACCTATTTTTAGCCTCTTCTTATAGGGCATGTGTAGTGTTCCAAGAGATGTCCATGTTTAAGTGAGTTTTTATTTTCATAATTTCCATTAAAGGCCTATTATATATTCCTCCTATCATAATACATTATTCCATAAACTCATAATGTATTGATGCAAGAGGGCTTCGATTAGAAATTCGTATGTTTTAGTTAGTTTCTTGGTCTCAAGTGTATAATGAAATTGGTTAGAAGTCTTAAAATTGATTTTGTGTATCACCTCATTAGTTTAGATTTAATTTAAGTTATCTCTCTCCATTTTCACCCCAAAATTTAGTTTTAGGTTCAATCCTAAGTGGTACATCAGGGGAGCTATCCCTATCTAGAGATTCACCTCATTCCTTAGGCTACCCACAAGCCTAGAGGTGATTCCATTGTGCCACTTGGATGAGGAGATCCTTGTCATATCCTCAAAGGGTGAAAATATAAGTGAGAATAATTTTTTGAATGCTCTATGGGACTCTTATTCTAATAGTTGGAGGATTTTTGGTGTTGTCCTTCAACATATCAGCTTTTAGAGGCATCTTTTTAAGCATCAATGGCGCTGAAGACCTATGAGTTTTTCAAGTATCCCAAGTTATCCTTTGAATATTGATGGTAAAATATTTATTTATTCCCTTAATTTCCATTAAGATTCATGAATGACCTTGGCTTTGAGTTTTGTTCTCTACAAGTTGGTGAAACATATCCATCTTGTCCCATTCCCTATCATTATGAACAAGTTCTTGGCCAATCTTGTTATGATCATTATCATTCCTAGTATGACCATATTCAACCCTATCATGATTTTTATCAGTGTTATAACCATCCTTATTAATGTTTTACCCCTCATATTCAACCTATTCCTTTCTCTAAATAGCCCATTTCCACCTTCAAGCAAGAAATTTTGGGCTACGAGAGATATATATTGGATCTTGACACACAAAGAGGATGTGGTATAAAAGTTCCTAAACATGTCAATCAAAAGGTAAGAGATGCATTAGATTTGGTCAAGAGATAATGGGTACCTATTTAGAGATATAACTGGCAAAGGCTTACAAGTGAGATGCTTGATGTGAGTGGTTTATTATCTTCCTTAGAGGATAGGTTAGAAGTTCATGAAAGACAACCTCACCATATCTATCAACCTTCATATCTATTTGTCCAAGTTTAATACTAGTCATACATGACCCCTAATCATGATCCAAATCAATCCCATCAGATTCATCCTTTTCCAAATCAGTTGGAGGAGAGAGTTGAAAGAATAAACCTTATGTTTGAAGTTATTCTTGATAGGAAAATTGAGTTGGCTTATATGCATTTGCAATAGTCCATGTTAGAAGAAAAATAATTAGATTTAAAGCCTTCATTACCATCTAAAATTACATACCCACCACCTAAAAATATACTCATAATCCTAATGTCTTAAGTTAGAATAAAATAGTTTAATCATGGGGAAAGGAGGACAAAAGTCTTGATCAAGAGTGTGAAATTGAGAAGACATCTAATCCTAACAGCCTAAGTTGGAGAAAGATAGTAGAGTCATAGGGTAAGAAATAAGATATAAGTATTTTTCAAGAGTGTGAATTGTAGAATGGATTTTATCCTTTGAAAGTCCCTCCCACCCTTCCTTAAGAAGCTTCTTTTATCCCATGGCAGCCTTCATGTAATCCTTATCCCCATGATGATTCCTATCAACTTCAAGAGAATATTTTCTAAGATAACCTAGCCAAGCAAATAGAGGAATTAAAAGAAAATATGAGATTGATAATTCAAGGTGAGATGGAAGGTTTAGACCTAAAATAAAATTCCATTCCTAAACACACCCCATTTCCCCTTCCTCAAGAGGTTCCTAAAGAGTCTCTTACCTTGCATTCTTAATCTAACCTTAAGCTTTATATTCCACCTCTACCAACTAGTTCATCTTGTCCTTAACCAATCACCCTTTTCCTTTATGTGCCTATGGTATGGGAACCAAAGGAATATCATCTTGTTGATATATAAAGACAACTCTTGATTAAATAAAACCTACCTCCTTGGCAGCCTCATTGGGCTAGATCACATGATTTCAAGATGCCTAGTCTTGGCATCACCATGAAGGATGTTGAAGATCTTGCAACCCTTAAAAAAATAGATCAGATTATGATAGTTTAAGTTAATTTTGAAATCTCTCAAGAGGTTATAAGTGATGAAGAGAAGGTAAGTCCTTGTGTTGTATTTCTTTGCTTGGTTGATGATGAAGAATGTTTTCTTTGTGATAAAGGACCTATCTTAAGAGATGTAAATGAAGAGGAACATGCTCAATTCATGGATTATAAATAAGAACTCATGAGTTTTTATGAGGAGGATATCACCATAATGACTTCCCTTGGTGAAAAAAAAGACAAGTCATAAGTTTTTGCCTCCATATCTGAAGTAGAATGTGCTATCAAGGAGGGAGAACACTTTCAAGCCATCTATCAAGAAGTGGCAGCCTTGGGAGAGTATCATAAAACTAATATAGAGGAAATATCCCTTGAATATGATCTAATAAAATATGAATAAGAGGTAGTTTCTTATGTGGAGATTTCAGATTGGGTTGATGAGGAAGGATGTCTTTCCTTTTCCAAAGAGGAAGAAATGATCATAAACTCTTTCATCACTTTGTAAGACACCATGGATGAACATGGAAACGTTTTTAATTATTATTTATATGAATTTTTTAATTTATTGGGTCAGGTTATAATCCTCTAAAAGGAGGCTATGAGGTTGTCAAATATGGATAAGGCAGTATGGGTACATAAGTAAGTATGAAAAGGAAAAGCATTCTTTCAAATCTATCCTTTAAAGGAGCATATGTATTTGATGATGACATGTTTGAAGTCATCGAGATGGGATATAATATTATAAATCACTTTGGAGAAACATATTATCTCTTGAAGGATGGAACAAACTCTTATTAGCCTCAATCTTCTAAGGAACAAAAAATCAATCCTCCTGGAGATATACCTACTAAGGGGATACAAGTTGACTATGAAATGAAGAGTGGATAGAAACATGAAGTATTTTAAAATGTTAAATAGGAATGTATATATATTTGATTCATATTTAAGGATGTCCTACTTGAGATAAAATCAAATGAAGTACTAAGGAAGAGGTATGTTCCACAACACATTCAATCCAAAGAGAAGCATGCTCGACACTATGTTTCATATCACCATAAAGATGATTTGAGATGTTTTCCTTTTTATCTTGGAAATTAGGTATGTTTAGTTACTATTTGTGGATAATAGGTTATTTTTTAATACCCCTAAGTGCTTATTCACCTATATGTGTCTTGTGTGTTTGCTTTCTTTATTGTGTGTGTCATTTTCCTTTGTGTGGTTGAGGTATTCTTAGTGTCTTTTCTTGATCAAAGTTTTTAATTCAATGGTAAAATTTATCTTACTTGTATCAATCCTTAAATTATTTCATAATCCAAATGGACTAATAAGGCTACTAGTTTAGTTAGTATAACATGCATACTACCCCTATGAGTCACCAATTTGTTGACCAAATTTGACTTTTAAGTCAAATTGGGGCACCCTTAGTAAAAAAATTGACTTTTTAGGCCTATATGGGATATAATATATTTTCATGAGATGTTTTATAGGTCATTTGATGTTAATTAATGTTGTACTATCTTTTGTCAATAAGTTTCTAGGTCCATTTATCATTCTGGGTCATTTTAAGGGTAAAAAATATTGCATTTAATGCTTTGTATGGGTTACTTTGAAAATGTGCAAGTGAAAAAGATTTTTATCACTTTCCATGTGTCTTAGGATGTTTGTAGTAACTATCACTAACTGAAAATTGTTAGGTTACTTAGAAAAAGGTAAATTTTCTTGAAGAAAATAGTGAGTTTGGAACTTATATAGCCTCTTTGGGAAGTGTACCACTTGGAAAATGTGTAAATGTGACTCTTAAACTTCCCAATTCTTAGATATAAATTTGTTTTGATATAAAACTAACATTTCGTGCTCAAAATTGTTCTATCTATTTTTCACTCTTCTTGGTAGACTGAAGTGACTTGCAGGTTTTTGCTTGATACAACTAACACAGGGGGTTTCAATAAAAATTATCTTGGGTAAATATTATAAACTTATATACATTCAAATAAATATAATAAATTATATTAATGGTGGCTTGTGCTTCATGAACCATCCATTTAAAGTTTAGCTTCCAAAAATGCCTGATTATCTATGTACCCTATCGATTTTCTCTTAGTTTAATTTTTTTTGTATGAATCAGCTATTGATATTGATTCCATATTATTTTTTATTCCTCTTATAATGTTACCAACACTTTTTTCATGTTTCATTATCTTTTGAGGTGCTAATCATCATAATTTACAAGAGGATGCAATTTTTTAAGTTATGGGTAGTTTCATAATCTCTAGGAGATTTGTGCTTTGTCAATGAATTCATGGGGTTGTGATAGTTTTTTTATCATGTTTAAAATTTTATTTTAATCCCATGTCACCTAAAATAAATTATTTAAAGTATGCCTCATGAGATGGCTTTCACAAGAATCATGTTGCTTGTCTAACCTATAACTATCACACACAGTCAGTATTGGGAAATCATATGTTTGAAACCTTTATGCCATGGTCATAGGGGTATAATAGAGAATTTTAGGTATTGGTGTGTCCTATAATTTCATATAGTGGTGAAAAAACCTACATATGGTGTAAATAAAATAAATTGTTTTAGTCATGAGTAATATCTACACACTGTCTACCATTATTGTGCATCTATAGGTGCTTTGAAGTAGGTTCCCACATTGAGAGGAAGGTTAAGAGGCTGATTTAAAATGATTTTAAGTATGAGGATTTATTTTTAATTATAAAACATATTTTATCTTTCCTCAAAATCTCATGCCTTTATCACAACCTATCACCATACCTCACTGCCTACACTTTATAGAATAGTCCACTTGTAGGTGCTAGCAGAGAACAAGAAGTTCCTTATAAAATAGTAAAACAAGTGTTTAGACCCTCTTGAGGTCATGAAAAGATGAGATAATCATTATGGACCTCATTTGGAATTAATATTGTGTAAGGAAAGGTGAAACTAACTTACAATGACAAGAGTCTGAGTTTTGAGATTTGGTCCCTGAAAACACTAAACAAAGAACCCTTTGATTTTGTGAGTACCATATGACATGGTGATATAAGATTATGATACATTTTTAGGGTTTTAATTTTAGGTACCTAGAATATATAAGTATTTAATAAAGTTATAGGAGTGATGATAAAATTAAATTTATTGTTTCAAGGTCTAGAGAGGGCACTCAAACCCCTATTTGCAAGCAATGTTCACCTACAGGACTAAATCCTAAATGGCCTTTTATCTACCCAAGAGTAAAAAAATTAAACCAAGTCAACCATGAAGATGTTTTTAATGATTAAATATAAAATTCATCTTATAATGAATAATCAAGAGGAAATGGTAGATGGTTTTGGTTCCTTTTTGTACTTTAAATTTGTACATTGTGAAAATGTACACCTACAAGCAAGGTAAAGTGTCTTAGTCAGTCAGGGTAGTGGCCTCATTTGATGCCTAATTGGTGATTTAAAACCTTAAAAGGTAAAAAAAAATCATAAATATGTAATTAGGTGGTTTTCATGCTTCATGAAGATCTAAAACATCACAATCAATTTTAGTTAAGGCAAATACTCATCTTTAGTAGGGTTTAAGGGCAATTTGTCTTAGTAATCAAATAGTGGCCATATATGAGTTGTGTTAAGGTATTGGCATGAATAAATATGAGTAAATTAAACTATAAAAAGTATAAAATGACTCTAAATGTTCCTAAATTTTTTATAAATTATATGTGGCATTGATTTGATGTTAGAAAACACCTACAAGTAACCCCTTCAAGGTAAAGGTACAGTCAACTGTGACTGTAGTAGATAGTGAGTCTTAACATGGTGTTATCTTAGTTGGATAATATAAAAATATTATGTTTAGAATCATATGATTTGAATTATGATTATAATAACATAAATAGGATCTTGGAGAACCATTACTGAAGGTCTAACTCTTATAAATACTCACCTTTAGCAAGGTCACAATTAGAAGGTTTTCTCAGTCACTTACAACAAGGCACAATAATAATGAATTGGAATCAATGTAAAAGTGTTGTTTAAGTAATTTAAGGAATTTTTAAATACAAAATATTAAAATTGACTTTTAAACTTCAATGAGGATTGTTTTCACTGAATTCCAAGACAATTCATGCAAAATAACTCCTATAAGAACCCTAGGTAAAGTGTCTCAATCCACAAGGTAGATAGTGGGAAATTTTGGTGATAATATGATGTTTAATGTTATATAAAATCAATATAATTTAATAAATCAATTTGAAACTAAGGATAAATCATGGAAATTCTTCATAAATCTAACATAGAACCTCATGATGTAAGGTAACCTACAAGATAAGGTTTGTCTCAACCTAGCAGGGTATAGAGTTGTGATCCTAGACTATAGACCTCAAAAAATGTATTTAAGGATTCCATATAATAATATTGGTTTATATGGATGTTATAGTAATTCAAGGGGAAGTAGGAATTATATTCACATCATGAGGTTTAAAAGATAGGGTACAGTCAAACATTAGAAAACTCAGTCTTGATTAACTCGAGTATGGAGGATGCTTGAGAAGTAAAATTTTTAAATGGAATTGGAAAATTTTCATCACCATTAGGGAAAACTAATGGCATAATCATGAAGTAAATAAAAAAATAGAGAGACGTTGAGAACACATACACATTTCACTCTTGTAAATCCTACACATTCTACCTATGAAGGAACCAGTTTTGAAATTTGAAGTTTTGATAGGTCAAATGATATGACTTAAGATTTAAATTTGGTGTGGGAAATACTCACCACTATAATAAATCCATAAAATTTTAATTTATCCTTAGATAATAGGGGAAGTACCCCTTATTTTATCTTAGACAAGGGGTACTTCCCCTCATGCATACACTATCAGTTTAGGGAAAAGAGTGTATTAGGGTGAAGAAAAGATTTGTTTGAACCTTGTGTGGAAGATGGAAAATATGAATTACATCCATAAAAAAATTGATAACTAAGAAAGAATGGTTGAAACCATATAGGGTAGTTCAAACCATCAGGTTTGTAGTCAAACCTCCTTAAGCATAATTAGGCTAAATGCCCAAACAAAGAATCATTTACATTTAAACCTTGAAATGAGATTTATAGTTCATTTTATAATAATTTTAAGGTCACTCCAGGTGTGTTAGAAATCTCAATTTTCATAGGAAACTTTGGAGAAGCCATAGTTGGCTCAAGAACAACTTAGACTTGTAGGAAACAAGAAAATAATAATGATAGGTCAAGTTGTGATGCTCACATCATTCATGACACTTTACATGGGAGCCATAGGAGTTAGGGGGTGTATCAAGGGTCTTATAAGCCATTTTTTTGGAATTTTTTTTATCAAGTTTAATCTCCAAACTTTATGAATAATCGTTAATAAGTCAAACAAGCCTAAAACCCTACTAAACCCTTAGCTAGGACTAGTTTGTGAAAATGGAGTTAGTTAGCTGATAAAATGGAATATTTTGCTCATGAAACCTGTTAGATTTTGAATATGACTCAAAAAATCTCCTTCTCATGTTAGCTAGTTGTATGGACTTGTATGGATGGGGTAGAAACAAGATTTGTATCATTATTTTGTGTGTTTTGTAGGTTGTATGAAGTTCCAAGAGATGTAAGACACATGGATGGAAATATTGAGACTTAATATAACTCCTCATGTGATTTTAATGCCTTGAAATTTTTCCTAAGTTCCTCAAATAGGCCATTCAACTTAGCTAATTAAATCTAACATATTCGGCAAGCTAGAGAGAAGGAAATAAATCTTTAGGTAAAGTGGTTTTAAAGTTCTCTTGATGCTTCTAAGGCCATTAAGGGTCTTTAAAAATTTCAACCAATAAATTTTATGGACTTGAATGAACAACTGAAGACAAGTGTGTAAGGTGTTTGAGAAGGAAGTTTCTTAGAGTATAAGTGATGATGGCTCTTTTATATGTGATTCTAGAACACCAAGAATGTAACCAATGCATAGAAAGGCATGTATGATATCCCCACTTCAATTCAAATCATTTTACCTAACCTTGATTAGTTAAAAGTCACTCAAATATTCCTAATCATGAAGGGAGGTTTTTGTGTAAGAAAATGAGTTTTAGGCTACTTTACATAATTTTGATGACTTTTATGGACACTTCGACCTCTAGACCTTGCATGGTTCATCTCATGTTCTTCTCACATGCACAAGTAAATCCTTGGATAATCTTGACAAGTGTCCTTGTGACCCTTGGAATTTTTTCCTTCTCTCTCTTTCTTAAAGTCTATAAGAGTTAGCCTTTTGGCCATTTGATTGGATGCCCCACTTAAGTATGGTAAATACCTTCTCATTTTTATACCTTTTTATAAATGAAATGACTATGTATTATCTCTTCCATGATTTTACTAAGTGTTTTCCACTTGAATGATGAATATTGTTTAGTGAAGACTAGAAATTCCTTAGCAAGTTGTCACATTCTTTCACCTACTTGCAGCCTCTTCTTGTAGGGCATGTGAAGTGTTCCAGGAGATGTCCATGTTTAAGTGAGTTTTTATTTTCATTAATTCCATTTAAGGCCTCTTTTCTAGTCCTTAGAATAAGGCATTATTTCATAACCTCATAATGTAATATTGATGCAAGAAGGATTGGATTGGAAATGTGTATGTTTTGGTTAGTTTCTTGGTCTCAATTATATAATGAAATTTGTTGGAAGTCATCAAATTTATTTGGTGTATCACCTCCTTAGTTTATATTTACTTTTATTTATCTCTTTCCCTTTTCATCCCCAAAGTTACTTCTAGGTTCAATCCTAAGTGGTACATCAAGGGAACTAGCCCTATCTAGATATTTACCTCATTTCTTAGGCTACCTACAAGCCTGCAGGTGATTCCATTATGCCACTTGTATGAGGAGAGCCTTCTCATCTCCTCAAAGGGTTTAATTACAAGTGACAATAGAGACCTAATAGGTCTATCCTCTCCCATGTGATTTTGGATAATTATGTTGTGTTTCAAGCATCTATGGATGGTTTTCCATGTGTGTATAGGTTTATTACAACTCTTCACATCCTCTTACAAGGTTTAAACAATTCCTAACTCACCCTCTCACCTTAAATCTTCAAAACTATAGGTTTGCACCTTTATGAAGTGCTCTTTATCTGAGATAAAATAGAGGGTACTTTGCCTATTTTATTAGATAAATGAATTATTTGGTGAGATTATCCAAGTGAAAAAGATGATATGTACAAGTTTTTATAACCTGATAATATGGATATCTCCTTCAATTATGGATATCTCCTTCAAACCTCATAAAATCTCCAAGGTAGATTGTGGGATATTGAATGAGTGTAAGGGCCTAAATATGGGCTATGTGTGCATTATTAGAGCCTTTATATATTTTTTTAAGACTATGTGAGGGTATCCCAAGGTCATTATAACCATGATGAAGGTGTTTCCATAAATACTTACCATATAAACCTTTCCAAACACTTCTCATTGCATACCTCTCCACATGACTGGTCTGGACTATAGACTATGGCTCTTACTTGAAAGAGGCACCTGTAGGTCTATTTGCATGGTTTAGGCCTTATATCCTTGCATTAATATGATTTTGAGGTATATAATTCCTTTTGAAAACCATTTATACTTTTCCAAGCTATATCCATGCTATGCCAACCTTGAAATACTCATGTTCTTAAATCATTGTATACACAATCACCTATGGTTGACTATCTTAAAGCAAAAAGGGGAGTCTTGTAGGTGATTATGCACATTGAAAACTATGTCATATGATTTGAGGTCACTTTGAATATATTTTGGAAGCATTTTCAACTTATATGTGTCCTTATCCATTATGCCTTCATGTTTAGATTTGTACCATGGATTGTAGATACCTATATTCAAATGTAGGTGGCCCTTGTGAACAAAACACACTTATAGGTGAATCTATAGAATAAAAACCTAGTGATCCAACCATAATTGATGTTCTTTGAACTAAAAAAGAGATATTTAACTGATTATAATCACTTTTTATAGTGACATGATTTTGCATTTTTATGTTAGGGTGTAGAGGCCACTTGGAAGTTCCAATCCTATAGAATACACTAAAAAACTATAGTAAACAAATATATGATTTTGAGGTCTCCAAACACTAGTCTCCACTAGTCACAAAACCATTTATTTTCTCATGTCTCTTCCCCTAGGATAGGGATACAAGGTATAATCATTATTATTGATCAAAACTCCATGCAAAATTGTTATATATTAACTCCAAAAGCAATGTGGGCTCTATTTTGGAGATTTTAGGGATTTTGTCTCTAAAGCTTAGTCCTTCAATCTAAAGATTGATTCTCAAGGATAAAAAATAGTTTAATGCTTTGATCAGGGCTATGAAAGTGTCTCTAACCTCCATAACCTTCATGGGAATGTCAAAATATGTTAAACTCTTCCATGACTATGCTTAGGTTTATATGGTAGCATGTAGAGGCACACGTAACAGCATATAAGGTAGTGAAGGTAAGACTATGGATTTTGTATATTATATGAAATTATACTAGGTTATCAAGGCATATAATTTATCTCCCATCCTGTTGAAGGCCTTAGAACACGTTAGGACATCCTTATGACTATGCTTCAAGTCTTTGTGTACACATGTAGATGAACATCTCAAGTTGCAGGGTAGTGAAGGTGAAATAGTCAATTTGTATGGTGTGTGATCCTTCCAACAAATATTATACCTTCTCCAGATGATAAAATCAATCCTCTCAACCTTTTAGGACTTGAAATAAGTTTAAACATCTCCATTCCAATGTGTCATTCTCCTAAGAGAGCACACAAATGGGATATGACTATGCATATAAAAGAATTGACTATCACAGTCCTTTACATGTCATTAGAGAGGTTTAGTTTATTTTTTCATGCTCTAAGGGTATTTTTAACAACATAATACTCTTCATTACATCCTCATAAACATATTCAAAGCTATAAATATCAAGACTATATGTGGATATCTATAGGGAGTTAATTTTGTGTTATGCCTTTGACTAAAACTCCATGATGTTGGTTTTGGAGATTCAAATTAGAAGGAGAGGATAGAAATGAGACATTTTATTCATGATAAAAAATACCACACATTTCATTGAAACCACTATAGATAAATAAACCTTCTACAAGTGGTGAAACTTGACTGCAACCACACTTGGTGACACCTTCTTATAATTTGAACTATTTGTCCCATGAAATCATTTCCAAACATGAAACCAACATGGGAAATGTGATAGGAGAGATAAAAAGTTTTTTATAAGTAAATTAATCAATTTATTTGTATGTAATTTCTTAAATAATAGTAAAACTTATAGTGTGTGGGAAGCAACAAACAGAAAAACATAGTCAACTTGTTAAAGATGGTTCATAAAGTATAAGACATCATTAATTTAAATCCAAAAATTAAATTTATTCTAAAAATTTTTAATATCCACCACTAAGATAATTGGACATGGAATTCCTCTTATTAGTCGTACCATCCAAAAAACTATTAACCAATTTCATGTGCATAATGGAGTGATGGAAAAGAAGAATGGTTTTATCCCATTTTTGGCACTTAAAAATAATTTTAAGAATGTAAATTAGCCCAAATAAGTTTAATATCAATCCAAAAATCTTTTCCCATGTTCCACTCTCTCCCATAGGCCATACAACCTTTGAAACTCCCTTTTTTACACATGTTTTCTTAATTTTTAGTTAACACTTACAAGTTTCTATTAGTAATTATATTCCTGAGAAGGAATCTTATAGTTAATGACATTAGGGATGTTGAGAAGGTGTTTAGAACATTTTTATATCTTAAAAATTCATACCACTTACATTTAATGCTCTAAAATGACCCCTAAATGACATCAAATGACATAAAGACTAAAATAGACCATGACCAAAGATAATAAGACATTAAATGACATAAAATAAAATATAAAACATCCTATGACATTATACTAGACCCATATGTCTATTTTTGGACTATAGGGATTTGACTCATTTTGACTTGTGGTAAAAATGGTCAACAACTTCTAAGAGGGTTTAAACCTGTTTCCATTCTTAATAATTATTCATAAAACATAGCTTCTTAATTCAATAAAATTTCCTAAAATTTTGATTTAGGACCCTTCCCAATATACCATTAATATATTATGTTCCCATCCATATATTTTACAAACTAATGAGCATAATAAAATGCTTCTCAAGTTGAGAACCCTTCATTTTGTGCATTTGAGAGACCTACAAATCACTTTTCATGCCTTGTCCTTTAAACTAAAACCTAAAACTTCATGCACATGTCTAAAAAAACTTGATTCACCTTTTTTAATGATTACATGATCTTAAAAACCTTGAAATATTATCATGACCCATTATTAGGCCACACACTCTCACTTTGCTCTTTAGACCTTGACCTGCAAACCACATTAGGCCTTGAAACTAACCTTCATGACTCTTTCCATTATTTATCCACCTCACTCACATAATAAATTAACCTATATAATGATTAAGATATATTATAATTACTTAACATGCCTTGATAATAGATCATGATACCTCATTAGGCCAGATAGGGTCTAGAAGTTATCTAGTTATAGACTTGATGTAAAAGTCCTACCCATGTAGTCTCACCTTGAGACTCTCATGAGTGATCCAATGCCTCATTACATTCTCAAAAAACCTTATATAAGGACTCATTCTTGTGTGCACTCATCTCACCAATCCACCATGATCATAACTTCTCATAAGGACCTTACATACCATGACTAGGCTTTTTAAGACACCTTGTACTCAAGAACTAGTACTCAAACATGCTTACCTCAATGATATCAAATAATAACACTCTTCAACCATCACTCTCAACACACTATAATAATCCATTTTTGATCAACATTATTTCATGATCTCATGTATGCCTAAGGCCTCATAACCATGCTTCAATTCTCACTTTACCATCATACCTCTTTGTGATAACACTAATAACTTCAAGCTGGCACGAACCTTGACATCAATATTGACATCAACCAATAGAAGAGACATTAGTTGCCTTCAAATTCTATCTTTCCTTCAAATTCTCTCTTACATTCAAATTCATCTTGACACATGGATTCCTTATAACATCTAGGACAAAATCTCATACCTCAAAGATCACTCACCATGCATCTTCACTAGATATACCTTGATATCAATGATATTAGCCTTGACATCAATTGAAATACTTATCACCATGAAATTAAGAATGCAAAGGTCTAAAAATTTCATAAAGTATCCAATAAACCTTATAAATAAGTGAGAATGAACTCTCAATGAGGTTTTAATGATTTAAAGTATCAATAATGGAGTTGAGAAGGTCAACTTCTAGACCTCATGCTTAAACTCCTCCAATGACCACCTATAAAAACCTTTAGAGAAGGTATAATACATGAAGGGCAATATGGTCTAAGAATAGTAGTGTAGGTGGAAAGTAGAATGAGTGAAGCACTCATGGCTCATAGGAATCACTCTAAATCTATCTTGGTACTTTAGGATCAAAAAGGAAAACTTAGTTGTGGACTTGGAGAGACCTATAGGTCTTCTAGGAAAGTAGGCTAGTTTTAGGCCTAAAGAGAAGGTAGGGAACATACAAAAGAGAATTAGAATCTAACTTGGGTGAGAAAATAAGATAAGATTTCATTGGAGATTAAATAGACCATAAGGAGGTTTGAAGGGATGACTAATTAAACTCTTTAATTCCTGCATTATAGTTAGTCCAAACATACATGCTTATTAGCCTTGTTTAATGAAGGTATCATTTTTAATGAAAACTAAGGTTATAAATAGTAATAAATCCATAATATGAAGTTTCATTTGTGATAATGTCACAAAATATGATCCTCTTATTTTATATAAAAGGGAATGTAGGGTTAAGAGAACTATTTAGGCCTATTGAGTCTAAGCCATACATACAACCCTGTGTATGAACAATTTGGTGAAGAGGATTGGTTTAATGAGATTGAAATTAGGGAATAAATACATGATAATGGATTTATATATTTAGAGATACTTCATTAAAACATCTCAAAAGGTTTTAAAACCCTCTAATTACTTAGTAAGATGCCAACATATATAGCTAGGGTAAGTAATAGTGGTATTTTGAGAACCCTAACCTAAACAATTGAGAACTATAGAAGGGTTGGGGAAGAAATGTGACAAGAGAATCATGGAACCAATATAGGGTGGATGTCACAAACCTATTCAGGTCATTATAAAATCAAAACTAAACTAAAATAACCATATATAGACCTCAACTCTTCTTAGCATCATAGAATGTAGTCTACTAGGTTGAGAGGTCACCATATCTACTTAGTTTAGTATGAAGAGACTGCATGGGACCTTAGGATCCTAATGATATTTATAAAAAAAAAAATTACTTACAATTTGTGGAATTAGTTAGATAATTGATTCCCCAAGCTTTATAAATTATCCTTAAGAGTGCAAGGCACTCACAAGCTACCCAAACAAACCAATTTAAACCTAATGAGAGAGAAGATGATTTTTATGCATCTAAATTAATTTAAAAAGCCTTGAAAAAATATGTATGATATATAAAAATTTATTTATAACCTCCACATGTCATTGGTTTGTACTTGCAAGTATAGGTGTAAAAAAAAAGGGCTAAAGAAAGTTACCATAAGCATGCTTAAAGGTTTTTATAAGGTTACAAGAGCCCAAAATTAACATGAATTGTCCACAAGGGGTAATAAAATTAAATAACACATTTGTTTTAGGTTTAAAATATTTTGGAAGCCTATGGAGCCAAAATTTAGTCTCTAGATAGGGAGGCTTAATTGAGACCTCATTAGGAGAAAGAAAGGTAGAAAAGGGAAATTACACTCACTCTCAAGACTTGAAATTTGGCATGTAGATGTAAAGCCATATTGGGTCTTCAAATATGAAGTTATTTTATCATTACCCTTTGTATACTTACATACATAAAGAGGGTTGTGGTTTTTAGGGTTATAAGGAATGAGGTTAAATTTTAGCTTTTGGTGTAAAATTAGATCTTGAGGGTACTTTGAGGCTTCAAAATGAGTTTTTAAAGGTATAATATGATGTTAATAGACAATAAATGGAGAGATAATGAGTTATATAATATTAATTCAAGTTTTGACACTTGTGAGCAAGATTGGCCTAGTGGGGTGAAGAGGCTTCTAAAAACTTGGCAAGAGAATGAAGTTATGTGTCAAAGATAACTTAAAAAGATCAGTTGAAAGGTTTCAAGAGTAGATAAAAACATGTAACTCAACATGATCTAACCATCAATAAGGTCACTTGTCATTCCAAAAGCCAAGGCAAAGGGTAGTTTTGGAGAGCTAGGCAAGGTGTCAAGAAAAGTTTGAAACTTACACACCACTTGGAGAAGAAGAAGATATTTATAAGACTAACACTTATCTTTGAAGACATGATGGGGTAGTTTCAAACTCTTTTCTCGATATAAATCATTTTATACACTTGTCTCTCTCTCATATTCCCTTCTGTCCTTATTCTCTCACTTTCTCTATATATTAAGCCTATGTATGGTGAATACCTACCCATTTTTTACCTTTGATAAAAGAAGAATAACTTAGTTTTACCTTTTCCATGGACAAGTTTAAATATTCATTCTTGATTAGTTGATATTAATAAGTGATAGTCTTTCTTTATTTTCATGTGGTTCTTATTTAGTATTCATGTTTAGTTTGGAATCCTTTTTGTAGGTCTCTTTGAGTGTTCAAATGGAGTCTTTATGGGTTTAATGAGTTATATTTTCATTAGTTTCATGTCATGACCTCTTGACTAGTCCTTCTATCTCAAGATTGCTTCACAAACCATCATGAGAAACATTGATTTAGAGAGGCATATTTGGATTAGTGTTATGTGTAGGTTAGTCTCTTGTTTGAAGTGTAATTATAGTTGGTTGGTAGTGGTCAAATCATATTTGGTGCATCACCTACATTAGAGTAGGTTTTAATCCCTTTTCATAGCAAGTAGTAGATTATTTTTTGAGCCTAAGTGATTCATCAAGGGGAGATATCCCTTCAACCTAGAGATCCACCTCTCTAATAGGGTACCCAAAACCTTGAGGTGTTTCTATGTTACATCAAATTTGGAAGGTTTGAACTACCTTCCAAAGGGTGAAAGTTTGATTGATAACAATTTTGTCATACTCAGTAAGACTAAAGTATAAAGTGGTTGAAATATTTTTAGTGTTTTCCTTACACATATAAATCTTTAGAGGCATTAAAAACATCAATGGTGAATCTATGTATGATCATTTGGCTCTATTAGTCTAGTAAACTATTAAAATTAAGTTGTGTTTCATTTCATTATCTTGATGAAGTTGTTATGGCTGAGTTTGATATGAATTTTAGTTTCATGCAAGTTGATGAAGTATCTCAACCTTATGGTCATCCATACTAGCCTTTCTATAATCCTTATCAGCCTTGTCATGAGTCATATCATTTCTATGGTCAACATACATTCCCTCTACATGACCAAGATGTTGCATATAATCAAACTTATTAAGCTCAAGATGTCCCTAACCACTTCTCAAATAAATACATTTCAATTTTGAAGAAATTTTTATAAGGCTATGAGAGGTACATGATATAACTTAATAGATAAAGGGTATATGATCAATATATCCCTAATCACCTCATTCATGACATGAGAGATTGATTGCAACTATTGAAATAATAATGGGCACCTATTGAGAGAGAAAATTGGCAATGATTATAAAATGAGATGTTGGATGTAAGTTGTCTCATTAAAATTATTAAGGATAAGATAAGAAACCATGAATAATATCAGGTACAACTCCATCAATCTTATGTGTCTTCATACACACCACCTCAAATCTCATATATGCCACCCATTCTTCCCCAAGAGACCTTTTCAAGTGAGATTCAAAGTTTGTCAAACCCATCATATGTTCTTCAAACTTTCCCTTCTTGGAATCTGATATAAGAGATCATTAAAAATAAAGAGGAGATTTTTGTTGAGTAGCCTATTATTTATAGCCAATATTCCACTTTTCTTCCTCAAGAACCCCCCAAGAAGTCTTTTAAGATTCCAAGCTAGAGTCAAGTGGTGAAGTCATGGAGTGAAAAATGTAAAATAAGTATATATTTGGGAGTTAAATTAAAATAATAATCTAAACCTATGAAATTATATCTCATCCCTCATTAATATTCCTCTTATACCACATACTAACCATCTTGTATCCCTTATCCTCATGAAGCTACTAACCACATTCAAGAGAAGCTATTCTAAGAGAATATAGACAAACAAATTAAAGAGCTAGATTTAAAGATGAAAGGAATTGAATCAAGAAAAAATAAAGAGATTGAGGTAAGAAAAAACATTGAGATTATTCAAACCCATTTCACTCTCTTTAAGTACCTCAAGTTACTCTATCTTGGAGATCTATTCAAGAAGATATTCAAAACAAGAAGGAGGTCTTAGTGGAGAAGGTTGAAGACCAATTTGTAGTTGTTAAATGGTCTCAAGAAGGCCATTATAAATATTATATTCTTGTTGAAGATATTTTCCCTTTAATTTCCCAACTTGATTTGATTTCCCTACAAGAGTTCCTTCAAGAATCCACCATTCCCAAGGTTTCAAGTTTCAAAGCTATTGTTGACAATTTTGATCTCATAGGTCAAATTATCACCCCTACCACTTGAAATTATTTTTAAGGACATGGTATGTTTTTTTAGGCATGAAAATATCCAATGGATACATTTTAAATTAGTTTCATTAGGCTTCTCAAGTGATTCTAGTAATTTTAGTGACAAAAAGACCTATTTTGAGGCCATTCATATAATTATTCAAGGTAAAATTGAGATTTAGACATCTTAAATACTTTATTTATCAATTAAAAGGTTAAATAAATGATTTGGAAGAGGTTTTAGGTCTCAAAAATGAAGAAAACTGATTTATCTCTCATATTGACATCCTTGACAACTCTAGAAAGGCAATATTCAAGTGATCGGTATAGATAGGAAAGAGAGAGATAGGAGACTAAAATTTGGAAATTATTATGGGTAATATTAAGATTGAAATTATTTGAATTTTTTTCATATTTATGGCCTATTATTTATGAAAAATTTCTAAGAGTGATAGCACGTCACTATAGCCTATTCATTCGAGAGGGGTTTGTTCTTGCACTAATTTCTCTAGTTTTGAAATAAATGGAGAGGAATGGTTTTTAATGTAGTTTTTATAGGTCATGAATATAATTTTAATTATTTTTTAATCATCCAAATCATATTTATGAGGTTATTTAATTTGGAATAAGAATGTCTTCATGTACAGGCTATTTTAGTGAATTCTATTACAAATATCTATATTATCTTAATGGATGAAAATATAAAAGGTTTATAATGATTCATTGTTCATTAAATAATCATTAGTTTCATTTATTTCATGTTTTTTTTATATGGTTTTTGGTCCATATTCTTCAAGTGTGCTTGCTCTTTGAGAATTATCAAGGTTTGCATAGTCCACTAGAGTTTTGGTTGTTTATTTTGGCTTAAATTATAGTGATACATCATGGTGTGAGGATATGAGATTATATTTCATCATTTTAAGTGAATAAAAGTGAAGATAAGAGCTCAAATACACACTTTTATTTAAGATTAGAAGTGTTTCATCCATGTGTTAGTTGTATAGACTGTAGAGTATTTTGAAGATGCTTAGTACTCATGGAAAGACTTGATAAATATATTAATTAATTCACATTTTCATTTATTACCACACTTATATCATCCAAGTTTATCAAGTTGACTAAATACTGTTTAGTATTGTCATTGATGTCAAAGGTACATCTTGTATGAGGTTGATGTCTTTGAGAGAGTAAGCTTAGTTGGTAATATGTTGATGTGACAAGGGGAATTGAGAGAGTGTTTTCATTAAATTATGGAATTTAAAGGAAAGAGAGATTATTTTAAGGAAATTTGTGTCTTATTTTTTCATGAAAGTATAGGTCATTGATATCAAAGTTGTATAGGTAGTCTAATCATGAGCCTAGTCATCACATGAAGAGGTATGTGCATGAAAATGAATGAACATAGGCATGAGAATGTTGTTTGGACATTTTTGATCATAAGATAAAAGTATTTAATAATTCACGAGTTTCGAGGTGAGCCTATAGGGGTAGGATCTTTAGTCTAGGTCTACATCTAGACCTTTTGTAGACCCTACCTGGCCTAATAAGGCATGAAGATCATATTTAAAGGAAATAATGTATATGTGAGCATCGAAAGAGGTAATATATGTTATTTTTAGTTTTTAATAAAGTTTGAGGCCATGATTTGAAGTAAATTACATGAAACACTATTTTAGGCCTTCTCAAGTTCATAGAATGGGGTCTCAAGACCGAAGAAGCAGTTTTAGACATTTGTTAGCATGTGTAACCTATACATTAGAACCTAATATATTAAGGAGAGATGAGGAAGGGTCATAGATAATATCTCTAGGCATTGGTTTTGGGTTTTAGGGAAATCCTTTATGAATAATCGTTAACACCAAAACTTGTGTTAAACCTCCCTAAAGCCCTAATAAGGACCTGATGTGAAATATATTATTAAAATAATCTTAGAATAGACTAAAATTCTGATAAAATATATTGGATCATGTATTAAAATCTCCCAGGTATCTCCAAGTTTTGTTGGTTAGTTAGATGAGATAAAAAAAATTCATAGATACAAGCTTATTTATCAAGAAGTTATTATAGCTCTCAAAAGTTGCATTGGTTAAGAAAACCAAATGGATGGTATAAGTATCTAGATAATCATACTACATTCCCATTATGGTTTATGGATATTAAGTACTTTTAAAATATGCTAAATTGGTCATCCAAGTTAGCCATTCATAGATAGACCTAATGGTGTGAATAGTGAAAAACCCAGGTAGAGATGAGAAAATGGATTTGAGGGTATGATCATGTTATATTGGTGAATTAAAGTACATGAGGAGTTTATTTATGAATTTTAAGTCATGTTTACTCTTTTAATAAGTTTGGAGGTCAGTGAATATGGTGAAAAAGTTGCTCAAAAGATGACATATCTTGTTCAGATAAGATTATGTGATATAGGGTCAAGAAATTGTTCTGCAAGACCAATATTTGTCATTATACCATATTATATTTCTAAAAAATAATTTTAAATATATCTCATATGACCATTTACATTCATCAAGAGTCATGGAAAGTGTTTACATAGGTGTTGGAGGTCTAAGTCACCATGACTAGTCTTTGAGGTAAATTGGTAATTCTAAGTGAGTAAGTTGTAGAAATATTCCTAAGCCTTTATCTTTAGGTCATTTAGTATATGTATACATGTTTAATTTTTCATAATTAAGTTTCCTAAGTTTGTTTGAGATTCATTCTTGAAAGATAGATTTTTTACTATACATAGGCCTAATAAGGCAGTTTGTCTTAAAGAAGGTTTCAAGGTATGAACAAAAGATTAAGATATAAAAAATCATGGAGTAGGTTATAATATTTCCTTGAATAAGTGTTTTAATGTCTTTGAGGTGTTATATAAAGCCATCTAGGCCCAAGAAGCTTAATATTTGGTGTTAAGAGGAAATGCCTAATGTAATTAGGTCTCCATGAGACCTAAAAGATAAATGAGGATTAATTGAGATGTTTCAAACAAAAATTAATAAAAATTTCATTTGAATCATGTTCATAAATTGTTTTAATACCTATTATATGGATGACCTAAGAGGTTGAAGGTGTATGACTGACTAAGTTGTGTGTAACCATGAGTATAGTATATATGCAAGGTAGTTTAGGCCTATTTTAATGTAAGCAATTAAATAAAATGAAACATTGCTTGGATAGAAAAAAGAGGTCTTAAAATGAGACCATAGTAATAGATATAAAGTGTGATGAGGTAGCTAAGTTGGTGCTAAGTCACCCAGGGAGTTGGTGCTTTCTTACAAGTGGGTGATTAAATTTATTAGGGTTGGTGTTTAAAGTTGATTTGGTGCTCAAAAAAATTTGATATTTTATATTATAGGGATGTAGTTCATTTTTAGAGATCATAGTGGGTTTTCTTCCCCTTGAGGGTTTCCCACTCATATGTGTCTTTTGTTATGTTATGCTTATGTGAATGACTCTTTATGCATTGTTATATCTTTGTATTACTTTGATGATTTAAGGAATATTAAAGTACATATGAAATAAATTGTCAAACACTTATTCACCCCCCAATGATTGTGATTATAATAATTGGTATTAGATCTTGGTATTTTTAATTAAGTTTAAATAGCTTGAAGGATATCCTAGAAGTAAAAGCATGTCAAGTCATCAAGCAGAAAGAAGGCTCCTCTCTTAAGTGGGAATAACTATAAATTTTGGAGCATCAAAATGAAGACCTATATAATTTCCTTAGGCTATGATATATGAATTTACTCAAGTCTCTACATCACCAACTGATGCAACATGCAAGAAGGCAAGTGAGAAAAACTCTAAGAAAATTAATTCCATCTTTTGTGGTCTTTTATAAGTATAATTTGCTAAGGTCATGCATTATGATATATCTAAAGGGATATGGGAAAAGTTATAGACCATTTATGAAGGATACACCATAGTTAAGTTTTTAAAGTTATAAACTCATTGAAGGTAGTTTGAAAGCTTGAGAATAAAGGAGGATGAAAACATTGCATCTTATCTATTAAGAGTAGATGAAATGTTTAATGTCATCAGAGGTCTAGGAGATAATTTGGAAGAATAAATAGTGGATCAAAAGGTATTGATATCCCTAACATCTAAGTTTTATTTAAAAGTATCTATTATGGAGGATATCAAAGACATTAACATACTATAGATGGATGAGATTAATGGCATCTTGACTATCTATGAAATGAGAATAAGTGATGCAAACCTTCTAACAAATAAGTTGCTTTCAAATCTGAGAAGAAGTCATAAGGTAATAAGTCTAAGGATTGTGTTGACATAGACATTAATGATGACAAGATAGAAGCCATGTTTGTCAAAAAACTAAGGAAAGGATCAGGTAAGTATAAAGAAAAGCTTCCTTTCAAATGCTTTAATTGTGGTAATATTGGTCACTTTGAATCTAAATGTCTTAACAAGGATAAGAATAATCACGATGGATAACATGATGAACATCATAGTGATGATAATAAAGTCTACAAGCCTGACAAGAGTAAAAAGTGTTTTAGAAAGTATGAAGGAAAGAAAGGTTCATTTAATAACATGAGAAGTTTATATACCAAAGAATACAGTAGGTCATCTGATTTAAGTGAAACTAGTACATTTGATAGTGATGATGGAAGTAATGACCATTAACGCAACAAAACCTTATTCATGGATATAGAAATAGAAAATGAGGGATTCTCAAAAGGAAAAAAACTTATGGATGATGAAGAATCAGATGAATAAGAGGTTGAAGGGATCCTTGAGATAGAACTAGTGATTGCTCTAGAGGAGTTAAAGTTACAAACAAGGAAGAGTAAAAAACTAAGATCATTGGTTAAGAATTATGAGGACCAAATACATCTCTTTGAAGAGAGACTAAAAAATAACACGAATGAACATGAGGATATCATCAAATAGTTATAAACTCAAATTTAAATTGTTATTACAATTCTTAAGACCAAGGAGGAATAATGCATCAAGTTTAGAGTTGAAATAGAGTCTTTGAAGGTAGAATTGGATCAGGCAGTAGTCAAGTTGAAGACACATCAAAAAATTTGAAAAATTACTAAAGTTCTTGGTTATATTTTGATTATTCAAAGGTCTCCACATGAAAATATAGGTCTTGGGTTCAAAAAAGACCAAAATGATAATAGGGAATATCAGACCTCAAAGACCTATGCATGAGCTCTCAATGTTGAGATTCAAATTGATCATCAATAAGTCAATAAGAACTTAAATCCTTTAAGAGACAACAAAGGTAGAGGTGTATCATTAAATCTCAAATAGATAAGGTATGTAAATTATTTCAATGGTTACTATTTCTCATGTAATCAATATGGACATAAAGCTATGGATTGTAAACACTATGCAAAAATCAATTCCACCTAGAGGAATAGGGTCATTGTCTATTATAAAATTAGAAGTAGAATACTATGTTATAATTATGATCAAAGAGGAAATATTGAAAGGGAATTCAAGTTGAGGCATATGAGGAATTTATATCAAGATAAAAGGGTATACAATCATACCATTGAGAAGTGGATCAATAATTTAGACCCTATGGGCAAGGTGAAAGAGGAGCAAAAGACTAAATATGAAGAATCTATGCTAGCTCAGACTTCCTTTCAAATTCAAGATGAAGGAATGAAATGGTATATAGATAATGGTTTCTAAAGATGCATGATAAGAGATAAAATCAAGTTCATCTCATTGAATAAGAATGTTTTAGGAATAGTTAGATTTGGAGATAACACTACTACCAATATAATGGTCAAGGGTATCTTAAGTTTGGATAATGGGAAGATTAAGATAAATAATGTGTTATATGTATAAGGTATGAAATATAATATGATTAGTGTAAGTCAAATGTGAAACCATGGACACACAATAAACTTTCATGATAGAGGGTGGGATATAAGGAGAGACAAATTAGGAAGGCTAATTGCTAATGCTAAGAGAACTATGAACAATCTATATGTATTTAATGAGAACAAGAAGGATATATGATTTAAAATTAAGATGGTTGAAATTTTTCTATGGCACATAAGGTTAGGCCACCTAAACTTTGAAAATATATTCAAGATAAGCACTAAAAATTCTATGAATAAAATGCCTAAGATCACCAAACTAAAAATCATACTTTGAAAAGCATGTCAACATGGTAAATAGACTAGAAGAAGGTTTTAGTCTAAGGAATACTCTAATAAAATACCTTTGGAGTTAATACACACTAATATCAATGGGCCTAAAATAATCCAAATAATTTAAGAAGATAGCTACTTCATGATAATCATAGATGACTACATAATAATGACTTGGGTAATATTCTTGAAATAAAATTTAGAAGCTCTTGACAAGCTCAAGAAATTCAAGGCTCTTGTTGAGAATGAGAAGAATGGGAAGATCAAGTGCCTAAAATATGATAGAGGAGGAGAGTTCTGGTCTAATGAGCTTGATGACTTATGTGAGGTCCATGAGATAAGAAGATAGTTCTCAACAACCAAGATACCTCAATAGAATGGGGTAGTGGAAAGAAAGAATAGGACAATCTAAGAGATGGCAAGAATTATGATAAATGAGTCTATATTATTTTATGGGTACCGGAGAGAGTAAATGAGCATTGTAGTTCACATATTTAATAGAGGATAAATAAGGACTGATGGAAACAAGACACCTTATGAATCTATGGAAAGGTAGATCTACTAATGTGGAACACTTTAGAGTGTTTGGAAGTAAATTTTTCATCAAAATAGATGCGGAAGATTTAGGTAAGTTTGATTTTAAGTCTGATGAAGGTACATTATTAGGGTATTCATTAGTGAGATTAGACTATAAATGCCATAACAAGAGGTTATAGAAGATAGTGTAAATCACTAATGTGAATATTACTGAGATAAAGAAATCACACTCATATTCAAAGGATACATCAGAGAATCTGGACTTAAATAATGAAGAGGAAACAATAGAGTTTGATGAGGAAGAAGTTGAGAAAAGACAAGACTCAAAAGGCCCCTCAAGATAGATTCAAAGAGATCACCCTAAATCATAAATCATTGGTAATAAGAATACATGTTTGCAAACAAGGAGAAGAATGGTAAGTAGCCTAAATCAAGAGATTGTTTCTCTATTGTCTAAGATTTAATCTAACAAACTTTTAAAATCAAGCAAAGATAATTTTTGGATAGGTGTTATGAATGAGGAGTTAGACAAAATAAAGAAGACTAAGACTTAGGAACTAGTTCTTAGGCCTAAACACAATAATGTCATTGGCATAAAATGGTTGTTTAGAAACAATTTTAATGAAGATGGAGGAGTTACTAGGAATAAGGCTACATTTGTATGCAAAGGATATGCACAAGTTGAAGGGGTAAAATTTGAAGAGACTTTTGCACCAATGTAAATATTGGAGGTCATTAGATTATTTATAGCATATGCATGATTCAAAAGTTTAAGGTGTAATAGATGGATGTAAAATCTACCTTTTTCAATGGAAACTTAGAAGAAGATGTATACATGGAGTAACATGAGGGTTTATCACTATCAGGTAACAAAGACTATGTTTGTCGATTGAAAAAGGATCTTTATGATAAATCAAACTACTAAAGCTTGGTATGACATATTAGATATGTATATGTTGGATTAAGTATTTAAAAGAGGATTTATAGATAGTAATCTATAAATAAAGATAAAATATGACCATAATTTGATTGTAGTTGTCTACATGGATTATATCATTTTTGGTAGAAATAATGAGAACATGACTAAGGAATTTATAGTGGTGATGAAGGAGTTTGATATTTACATGATAAGAGAACTATCATTCCTTCTTAGGTTATAAATAATTCAATCTAAAAAATGTATATTCATTTCACAAGCTAATTAAATAAGAGAGATGTTGAAGAAGTTTAAGATGGAAGATTGCAAGGTAGTTATTACACCTATGATCATAGTGTGTAAGTTGATCAAGGAAGATAAGTCTCAAAAGTTCAATCATACATCATATGTGTCAATAATTTTAAGTTTGATTTACACCACTACCTTTAGACCTGACATCATGCAAGTAGTAGGTCTTATGGGAAGGTTTCAAGTAGATCTAAAGGAAGATCATCTACAAGCAGTCAAAATGATACTCAGGTATCTCAAAGGGACTATGGAGTTTGGATTGTGTTATCTAAAGAATAAGGAGTTTAATTTGACAACCTATATGGATGTATACTAGGTAATAAGTCTAGATGATATGAAAAATACTAGTGGAGGTGCTTTCTTCTTAGGTGGGTGCCTAGTTTCATGGATAAGAAATAAGTAACCATTAGTATAATTATCCATTTGTGAAGCTAAGTACATTGCATCAGCTTCATGTTTCACTTAGGTCCTATGGATGAGATAGAAATTAAAAGACTACAAGGTGGATTATAATAGTCCTAACCATATCTATTGTGACAATACAAGTTCTATAAACATCTCAAAGAACACGGTCACACACTCAAGGACTAAGCACATTCTATCAAGTATCATTTCCTCAAAGAGTAAGTAAGTGAATAAAGTGTCAAACTTGAATATTTTTACACATAGGATCAGATTTTAAACCTTTTATACAAGCCACTTCAAAAGAAACATTTGACCACCTAAGATAGGAATTGGGTGTAATTACTACCCCTAGTAGTCACTAAAGAAGTCTAGTTCTTAGGGAAGCTAATCAAGTGGTTTAATATCTCCAAGAATAGGTGAGTAGTGGAAAGAAGGTATGCATAGAGATAGGGGGATAATGTTTGTATGATGACTCATAAACTCATATTCATATGTGTTGAGTCTTTTGGTTTCAAGGAGTGTGATCCAAGAAGTTGAAGGCATCTCTTTATCATTTTTGTCAAATGGGGATAAATTTTAGAATGAGGGAGAATTTTTGTAAAGTGGTTGCAATAAATACAAAGGGGGAGATTTTTTATTATTGTCATTGATGTCAAAGGTGCATCTTGCATGAGGTTGATGTCATTGAGAGATTAAGCCTAGTTGGTAGTACGTTGATGTAACAAGGGGCATTGAGAGAGCATTGTCATTAAATGATGTTGTAATTTAAAGGAAAGAGAGAGAGTTTGAATGTAACTGATGTCTTATGTTTTCACGAATGTATAGGTCATTTATATCAAAGTTGCATAGGAAGTTGAGTCATGAGCCTATTCATGACATGAAGAGGTATGTGCATGAAAATGAATGAACATATGCATGTGAATGTTGATTGGCACTATTTGAGCATGAGATAAAAGCATTAAATAATCTATGAGAGTTTTAGGGTGAGACTATAGGGGTAAGACCTTTAGTCTAAGTCTACATCTAGACCTCTCTTAGACCTTGCCTAGCCTAGTGAGGTATGAAGATTAGATTTCAAGGAATGTATGTATATGTGAGCATGAATAAAGGTAATATATGTTGTTTCAAGCATGCTCACAATGTCTAAGGCCATGGTTTAAATTAAATTTCATGAAACATTTTCTTAGGCCTTCTTGATTTCATAGAATGAGGTCTTAAGATCTGAGAAGCACTTTTAGATATTCATTGGCATGTGTAACCTCTACATGGGAACTTAATATATTAAATAGAGATGGGGAATGGTATAGAGATCTTAGAGGACAATTTACATGAATTATGAGTCATTTAAAGTGTATACTAAGGTTCTAGAGTTATGGAATGGTTTAGATATCTCAGAGGACCATTTACATACATTAGGAGTCATGGAAAGTGTCTACATAAGTGTTTGAGGTCTAAGTTACCATGATTGGTCTTTGAGGTAAATTGATAGTTCTGAGTAAGTTGTAGATATTTTATTGAGCCTTTATCTCTTGAGTGAAAGTGTTTAAATCACTTGGAGATGATCTTTAGGTAATTTGGTATATATCAACATGTTTTGTATGTCATAAGTAAGTTGTTTAAGTGTGTTTGAGCTTCATTATTATAAGATAGATTTTTGATTATACAAAGGCCTAATAAGGAAGTTTGTACTAAAAAAGGTTTCAAGGTATGAATGAAGGATTAATTTATAAACAATTATGGAGGATTTTATAAGAGTTCCTTGAATAAGAGGTTGAATGGTTTTTAGGTGTTGGAGAAAGCTATATGGGCCCAAAAATCTCAATATTTGGTGTTAAGAGGACAAACCTAATGCGATTAGGTCTCGTTAAGACCTAAAATAGAAATTAGGCCTAAATGAGATGTTACAAACCAAAATAGGGCCAAATTTAATTTAAAACATGTTCATAAAGTGTTATAAGACTTATTATATGGCTGACCTAAGAGGTTTAAGGTGTATGGCCAACTAAGTGGTGTGTAACCATGAGTATAGTATATGTACAAGGCAATTTAGGCATATTTTAATATAAACAATTGATGTGAATAAAATATTTCTTGGAGATAAAAAAGAGGACTTGAAATGAGGCCATAAGAGTAGAGAAAATGAGTGATGAGGTGGTTGAGTTGGTGCTTCCTTACAAGTGGGTGCTTGCTAAAGCCTAGTCAAGTGGGCACTTGACTTCATTGGGGTTGGTGCTCCAATTTGAGTTGGTGATCAATATAATTTGATATTTTATTTTATAATAATGTATTCCATTTATAGATATCACAGTGGATTTTATTTCCCTTCAGGGTTTCCCAATCATGTGTGTTTTGTTTTGTTATTCTCATTTGAATGACACTTTATGCATTGTTATATCTTTGTATTGTTTTAATAATTTAAGGAATGTTAAAGTACATGTGAAATAAATTTTCAAACACTAATTCACCCCCTCTTAGTGATTATTATTCCAATAATTGGTATCAAATTTTGGTCCTTTAAAATAAGCCTAATCAATTTGAAGGAGATCCTAGAAGAAAAAGCATGTCAAGTCATCAATCACAAGGAGGTTTCTAAACTAATAAGTCTAGTCTCTTCATTAGGATTAACTATGTATTTTGGAGAATCATAATGAAGACCTATATATTATCCTTAGGCTATGATATATATAAATGTGTTATTGATGGATTTACTCCATCCTCTACACCACTAATTGATGCAACAAGAAAGAAGGCAAGTGAGAATAACTATAAGGAAATGAATGTCATCCTGTGTGGTCTTTCAAAAGTAGAACTTTTTAGGGTCATGAATTGTGATACAACCAAAGGTATTTGGGAAAAGTTATAGACCATACTTGAAGGAGACACTAAAGTTAAGTTGTCAAAGTTTTAGACTCATCAAAGGTATTTTTAAATCTTGATAATAAAGGAGGATGAAAACATTACATCTTATATATTAAGAGTATATTAAGTGGTAAATGTCATCAGAGATCTAGGATAGAAGTTGGAAGAATCAAAAGTGGTTCAAAATGCATTGAAATCCTTGAAATCTAATTTTGATTAAAAAGTATATGTTATGGAGGAGATAAAATATATTAACATACTATAGATGGATGAGCTTCATGGCATCTTGACTACCTATGAACTGAGAACTATTGATGGAAAACCTTTCAAGAAGGATGTTTATTTCAAAGCTAAGAAGAAGTCATAAGATAAGAATGCAAGGGATTATGTTGACATAGACAATTATGATAACATGATAGAAGCCATGTTTGTCAAAAAATTAAAATTTGCCTTTCAAATGCTTTAAATATGGTAAGTTTGGTCACTTTGCATCTAAATGTCCTAACAAAGATAAGACTAATCATGAAGGATAACATGATGAACATCATGGTGATGATAAGAAAGTATTCAAGCCTAATAAGATAAAAATGGATTTAAATAAGTATGAAGGCAAGAAAGGGTCATTCAAGAATAAGATAAGTTTCTATACCAAAGAAGATAGTAGCTCATTTGATGTAAGTGACACTAGTATATCTGATAGTGATGATGGTAGTAATGACCATGATAAAAATTAAACCTTATTCAAGGATATAGAAAAAGATAATGAGGGTTTCTTAAAAGGTAAAAATATTAAGGATGATGAATAATTAGATGAAGAAGAGGCTAAATTGAACCTTGAGGTAGAACTGGTGAGTGCTCTAGAAGAGTTTAAGTTCCAAATAAGGAAGATTCAAAAACTAAGTTCATTGGTTAAAAGTTATAAGGATCAAATCAATATATTTGAAGACAGACAAAGAAACAACATGAGGATATCATCAAATAGTAAAAAGCTCAGATTGAAATTTTCACTACAAGTCTTAAGACCAAGGAGGAAGAAAGCATCAAGTTTGGAGTTGAAAAGGAATCCTTGAAGGCATAATTGGATCATGAAATAGTCAAGTTAAAGACACGTCAAAATTTGAAAAAAAAAGTACTAAAGTTTTTGATGATATTTTGAGTAGTCAAAGGTATCCACATGAAAAGATAGGTCTTGGTTCAAATAAGACCAAAAGGAGAACAAGGAAAGTTAGATCTCAAAGACCTATGCAAAATATCTCAAACTTGAGACTCAAGTTGATCATCAATAAGTCAAGAAGAACTTGAATCCTTCAAGAGACAATAAAGGTAAAGGTGTATTATTTAGTCTCAAATATACAAGGTATGTAGATTCATTCAATTTTTACTATTTCTCATGTAATAAATATGGACATAGAGATATAGATTATAAACACTATGCAATAATCAATTCCTCATAGAAGAATAGGGTGAATTCCCATTATAATAGTATAAGCAGAATACTATGCTATAACTATGATCAAAGTGGAAATATTGCAAGGGATTGTAATATGAGGCATATGATGAAGGTCGGTCAAGACAAAAGGGTATACAGTCATACCATTGAGAAGTGGATCAAGAAGTTACCCTATGGACAAGGTGAATGAGGAGATAAATATTAAAGATGAAGAATTTATGCTAGATCAAACTACCTTTCACATTCAAGTTGAAGGCATGAAATGGTATATATATTAGTGGTTTCTCAATCCACATGATAGGAGATGAAAACAAGTTCATCTCATTGAATAAGAATTCTATAGAAATAATGATATTTAGAGATAATACTACTACCAATATAGTGGGCAAGGGTATACTAATTTTGGACAATGGGAAGACCAAGATAAAGAATGTGTTACATGTGGAAGGTTTGAAACATAACCTACTTAGTGTAAGTTAAATGTGTAACCAAGTACACACACTAATTTTTCATGATAGAGGGTGTGATATAAGGCAAGTCAAATTAGGAAGACTAATTGCCAATGGTAATAGGGCTGAGAATAATCTATATGAATTGAATGAGATCAAGAAGAAAAGGTGATTTATGAGGAAGATGGATGAAAGTTGGATATGGAATATACTGTTAGGAAACCTAAATTTTGACAATCTAGTCAAGATAAACACTAAAAAGTATGTGAAGAACATGCCTAAGATCACCAAACCAATAAACATACTTTTCAAAGCATGTCAACATGGTAAACAAAATATAATAAGGTTTAAGTTCAAGTAATTCTCTATTAAAAGACCTTTGGATTTAATACACATTGATCTCTATGGATCTATAATTATCCAAAGTATCCTAGGAGATAGCTACTTCATGTAACTCATAGATGACTACACAAGAATGACTTGGGTAGAATTCTTGATAGAAACATCAAAATGTTTTGATAATTTCAAGGCATTCAAGGATCTTGTTGAGAATGAGAATAATGTGAAGATCAAGTGCCTAAGATCTGATAGAGGAGGAGAGTTTTTGTCTAATGAGTTTGATGAATTCTATAAGGTCTTACGATAAGGAGATAATTCTCAATAGCCAAGACACCTCAGTATAATGGGGTAGAGGAAAGTTCAAGAGATTATAAGAACTATGCTAAATGAGTCTAGATTATCTAATAGGTAATAGAGAGAGGTAGTGAGAACTATAGTCTACATCTTGAATAGAGGATAAATAAGGAATAATGGAAATAAGGCACATTATGAACTATGGAAAGGTAGACCTACTAATGTGGAATAATTTAGAGTGTTTGGAAGTAAATGTTTCATCAAAAAAGATGAGGAAGACTTAGGTAAGTTTGATTCTAGGTCTGATGAAGGTATATTCTTTGGGTATTCATCAATGAGCTTAGCCTATAGATTATATAACAAGAGGTTGTAGAATATTGTGGAAAACACTAATATGAAGGTTGATGAGATAAGAAAATCACACTCACAATAAAAGGATACACTAGAGAATATAGACTTTAAGAATGAAGTTATAACAATAGAGGTTGATGAGGAATTAAAAGTTGAGGAAAGATAAGACTCAAAAGGCATCTCAATACATATTCAAAGAGATCATCCTGAATCAAAAATCATTGGTAACAAGTATGCATATATGAAAATAAGGAGAAGACTGGTAAACAACCTAAATCAAGAGAATATTTATTTATTATCTAAGGTTTAACCTAATAACCTAGTATAAGCAATCAAATACAAGTCTTGGATAGGTTATATGAATGAGGAGTTAGACCAAATAGAGAAGAATGAGATATGGGAAATAGTTACTAAGCCTAAAGATAAGAATGTCATTGGAATAAAATGGTTGTTTAGAAAAAAGTTGAATGAATATGGAGAAGTTACTAGGAATAAGGCTAGATTGGTATGCAAAGGATATGTATAAGTTGAATGGGTAGAATTTGAAGATACCTTTAAACCAGTATAAATATTGGAGGTCATTAGATTGTTTCTATCATATGAAAGATTCAAAAATTTCAAGGTGAAATAGATGGATGTCAAATCTACCTTTTTGAATGGAAACTTGGAAGAAGAGGTATACATAGAGTAACTTGAGGGTTTATCACTATCAGGTAATAAAGACTATGTTTTCCAATTGAAAAAGGCTCTTTATGGTATAAAGTAATTTCCTAGAGTTTGATATGCTATATTAGATAGGTATCTATTGGATTTAGGATCTAAAAGATGAGTTACAAATAGTAATATGTACATAAAGACAAAATAAGACCATTAGTTGTTTGTAGTTGTGTACATGGATGATATCATCTTTGGTAAAAATAATGAGAATTTGACTAAGGAATTTGTAGAAGTGATGAAGAAGGATTTTGATATGTCCATGCTATGAGAACTATCATTGTTTCTTAGGTTAGAAATCATTCAATCTAAAAAAGGTATATTCATTCCACAAGCCAAGTAGATAAGAGAGATGTCGAATAAATTTAATATGGAAGGTTTCAAGGTAGTTATTAAACCTATGATCATAGGGTGTGAGTTAAACAAGGAAGATGAGTCTCAAAATTTCAATCATACATCATATATGTCAATACTTTTAAGTTTGATATACACCATTACCTCTAGACCTGACATCATGTAAGTAATAGGTCTTGTGGAAAGGTTTTAAGTAGATCTAAAGGAAAATCATCTGTAAGAAGTCAAAAGGATACTCAAATTTCTCAAGGGGAATATGGAGTTTGGGTTGTATTATCTAAGAAGTAAGTATTTAAATTTGATATCCTATATAGATGCAGACTAGGTAGAGAATCTAGATGATAAGAAGAGTACTAGTGGAGGAGATTTCTTCTTAGGTGGGTGCCTAGTTTCAAGGATAAGCAAGAAGCAACCATTAGTAGAATTATCCACTTGTGAAGTTGATTAGATTATATTAGCTTCATGTTTAACTCAGGTCCAATAGATGAGATAGACCTTAAAATACTACAAGGTGGATTATGACAGTCCTAACCCTATCTATTGTGATAATACAAGTGCTATAAACATCTCAAATAATGCTATCATGCACTCAAGGACTAAGCACATTCCTCTCAAGTAGTATTTCCTCAAAGAGTAGGTAATTAAACAAAGTGTCAAACTTTAATATGTTTCTACATAGGATAAAATTGTAGATATTTTAACCAAGCCATTTCCAAAAGCAACATTTGACTACCTAAGATAGAAATTGGGTGTAATTCCTACCCCTAGCAGTCAAAAAATAATTTAAGTGATTAGGGGGAGATAATTAGGTGGTTTATTAGCTACAATAATAGGTGAGTAATGGAAATAATTTATGCATGGATATGTGTGGAACATATTTGTATGATGACTCATAAACTCATAGTCCTATTTGCTGAGTCTTTTAGTTGCAAGGAGTGTGATCCAAGAAGTTAAAGGCATCTCTTTATAATTTATGTCATAACAGGAGAAAGTTTAGAATGAGGGAGAATTTTATTTTTTTTAGAGTGGTTTCCATCAACCACAAAGGGGGATATTTTTGAGTATTGTCATTGATGTCAAAGGTATATCTTACATGAGGTTGATGTCATTGAGAAAGTAAGCCTAGTTGGCAATATTTTTGATGTGACAAAGGGCATTGAGAGAGCATTGTCATTAAAGGATGTTGTCATTTGAAATAAATAGAGAGAATTTAAAGTTAATTTATGTCTTATGTTTTCATGAATGTATAGGTCATTGATATCAAAGTTACATAGGAAGCCTCGTCATGAACCTAGTCATGATATGAATATGTATGTGCATGAAAATGAATGAACATATGCATGTGAAGGTTATTTTGCATTGTTTGAGCATGAGATCAAAGAATTAAATAATTTATTAAAGTTTTATTAGAATACAAAGGTAGGACCTTCATTCTAGGTATGTATCTAGACCTCTCTTAGACCCTGCTTGGACTAATGAGGCATGGAGATCAAATTTTAGAGAAATTATGCATATGTGAGCATGGATAGAGGTAAGATATGTTTTTTAAAGAATGTTCACAAATTTTGAGGCCATGGTTTGAATTAAATTTCATAAAACAATATTTTAGGCCTTCTCTAGTTCATAGAATGAGGTCTCAAGACCCAAAAAGCACTTTTAGATATTCATTGGCATGTGTACCCTCTACATGGGAACCTAGTCTATTAAATAGATATGGGTAATGGGATAAAGATCTAATAGGAAAATTTACATTAATTATGGGCCATTTAAAGTTTCTACATATGTGTTTGAGTCATGGAATGGTCTATAGATCTTAGAGGACCATTTACATACATCAGGAGTCATGGAAAGTGTCTACACAGGTGTTCGAGGACTAAGTTACCATGACTATTCTTTGAGGTAAATTGGTAGTTCTGGGTAAGTTGTATATATTTTCTTGATCCTTTATCTCCTAATTAAAAGTGTTTAAATAACTTTGGGATGATCTTGAGGTAATTTAGTATATCTCTACATGTTTAATATTTCATAAGTAAGTTGTTTAAGTGTGTTTGAGCTTCATTCTTTTAATATATATTTTTGATTGTACACAAGCCTAATAGGGAAATTTATCCTAAATAAGGTTTTAGGGTATTAATTAAGGATTAATTTATAAAAAAGTATGGAGAAGTTTAGAAGAGTTCCTTGACTAAGAGGTTGAATGGTTTTTAGGTGTTGGAGAAAGTCATCTAGACCCAATAAGCTCAATATTTGGTGTTAAGAGGACAAACCTAATGCAATTAGGTCTCCTTGAAACCTAAAAGAGAAATGATTCCTAACTAAGATGTTAAAAACCAAAAGGGTTCCAAATTTAGTTTAAAACATGTTCATAAAGTGTTATAAGAATTATTATATGGCTGACATAAGAGGTTGAAGGTGTATGGCCAACTAAGTGGTTTTTAACCATGAGTATAGTATATATATAAGGTAGTTTAGACATATTTTAATGTAAGAAATTAAAGTGAATGAAATATTTATTGAAGAGGAAAAGGAGGTCTTGAAATGAGACAATAAGATTAGATCAAAAGTGTGATGAGGTGGCTGAGTTGGTGTTGAGTCACCTAGGTATTTGGTGCTTCCTTGAAAGTGGGTGCTTGTTAAAGCCTAGTCAAGTGAGTGTTTGACTTCATTTGGTGATCCAAGTTGAGTTGGTCCTCTACAATATTTTATAATTTTTTTTATAGGATGTAGTCCATTTATAGAGATCACAATAGTTTTTCTTCCCCTTGAGGCTTTCCCACTCATATGTTTGTTTTATTTTGTTATTCTCATGTGAATGACTCTTTATGCATTGCTATATCTTTGTACTAATTTGATGATTCAAGGAATGTTAAAGTACATGTGAAATAAAGTTTTAAACACTAATTCACCCCCCTCTCAGTGATTATGCTTCCAATAATTGGTATCAAAGCTTAGTCCTTTGAAATAGGCTAAATCAGTTTGAAGGAGATCTTAAAAGCAAAAACATGTCAAGTCATCAATCACAAGGATGTTTCTCAACCAATAAGTCTCCTCTCTTCATTGGGAATAACTATGCATTTTGACGAATCATAATGAAGACCTATCTAATGTCTTTAGGATATGATATATATAAATATGTTATTGATGGATTTACTCCACCTTCTACACCAACAATTGATGCAACAGGAAAGAAGGCAAGTGAGAACAACTCTAAGGAAGTGAATTCCATCTTTTGTGGTCTTTCAAAAGTAGAATTTTTTAAGGTCATGCATTGTGATACAACCAAAGGGATTTGGGAAATTTTGTAGAACATACATGAAGGGTACACCAAATTTAAGTTGTCAAATTTTTAGAATCACCAAAGGAATTTTGAAATCTTGAGAATGAAGGAGGATGAAAACATTGCATCTTATCTATTAAGAGTATATGAAGTGGTAAATGTCATCAAGGTCTAGGAGAAAAGTTGGAAGAATATACAGTGGTTCAAAGGTATTGACATCCTTGACATATAAATTTGAGTCAAAAGTATTTGATTTGGAGGAGATCAAAGATATTAACACAATATATATGGATGATTTTTATGGCATCTTGATTACCTATGAAATATGAACTATTAATGGAAAACCTTCCAAAAAGGAAGTTGATTTCAAAGATGAGAATAAGTCACAATGTAAGAATGAAAGGGATGATGTTGATGTATACATTAATGATAACATGATAGAGTCCATGTTTTGAAAAAACTAAGGAATGGATTATGTAATAATAAAGGTAAGTTGCCTTTCAAATGCTTTAACTATGGTAAGATTGGTCACTTTGCATCTAAATGTCCTAACAAGGATAAGACTAAGCATGATGGAGAACATGATGAACATCATGGTGATGATAAGAAAGTATACAAGCCTAAAAATATAAAAATGGGATTCAAAAAGTATGAAGGAAAGAAAGGGTCATTCAAGAACAAGATAAGTTTCTATACCAAAGAAGATAGTAACTTATCTGATGTAAGTGACAATAGTATATATGATAATGATGATGGTAGTAATGACCATGATAGAAATGAAACCTTATTCATGGATATGGAAATAGATAATGAGGGTTTATTAAAAGGGAAAAATATTATGGATGATGAATAATCAAATGAATATGAGGTTGAAGTGAACCTTGAGGCAAAACTGGTGAGTGTTTTAGAGGAGTTGGAGTTCCAAAAAAGGAAGAATAAAAAACTAAGATCATTGGTTAAGAGTTATGAGGATGAAATTAATATATTTTAAGAGAGACAAAGTAACAACATAAATTAACATGAGGATAAAATAATATAGTTTAAAAATTAGATTGAAATTATCACTACAATCTTAATAACAAGGAGGAAGAATGCATCAAGTTTGGAGATGAAATGGAGTCCTTGAAGGTAGAATTAGATCAAGAAATGGTTAAGTTCAAGACACAAAAGAAATTTTAAAAAAGTAATGAAGTTTTTGGTGATATTTTTAGTATTCAAAGGTATCCACATGATAATATAGGTCTTGGGTTTGAATAAGATGAAAAGGAGAACAAGGAAAGTCAGACCTCAAATACCTATGCAAAAGATCTCAAACTTGAGACTCAAGTTAATCATCAATAAGTTGAGAAGAACTTGAATCATTCCATATACAATTGTTTTCACTTGTATTTTAACCCTTTAATGATATGCCTAATCTCTCCTCATCTAAGTGGCATAATGGAAACACCTCTAGGCTTGTGGGTAGCCTAAGGATGAGGTGAATCTCTAGATAGGGATATCTCCCTTGATGTACCACTTTGGATTGTAACTATACATAAAATTTTGTGGGGGGGGGATGGAGAGAGATAACTAAAATAAAAGTATTATAATTGAGGTTATAATCCAAATAATATGATGACTTCCAACTAGTAACATGTTACACATGAGAATAAAAGACTAACCAAACATACACTTTTTCAATCTACATCTTATCACATCAATGTTACATTATTTTTTTATGGATAAAAATTAAAATATAGGAATAAAAAAGAGGAATTAAATGGAACTAGTGAATATACCTACTCAATTAACCTTGACACTTGATAAAACACTTTGCATGACTTGTAAGAAGAAGCTTTCCAATTGTAAATATGATGAAAGAATGAGACAACATGTTAAAGAATATATAGTATTCACTAAGAAATATCTAAGATTAAATAAAAACACACTAATAATTTAATTTAATATTTTTTTATCATTATGGATGCATATCCCATCCATTCATTACACTAGACTTTCATTTACCCTTCATACACCTTGAGCTCTCAAAACTATGTTATATCATGCTAACTATGTTTTGCTTGTTAGAGTTCTTAGGCTTGGAACTATAGGTTTCCTTTCAGTTATAGGAATTGAAAACAATGAAAAAACCATCCTTTAATTTTTCCCAATATAAACCTCAACTATGATCTTGATCTTCTCACACTTTGGGATTTAAAAACCTTAAATACTAGTCATAGATAATTGACTATGTACAAGGGCCAAGGTAGGAGATATATGTGCATTTTTAGATCCTTTATCTACCTTTTTCATAATGTTTGAGGTTGTAATGAAACCATTAAAACTATAATTAAAGTACTTCCAACTCACTTATCACTCCAACTTCCACATGCTCTTTATACTCTTTCCTAGGTGACTGAGTATTTTACCTTGACCGTGTCTTACTCCTTGACACCATACCTATAGGTGTATGTGTTAGGTCATTTGGAATTGTTAATGATATTGAGAGACTCTCCATTTAATATTTAGAACCATTTTATAACTTCTTATACATTATATTCACCTTGTATTATCTTTGGGTTCATAACTGAGTTTCTTCTTGCCATGACTATGACACCCTTGTCTATTGATTCCTATAGGTGTGTGTGAGATCCTTTGGACTTGGTCATGATGTATGATGACATAATTTATTATAAATTTGGTCACAAAATACATTATTTAACTTTAAATAAACTTTAGAGTCTTAAAACACCACTTGGACATCAAATTTGAGTCACTATCCTATACCTTATTATAGGTCAACATTTCCACAATGTACAGACTGGAAGTGTACATGGGAAGCAAAAATAGTACATCCTCATATTTTAATGATATTTATGCCATGAATTATCATTAAAACAATTTTAACCACTCACACAAGTTATCATAGTATTTTTTTTCATTTTGGGTAGAGAAGGTCATTTTTAGGAATAATGCTTGTAGATGATATTGAAGGAATTTAGTGTTTTAATAACAAATTTGAGGCCCCAAATGACCATATTTCACTAAAAATCTATCCTTAAAACATTTAAATGTTATTTTAATATATATAAGATACAATATGAAAACATTAGGATTCATTTAATACATTGGAAACATTATTGAATGGGCCTCCACCAAAATGTCATTGGCCTCCATTTTGCTAATTTAGGGGAAAAGGGCCTGAATTCAGTCAATACCTATTTAAACATGTTTCATAAATTATTTTTATATTTTGAAACTCCAAATAAGTATTTACATGATTAAATACATACTAGGATTCAAATTAAATCTTTATCACTTGTTTTCACACCTCATAATGGTATTTCAGCTTTTGGCCAACCCCCTGTAAGTGCATAGTTTCCTATATAGGTAGTATATGAGGGTAATAGTCAGTGAGCATGGGATATAGGTGCTTGTGGTTAGATTTATACCTTATTAAAGTTTTAAAATTATCTGATATCACTAAAAAATAATATAATATCTATCAAAACTCTCCTTTTAATCATGACATCCTCCATAAAGCACCTGGTTGATTGGTTTGACAATCATCTAGCAGATTGATTAAATGGTGCTTGTGACTACACCTTCATGGAGAATTTTTTGGATAAATATCCTATAAATGTTAAGGGTTAATAAAAAATGGAAAAAAAATTAATTTAATTATATATACCCCTTGGAATCACTGACAAAACATGAGGATGTGAAAATGGTGGAAAATTGACCTGTCATCCTAAATGAGAGTAGTCTATAAATTTGAGATGATTTTCCCATAAAAACACATTAAAACATGAAAAAAAGTGTGGAGATAATTATATAAGGAATATAAAATACTCTAGAATCAAACTTAGTAATTGATTCATATATAATTTCTAAAACCAAGGCAAAACCTATAGGGTACATAGAATAGTAGGTAGAAAAACATAGTTAAATTCATGAAGATGGTTCATATAAAAAATGTATCTAGGTTTAATTTCACCTCCCTAAGGAATTTTATCTAAAAACTCCTCTATTATTCATACTAATTAAAAACCTAAAGACTACTTTTTCTTGCCAAGAAGGGTGAAAAAGGAGCAAAATGGTTTTAAGACAAAAATGGCACTTTAAAATATCTTAAAATGTGGATCTAAGCTTGGGTAATCTGAAAATACACACCATGATCTTCTCCCATGTGGCATACTTCCCCATAGGTAGTAAAATTGGAAAACTTACCTTTTTTCCTAAGAAAATTGATCTTTCTTTTGAAGCACGTACCACTTTCAGTTATCAACAATTTATTATGACATGTGAGGACAAATTTCATGTGACAAAATTTTTGAGTCTTCACACTTCTCAAATAATCCATACAACTCATTAAATTCCACTTTTTAACCTCAAAATGATTAAAAGGACTAAAATGACTAAGGTTTAAGGCTAGTATAACATTAAATGACATTAATTATCCTATAAAACACCTTGTGGCATCTATATTAAACCACTAAAACACATAAAATTCATGTTTTTACCTAAGGTGCCCTAATTTGACCTAAAAGTCAAATTTGGTCAATAAATTGGTGACTCATAGGGGTAGTACAAATGCTATACTAACTAGACTTGTAACCTTATCATTATATTGGGTTAAGGGAGTCATATGAAGTCTAAGACAAAAAATGAGACCTTTTACCATTGAACACAAAATTTGATCAATACAAGACCACTTGAATACCTAAAACACATAAAATAAAGGACACACACCAAACAAAGAAAACACACCAACAAGACACACACCCACATGTTCTCAAAGTACTTAAGGGAATCAGAGAACAAAATACTATGCATAACTATGAACTAAGGATACCTCATTTCTATGATCAAAAGGAAAGTTTCTTGAATCATCTTCATGGTGAGATCAAACATAGTGCCAGACATGTTTCTCCTTAGATTGAATGCTTTATGGATTAAACCTATTCCTTGGCACTTCACTTGATCTGATCTCAAGTAAATCATCCTTAAATATGTCTCCAATGTAGATATATTAATCTTGAAATTTTTCACATAACTCATAATGCTACCCACTCTTCATCTCATGGTCAACTTGTATCTTATTTGTAGGCATGGCTTCAAGAGGATTGGTTTCTTGTTCCTTAGAAGATATAGCCACTAGGAGCTTGTTTCATCTTTCAAGAGATGATTTGTTTATCCCAATTAATTTATAGGATGATATCCCATCTTTATGACTTCAAACATGTCATCATTAAATGTATATGCTTCTTGAAAGGATAGATTTGAAAGGTTACTTTTCCTTTTCATACTCAGTTTCATGCCAAGGATACCTTCTCCATCTTTAACCAGATCATAACCTCCTTAAATAGGAGTATAAAATACTCTAATTATTTCATAAAATTCATCAAAAGTATGATTAATAATTTTTCCTTTTCCATCTATGACATCTTGCAAAGTGATGGAAGAACCAATGAAGGTTTCCTCTACTTTGGTAAAAGGAAAACATTCTTCCTCATCAACCTAATCTAAAGATTTAACACAAGAAGCCACATATTATTTATAATTTATAACCTTTTGAGGTATCTCAATTTATATCACAACATATACAATAATATTTTGATTCTAAATAGCTACAAGATCTTCAATCTCCTTCTTTGTAATTCCAAGACTAGGCATCTTGAAGTCATGTGACTTAGTCCAAAGAGGCTGCCAAGGAGATAGGATTTTTTCAAGAAAGAGTTTTGAGTTTTTTTCAAAAAAATTATATTATTTATGTTCCCATACCATATGTCCATAAATTAAAAGGGTGATTAGGTGAGGACAAGATGAAATAGTTAGTGGAGGAGGCACATAGAACTCAAAATCAGATTGGGAGTGAAATGTAGGGGGTTCTTTTGGAAGCTCTTGAGGAAGGGGAGGAAGACCTTGGGATAAAAAAACTTTATTTTGTTACTTCCAATTTAAAATCACTTCATTCACATCTTATTTATCTTTATAATTCTCTTGAGGGAGGCTATATGGGGTGTGTTTAGGAATAGGATCTTATTTTGGGTCTAAACCTTCCATCACACCTTGGCTTAGCAACTTCATTCTTGAATCTAACTCTTTAATTTTATTGGTTAGGTTCTATTGGAAAATTATATCTTGAATTTCATAAGAGTCTTCATGAGAAGGAGGATTACAATAGGGTTTACATGGAAGACAAGATGTTTATTGAGGAAGGGTGGGAGGTACTTTCAAAGGATAAACTTCATTCTCAACTTCACACTCCTTATCAATGCTTTTATCCTCTTTATTTCCCCATTATTTCACTATTATACTCTAGCCTAGGATGTTTGGATTTTAATTATTTTCCTAAGGTGGTGATTAAATTTTAAGAGTGGATGAAGTGTTGAAGGAACTTGGAATCTCCTTAGGCATGGATTCTCCATCTTGTCTCCAACTTGGAATGGCATATCCATAAGTCTATTATTGAGATGGGTATGTAATAGGAGAGGGTAATGGGGTATTGATTTCCACTTCCTTTACTACTAACATGGACTATTACATCTTCATATTAGACAACTCAATTTTCCTACCAAGGTTTGCTTCAAACACAAGGCTAGTCTCTTCAACTCTCTCTTCTACTTTATTTAGAAAAGGATTAATTTGTTAATTTTGATTGGGAACATGATTAGAGATCAAATATGGTTGATATAAAACTTGGGTAAGTGAATATGAAGGCTGATAGACTTGGTGAGACTACTCCTAATAAACTCTTAGTTTATCTTCCAAGGATACAATCAAGCCACTCACATGTAGCATCTCACTTTTGAGCCTTTGCCAATCGAATCTATCAATAGGTACCCACTCTATTTTTACAAAATCTAATGCATTTATCACCTTATGAATAAAATGACTAGGAACCTTTTGACCACATCTTCTTAGAGTATCACTCTACAACATATACCTCTCATAGCCCAAAAATGTTTATTTGAAGGTGTAAATGGATTGACTTGAGAAGTGGCTAGGTTGAATATGAGAAACAAGATATTGAAGAGGCTAGCTATAGTATTTATATGCTTCATGAATGAGATGATACACTTTATGACAAGGCTGATTAAGAACTTGTTAATATTGATAAGAAATAGCACAAGCTTAAAATGTCTCACAAACTTGTGTAAAATAGTACTCAAAACCAAAATTAGCCATGAAACCTCATTAAAATAAGGAACACAAATAAATATATTAATAACAATCTTAAAAAGTAAACCTTGGCTACTTGACTAGTTGAGGTATCTTCAGAGTCACCATTGATGCTTTGATAGATGCCTCTAAATACTAATTGTTGAATATAAAACCAAAAAAAATTCAACCTCTTGGACTAAGATTCCTATAGATCATGTCAAAACCTATTTTCACTTGGATTTTAACCCTTTGAGGATATGCTTAATCTCTCCTCATCCAAGTGTCATAATGGAAACACCTCTAAGCTTCTGAGTAGCCTAAGGATGAGGTGAATCTCTAGATAGGGCTAACTCCCTTGATGTACCACTTTATATATTAACTACACCTAAACTTTGGGGGGGTAAAAGAGAGAGAGATAATTGAATGCAAAATATTCTAAGGGAGGTGATACAACAAATAATATGATGACTTACAACTAGTAGCATGCTACACATGAGAATAAAAGACTAACCAAACATACACTCCTTCAATTTGCATCTTCTCACATCAATGTTACATTATGAGGTTATGGATGAATGTAAAAATATAGGAGGAATATTAAATAGGCCTTTAATGAAACTATTGAATATAATAACTCACTTAACCTTGACACTTCCTAAAATATTTCACACGCCTTGCAAGAATAAGCTTCCCAACTGCAAATATGATAAAAGAATGAGACAACATGCTAAGGAATCCATAGTATTCACTAAGTAAGATATAAAATTCAAGTAAAAAACACTAATAATAGTCATTAATAGCTATAAATTATTAGTCTTATTGATAATATGGTGTGCAAATGAGCAGGGCTTCACCATACTCAAGTCGAGTATACTTTACAATGGCCAAAATGACTAGTTCTTATAGAACTTGAGAGAGAGAGAGAGGGAAAGAGAGAAGTCAAAGGGTCATAAGGAAACTTTTAAAGTTTAAAAAATTAGTTAATTTTTCATGAGAATAGGATTTCGGATGAACCATGCAAGTTTAGGAATCACAAGTGTTCATTCAAGTCATAAAACCCATGAAAAATGGCATGAAACTCTTCATTTTGGGTTAAAAAATGCCTTCATTATTTGGACCTATTTAAACATCCCAAAACTGATTAAGGACTAGTATTATTATTGGAATGAATTGGAATGTTTTTGGGCATTCCTTTCCATGCATTTTTTTAAGGCCTGGTCATCTAGGATCATCCCAAAATGAGATATCATCATCTGTTGTCAAGAAAACTCCTTCCATGTACCCTACACACTTGGACTCAAATTTGGATTTATTTTCCCATGAAAATCAATTGTATTGGGTGTATTAAAATTTTAAATACCATCCATGTGCTTATAAATATCAGACACACCTTAAAATCACCCCACTTGAATTTTTCCACCATTCTCACTAGCTTGTCCACTATCCCAGTTTTGACTAGGTAAGATGAGAGCCATTTTTTCCACACTTATAATTTTTTTAAATGAATTATATTTATTTATGGAGATATTAAAATTCCTAATATTTCCTCCAAACTTTATTTCATCTCTTAAAACCTTTTGTATCCTACAAAATACACAAAATAATCAAAAGTACCCTATTTTATACCCTATTCATACAAGTCCATATAGATAAAAAACATATGGATTATAGTTAGGGAGTAATTTATAATTTAAAATCATCATACTATTCAAAATGATCCATTAGAGTAGCTTTCCAACTCCATTTCTCAAAACTAGTCATTGTAAGGGTTTTAGGCCTGTTTTGAATCTTAAGCTTTGTTCATAGATATATGACATCCAAATTTCAATTTTTTTAAAAAATTATGATTTTAAAGGACCTTAATAACACTTATAAACTCCTTTGGCATCCATTCACAACCTCCAAGAATATATGAGTATCAAAACTTGACCTATCAAGCTCTTTTCTCCAACTTGCATAGGCCTAATGTTGCTTCTGAGCTAAAAATGGATTCCTCAAGGGTTTATTCTATTTCAAAAAGATTTAATACATCTTATTTACCCACATATTAATTATCCAATAGGTTTTAATGATCATATAAAGCCAAATATGAACTTGACCCCCCTTTTGGATTTTAGGCCTAGTCATGTTAAGAAGGCATGTCTACACGTTAAAGCCCAAGATGAGTTTTTATGGTTCTCACTAAATATAAATAGAATATAAACATAATAAAATTCCCCAAAACCATGACTCAATAGGTTATATTTCTCACATGGGGTTTTTAGTGGAAATGTCTTATCATTTGGACCTCTAAGCCTAGCTAGGTATGTATGCCTATCTGTAAATTTGAGAATTTAGAGTATCCTACTTGGATTTCAAACCTATGGCATGTTTAAATGATTTTACTAGGTGTGTTACAACATTACATACCTATATATTTTGTTAAATAATTTTTTTTCACTCTTTTACCACCAAACCTCAAGACTATAAGATTATGCACCTAGGGAAGTGCCTTATATTTGAGACAAAATAAAGGGAACTTCCCATATTTATCTAGTCAAAAAAAGTATTGGATTTGTTTATATATGTTTTAATTAATTTTTTTACAAATTTTTTTCCCTTTTTCATATCTTTTAGCCCTTCATAAACATAAACACCTAAGACAAATTCATGCTAAGATAGACTACGTGTGCAGGGTTTCTTGTTGTGGCTATGTGAAGCAACATTAGAGATTTATCCTTGATCCTATTTCTCATATTAAAGAAAATATTTAATATTATTTTATAATTATTTATTCATATACATACATTAATTACACTAAACTTTCATTTACCCTTCATACACCTTGAGTTGAGCTCTCAAAACTATGTTCTATCATTCTGACTATGTTTTGCTTGTTAGAGCTCTTAGGCTTGGACCTATAGCTTACCTTTTAGTTAAATGAATTGAAAACAATGAAAAATAACTCCTTTAATTTCTCCAAATATTAAACTCAACTATAATCTTCATCTTCTCACACTTTTGGGTTGAAAAACATTCAATACCAGTCATAGACAATTGACTATGTACTATGTGCATTGTTAGAGCCTTTATCTACCTTGTTCATAATTTTTTATGGTATAATGAGAATATTAAAACTATAATTAAATTAATTAAAGCTCAATTATCAATCCAAATTACATATACTCTTAATACTCTTGCCTAGGTGATTGAGTATATTACCCTATGTCTTACTCCTTAACACCATGCCTGTAGGTGTGTGTGTTAGCTCATTTGGACTTGGTAATGATATGAATATATTATAAATTGCACCATGATAAACATTTTATAACTTATTATACATTTTATTCACCTTATATTCTCTTTGGTTCATAATTGAGTTTCTTCTTGCCATGATTGAGACACCCCTGTGTATTGATTCATGTAGGTGTGTGTGAACTCCTTTAGACTTGGTCATGATGTATAAGGACATCCTTTGTTCTAAATTTAGTAAAAAAATAAATTATTTAACTTTAAATCAACTTTAGATTCTTAAAACACCAATTAGGCATCAAATTTGAGTCACTATCCTATACCCTATCGTATGTCAACATTTCCATAATGTATGGACTATAAGTGTAGATGGGAAGCAAAAATAGTAAATTATCCTATTTAGATGATATTTGTGCCATGAATTCTCACTTTAACCACTTTTAACCACTCACACAAGTTATAATTTTCTAGGTTTTCATTTTGGGTGGAGAAGGCCTTTTTAGGAATTAGGCCTGTAGATGATATTGAAGGAAATTAGTGTTTTAATAGCAGATTTGAGGCCCAAACGACCATCTTCCACTAACCCTCTATCCTTGAAAAATATAAAGGGTATTTTAATATATATAAGATAAAATATTATCACATTATTATGTATATAAAACACTGGAAATATTTTTTAATGTCCTCCACCAAAATGTCCTAGGCCTCTATTTTGCTAATTTAGGGAAAAGGGGCATGAATTTAATCACTGCCTATTGAAATATGTTTCATACATTATTTTTACCTTTTTAAAATAAAAATAATTCTTTACATGATAAAATACATGATATTATTCAAGGGAAATAGTTATCACTCGTTTTCACACCTCACAATGACATTTCAGCTTCATACCAACCACTTGTAAGTGCATATTTTCTTGTATAAGTAGTATATAAGGGTAATAGTTAGTGATCATAGGATATAGGTGATTATGGTCAGATTTATACATTATAAAAGTTTTAAAATGATCTTATAACACTAAAAAATACTAGAACATCTATTAAAACTCTCCTAATCATGACATCCTCCATAAAACACCTAGCTAATTGGTTTAACAGTCATATAATAGATTAACTAAATGGTGCTTGTGATTGCACCTTCATGGAGAATTTATTGGATAAAGAGACTATAAATTTTATGTGTTAATAAATCATGTAAAATGCAATAATTTAATTATTTATAACCCTTTTAATCACTAATAAACATGAGGATTTGAAAATGGTGGAAAACTATTCTATCATCCTAAATGATAACAATCTACAAATTTGAGATGATTTTCCCATCACAACACATTGAAAAATTAAAAGAGTATGGGTATAATTAAATAAGGAATATAAAATCCTTTGAAATAAAAATTAGTAACTAGTTTATACATAATTTCTCAAACCAAGGCAAAACCTATAGGGTACACAAATTAGCATGTAAAAATACACAGTTAATTTCATGTGGATGGTTCGTGAAGCACAGGATGACATTATTAAAAATATTTGTATTTAAATTAAGGTATGTAATTTTAATTTCACCTACACAATGAATTTCATCTGAAACCTCCTCTATTGTCTATACCAAGTACAAACTTGAAGACTACTTTTGCTTGCCAAGAAGGGTGAAAAAGGAGTAGAATATTTTTAAGCCAAAATTGGCACTCAAAAATAATTTAAAATTTTTATTTTATATTTATGAACTTTAATATACATACCATGATCTTCTCCCATGTGGCACACTTCCCCATAGGTCGTATAAGTGCCAAACTTACCTTTTTTCCTAAGAAAATTATTCTTTCTTCTGAAACACCTACCAGTTTTAGTTACTAATAGTTGATTAAGACATGTGAAGTCACATGGAATGTGAAATAACATCTTTTAATCTTCAAAATTCCCAAGGAATCTATATAACTCATTAAATTCCCCCTTTTTGACCTCAAAATGTCTCAAAGGACTAAAATGACTAAGGATCAAAGCTAGTATAACATTAAATGACATCAATTATATTATAAAAAACCTTTTTAAATCTATATTAGACCTGATAAAACACATAAAATTCAATATTTTACCTAAGGTACTCCAATTTGACCTAAATGTCAAATTTGGTCAACAAATTGGTGACTTATAGGGGTAGTATGCCTGCTATACTGACTAACCTAGTAGCCTTATCAGTCCATTGGGTTAAGGGAGTCATCTAAATTATGAGACAAATAAGGAGACCTTTTACCATTAACCACAATATTTGATCAAGATAAGACCAATTGACTACCTCAAACACATAAAATAAAGGACACACACCAAACAAAGAAAACACACTAATACGACACAGACACACACATGTGCTCAAATAACTTAGGGGAATTAGAGAACAAACTACTATAAAAAACTAGGAACTAAGAATACCTCCTTTATAGGATCAAAAGGAAATTTTAGTGAGTCATCTTCATGGTGAGATCAAACATAGTGCCAAGCATGTTTCTCCTTGGATTGAATTCTTTGTGGATCAAACCTATTCCTTAACACTTCACCTGATTTGATCTCAATTAAATCATAATTAAATATGTCTCCAATGTATATATATTCCTCTTGAAACTTTTCACATACCTCATAATATTTCCCACTCTTCATCTCATGTTCAACTTACATCTTCTTTATAGGCATGGCTTCAAGAGGATTATTTTCTTGTTCCTTAGAAGATTAAGGCTAATAGGAGCTTGTGTCATCCTTAAATAGCTAATGTGTTTATCCCAAATTATTTATATGATGATATCCCATCTTTATTACTTTAAACATGTCATCATTAAATATATATGCTTCTTGAAAGGATAGATTTGAAAGGTTACTTTTCCTTTGCATAATCACTTGAGTGTCAAGGATGCCTTCTCTATCTTTGACCAGATCACATCCTCCTTGAAGAGGATTGTATCCTAATCTAATTATTTCAAACAATTCATCCAAAGGATGATTAATAACTTGTCCTTTCCCATCCATGACATCTTACAAAGTGATGGAAGAACTAATGAAGATTTCTTCTTCTTTGGTAAAAGGAAAACATTCTTCCTCATCAATCAAATCTAAAGATTCAATATAAAATGCCACATATTTTTAGAATTTATAACCTCTTTATGGATCTCAAGTTACATCTCAACATCTAAATAGGAATTTGATTCTCAATAGATGCAAGATCTTCAATCTCCTTCTTTATGATTCCAAGACTAGGCATATTGAAGTCATGTGACTTAGTCCAAAGAGGATGCCAAGGAGTTAGGATTTATTAAATAAATATTTTTGAGTTTATTTCAACCAATTATTCCTCTTTATGTTCCCATACCACAATTACGTCAAGGCAAATGGTGATTTGGTGAGGACAAGATGAACTAGTTGGTAGAGGTGGCACATAGAACTCAAAATCAGATTGGGAGTGAAATGTAAGGGATTCTTTTGGAATCTCTTGAGGAAGTGGAGGAAAAAATTAGGATAAAAAAACATGATATTATTCCTTCCACTTTAAAATAAATTAATTCACATCTGATTTATCTTGATCATTCTCTTAAGGTAGGCTATATGGGGTGTGTTTAGGCATAGGATCTTCCTTTGGATTTAAACCTTCCATCACACCTTTACTTAGCAACTTAATTATTTAATATAACTCTTAAAATTTTCTTGGATAGGTTCTCTTGGAAAAATATTTATTGAATTTCATAGGAGTCTTCATGAGAAGGAGTACAAGAGGGTTGACATGGAAGACAAGAGGTTTCTTCAGGAAGGGTGAGAGGGACTTGTAAAGGATCAACTTCATTCTCAACTTCACACTCCTTATCAATGATTCTATCCTCTTTATTTACCCATTATTCCACTATGTTAATCTATATTAGGATTTTAGTATTATAATTATTTTCCTAAGGTGGTGATGTAATTTGAGGAGTGGATGAAGTGTTGAATTAACTTGGAATCTCCTTAGGCTTGGATTCTCCACCTTGTCTCCAACTTGGAATGACATATATATAGGTCTCTTCTTGAGATGGATATGTAATAGGGGAGGGAAATGAGGGCCTAAATTCCACTTCATTTTTTACTAACAAGGATTGTTGCATCTATATATTGGCCAACTCAATTTGCCTATCAAGGTTTGATTTAAACTCAATGCTAGTCTTTTTAACTCTCTCTTCCACTTGATTTTGAAAAGAATGACTTTGGAAATTATGATTGGGATCATGAGTAGAGATAAAATATGGTTGATAGAAAACTTAGGGAAGTGAATATTAAGGCTAATAGACTTGGTGATACTACTCCTCATGAACTCTTCATTTATATTCCAAGGATGTAATCAAGCCACTCACATGTATCATCTCACTTGTGAGACTTTACCAATTATTTTTGTCAATAGGTACCCACTCTCTTTTGACCAAATATAATGAATTTATCACCTTATGAATAAGATGACTAAGAACCTCTTGACCACATCCCATAAATTATCAAGCTCCAACATATACCTCTCATATCCCAAAAGAGTTTGTTTGAAGGAAAAAATGGATTGAATTGAGAAGTGGCTAGGTTGATTAAGAGAAATAAGATATTGAGGAGGCTGGATATATGATTGATACACTTGATGATAAGGATGATATAATTCATGATAGGGTTGATTAAGAAATTGTTCTTGTTGTTAGGGAATGGTAAAATCTTGCAATGTCTCACCAACTTATGTAAAATAGTACTCAACACCAAAATTAACCATGAAACCTCATTAAACGCAAGAACATAAATAAATATATTACCAAAAATCTTCAAAATGAAACTTGGGATGCTTGACTAGTTGATCTATCTTTGGATTTGCCATTGATGCTTTGATAAATGCCTCCAAATATTGATTATTGAAAGACAACACCAAAAATATTTCAACCTCTTGGACTAAGAGTCCCATTGGGTATGCTAAAAAATATTGTCACTTGGATTTTCACCCTTTGAGGAGATTCCTAAGCTCTCCCCATCCAAGTGGCACAATGGAAACACCTCTAGGCTTGTTGGTAGCCTAAGGATGAGGTGATTCTCTAGATAGGGTTAGCTCCCTTGATGTACCACTTCGGATTACAAATACACCTAAACTTTATGGGGGAAAAGGGAGAGAGATAATTGAAAGAAAAATATTATAAGGGAGTTGATAAACCAAATAAGATGATGACTTCCAACCAGCAACATGTTACACATGATAATAAAACACTAACCAAATATACATTCCTTTAATCTGCATCTTGTCATATCAATGTTATAATATGAGGTTATGGATTAATTTGCAAATATAAGAGGACTAGACAATAGGCCTTGAATAGAAATATTGAATAGACTAACTCACTTAACCTTGACACTTCTTAAAATAATTCATATGCCCTATAAGAAGAAGCTTTCCAATTGTAAATAGGATGAAAGAATGAGACAACATGCTAAGGAATCCATAGTTTTCACTAAGAAAGATCCAAAATTCAAGTAAAAAAAACAAATAATAGTCATTAAAAGGTAATAATTAGTAGTCTTATTGATCATATGATATGCAAATGAGTAAAGATTCACCATACTTAGGTGGAACATAAGTTATAATGGCCAAAATGGTTAGTTCTTATAGAGCTTGAGAGAGAGGAGAAGAGAGAAGTCCAAGGGTCAAAATGACACTTTTAAAGATAATAAAATTATTTAATTGTGCATGTGAAGAGGATGTGGGATGAATTACACAAGGTTAGGAAGCACAACTTTTCATCCAAGTCATAAAACCCATGAAAAATGGCATAAAACTCCTCATTTTGGCTTTAAAAACTACCTTCATGATTTAGACCTATCTTAACATCTCAAAAATAATTAGGGAATAGTTTTATGATTATAATTAATTTTAAAGGTTTTATGAATGCCTCTTCATGAATTTATTTTAAGCATGGTCATTTTGAATAATCCCAAAATGAGCTATCATCATCTGTTATTAAAAAAACTCCTCTTCCATGTACCCTGCACACTTAGCATCAAATTTGGATTTTTTTTCCCATGAAAATACCTCAAAGGGGGTGAATGAAAAGTGTAAAAACCCTCCATGGCATTATAATCATTAGAGAAACCTTAAAATCATCCCACTTGAAGTTTTCCACACTTCTTACTAGCTTGTCCACTATACCAATTTTGACTAAGATAAGAGCTATTATTTTCACACTTAGAGGTTTTTTTAAGGAATTAAATGGCCATATATAGTTAATAAAGGTACTAATATTCATCAAAACATGATTGCATCTCTTTAAACCTCTTGTACCCTATAAAACACATAAAATAGTCAAAAGTACCCTATTTTTTACCCTATTCATACAAATTCATATAGCTAAAAAGCATGGGGATTATATTATGGGAGTAATTTACAACATCTAATCATCATCCTGGTCAAAATAGTCCATTAGAGTAGCTTTCTAATTCCATTTCTCCAAATTGGTCATTATAGTGGTTTGTAAGGGTTTTAGACCTATTTTGACTCTTAAGCTTTGTTCATAAAGCTCTGACATCCAAATTTTAAAAAACCATACACAAGGAAGATGTTTAAGGTACCTAATAACATCTCTAAACTCCTTTTTTATCCATGCATAACCTCTGATAAGATATGAGTATCAAAACTTGACCTATCAAGCTCTTTTCTCCAACTTGCATAGGCCTGATGTTGCTTCTGAGCTAAAAATGGACTCTTCAAGACTTTATTTTATTTTAAAAATATTTAAAAAATATTATTTATCCACATATTAATGATCCAATAGTTTTGAGTTATCATATAAAACCAAATAGGAAGTTGGCCCCCATTTTGGATTCTAGGCCTAATCATGTTTAGTAGGTTTGTCTACACCTTAGGGCCCAAGATTGTCAGGAAATCAGTAGAACAACAAACATGCTCTGACTCCACTGGTTAGGATCTTGCTCCTCAGATAGAGCACAGTATGATTACCAAATATATAAGCAATTGAATATGCAGAAATAACCAGAAACACAAGTAACTAGAATTCACCAATAGCACAAAATATGAGAGACAATACACTATCTTGTATTAACACTAACAGAAAAGAATACATCAAAGAGCCGCCACACTCTTTCACCTTATAGAGATTCGCCACACCTCAAGTGTACAGTAATTCTTCTCACACACACTCTCCTACACAAAAACGGTCCCAACAACCAACTCACACACAAAATTGGTGTTCACCTCACCAACCAGTCAGTAATAACCCTGCCGGTACATCAAGCACTCTATAGCACTTCAAGCTGATCTCTCATGAACCTGCAACCTGCAATTCAAAGACCAAGCTTACATGTAGATCACCAATGAGCTTGCAACAACCTGCAACTCATAAATCTTACAACTAGAAGGAACTCTTCCTTTCTATCTCATGCCTTTAAACAATACATGCCAATGGGTCTATAAATAGATCCTTAACTCAAACAATAACTAAGACTCTTAATTTGGACAATTATCCTCACAGCCCAAGACTCTGGCTGGTCTTGACATGCAAACTCATAGTTCACTTAACTAACTATCCGTGAAACGAACACTTCGGGAACACACAGGCGACCGACGTCGGTCCCTGCTGGTCTGGTTCTGCCGATGTCGGCCGACTTCCTGCCGTCGCCGGTTGCCTTCTGCACTGGATCCTGCCGACGTCGGTCATGCTGCCGACGCCGGTTCCTGTAGAACTCAGCAACCATTATTCCTCAGTTTGCAAAGGTTGAAGCTTTTAGCTCCACACCCTAACAATCTCCCACTTGGAGATAAACAGCTGCAACCTGTACCTGTACCTGTACACCATCTAGTTTGTTTCCTTGGCTTTGTATCCCTCCTCAAGATCACTCTTGAAGACCAACCACCACAAAATCCGTGATGCAAAATCTGTCATCCAAATTACCTGCCACATCCGCATCTACAACCATGTAGAAAAAAGAACTTGACCCTGCATAGCATGTGCACCTGCTGCTGGTCCCACTGAACTGCCCTTCAGTATTACTCTCCCGGATTGACTCCAAACTTGTGACAACTCCCACTGCTTGGGAAAACTCAAGTTTAGTACATACCATGCACTCAACCTCACTATGTGAATTAAGACACCTGTTCTATGAACTGTCTAACCATCGGCGTGCTAACCGGCTTCACACAATCATCCTGAAACAAAGTCAACAAGACCTCCATGTCTCTAGAACACACTCATGCCAAAGAATCTTGCTGCTCCCAGATTCTCCATGACAAACACCTGAACTAGCTTTACCTTTAGTTCAGAAATACCTGTATATGTAACCCTGCAACAAGCACATCATACAGAAAATAGAATAGTGTAGCTAATACTATCCAACCTGGTAAAGAGAAACACAATGATCAAACCTCCATTGCACTGTAGCTAAAACAAGATCATATAACCTGATCTTCCATCTCATGTATCCATTTCCGCTCTTCTTCATCCTCAACATCCATTCGTCTCTCAGTGCTTACTTCCAGCTGGCAACACTACCCAAAACACCTGTTTGGTTCTCCTCCAAGGAATCACATCCTCATCCATGCCAAGCTCCCACTGTTTCCTGGATCTACCTGTTCTGCTTCTTCAATAACTTCCTGATCCTATGCCATAAGTGAGCAACAAGTAGTGTAAAGAAGGGAAATGATGAATTTAAGAACTTACTTACACCTTCAGTCCTCCAAATGGGCGCTTGAGACTCCATGACAACTCGCTGTCCACCCAAAATTTGTCTCAGTAACCGATGCCGGTCACATCTCAGTCTACAGCCGACCGATGTCGGTTCCCTGCGACTGCCTCACTGCCAACGTCATTTTCCCCTGGCCGACGCCGGTCTCTGTCTGTCTCGAGTCACCGACGTCAGGCTGAACATAGCTGACGTCGGTCCCTGTCTGGATGCCGACGCCGGTTTTCCTGCCGACGTCGGTCTCTGTGTTTTTCTTGTGAGACCTGACTTTTTCCCGCGAGCTCTTTTTGGATCAAAACCTTATCCAAATCACCCTTGCTCTGCTCAGAATTCCTCTGCACCTTATGCTGAACTCTGTCCATCACTTTCTCCTTGAAAACCAAGGCTTTCCCGTTCTTGTCACTAACATCGGATTCCTCAAGAAACCTTACCTTCTTCTTCTGCATACAGGAACCACGATCCATGCCTTCCGAATCCGAAAACATATTCTTTGACTCAAGAACCAGCATCTCCTTCTTATCTATGTGACCAAGCCTATCAAGCCACATCTCTGAATCTACAGCTGAAGTAGATAACCCAGAAAGAGAATCAATAAAACAAGTAGATAGATAAAGCGTACCTACTTTCTTACCTCTATCTATAACAAGTGTACCCTTGGTAACCTTCCAAGAGTCCGCTGAGAGAGTTACTGTGCAACCCTCTTCACCCAAGCTTCTAACAGAAATCAGATTCTGCTTCAGAACTGGGACATGCATGACCTCCTTTAACACCCATGTGTCACCTGTCTGCAATTTCAGCTTCACTTTGCCTTTGCCAACAATCTGACAAGGCTTACCATCCCCTACACAAATTTCTCCAAAGTCTCCCTGGACATACTCATGAAAAAATTCTCTATGTGGAGATGCATGAAAAGAGGCACCAGAATCTAATACCCAAGATTCTACTTTATCCAAAGAACATACCAGAGCATCCTGTGCAACGTAGCCTGCAACATCTGCTTCTTCTCCGTGTTCTTCATGATGATCTTCACCCGATCTGCAATCTCTCTTTAAGTGCCCTTGCTTCCCACATTTCCAGCAGGTTATTCTGCCATACCTGGACTTGGATCTCTTGCCTGTCTTCGACCTTGATCTCCCACGCTCTGTCCTCTCTCTTGGCCTTCCTCTTCCTTCAACACTCAAAGCATTTCCAGATAATTCACCTGTGCTTTTCCTGCATATCTCTTCATTCAAGATTACACTCACAACATCATCCACTTTTAAGACTTTTGAAGGAGACACAGTATTAGAAACTGCCATTACCAAACCTTCCCAACTTTCAGGTAATGAACACAAGATTAAGAGAGCTCTAAGTTCATCATCAAATACAATATTCACTGAACTTAACTGGTTTACTAAACCATGGAAATCACTAAGATGGCTATGAATAGATCCACCTTCCAACATTTGCAAATTAAATAAATGCTTCATAAGAAATACCTTGTTTGAAGCCGAGGGTTTTTCATATAAATTTGCCAAAGATTTCATCAACTCCACCATTGTCTTACACTGTGATAAGCTGGAAATCACAGTTGAATCAAGACTCAATCTAACAAATCCCAGAGCCTTCCGATCAAGAACCTCCCATTCTTCATCTTTCATATCCAAGGGTTTGCTAGCAACCCCACCCAATGGTAAGTACAAATCTTTCTGATACAGATAGTCCTCAATCTGCATCCTCCATAATTGGTAGTTCTTGCCATTGAACTTTTCCATTCGTAGTTGACTGCTTTCTGACATTGCTCAACTCCCACTCAAACAGAAACCCTGTGAGTAACCTATAATCAAAACACACTACCCAGATCTACACCAATCTGTTAGTATCCCAACCAAAAGCTCTAATACCAATTGTTGGTATCAAGCTCAAGAACCTACAACCAAGGCTCTGATACCACTTGTCAGGAAATCAGTAGAACAACAAACATGCTCTGACTCCACTGGTTAGGATCTTGCTCCTCAGATAGAGCACAGTATGATTACCAAATATATAAGCAATTGAATATGTGGAAATAACCAGAAACACAAGTAACTAGAATTCACCAATAGCACAGAATATGAGAGACAATACACTATATTGTATTAACACTAACAGAAAAGAATACATCAAAGAGCCGCCACACTCTTTCACCTTACAGAGATTCGCCACACCTCAAGTGTACAGTAATTCTTCTCACACACACTCTCCTACACAAAAACGGTCCCAACAACCAACTCACACACAGAATTGGTGTTCACCTCACCAACCAGTCAGTAATAACCCTGCCGGTACATCAAGAACTCTATAGCACTTCAAGCTAATCTCTCATGAACCTGCAACCTGCAATTCAAAGACCAAGCTTACATGTAGATCACCAATGAGCTTGCAACAACCTGCAACTCATAGATCTTACAACTAGAAGGAACTCTTCCTTTCTATCTCATGCCTTTAAACAATACATGCCAATGGGTCTATAAATAGATCCTTAACTCAAACAATAACTAAGACTCTTAATTTGGACAATTATCCTCGCAGCCCAAGACTCTGGCTGGTCTTGACATGCAAACTCATAGTTCACTTAACTAAATGTCTGTGAAACGAACACTTCGGGAACACACAGGCGACCGACGTCGGTCCCTGCTGGTCTGGTTCTGCCAACGTCGGCCGACTTCCTACCGTCGCCGGTTGCCTTCTGCACTGGATCTTGCCGACGTCGGTCATGCTGCCGACGCCGGTTCCTGTAGAACTCAGCAACCATTATTCCTTAGTTTGCAAAGGTTGAAGCTTTTAGCTCAACACCCTAACAAAGATGAGTTTTTATGGTTCTCCCTTCATCTCAATATCCTATAAATCTTTTTAAATTCATAAAAAAACATTATTCAATAGGTTATAATTATCATATGGGGTTTGAAGTGGAAATGCCTTATGATTTGGACCTCTAGGCCTAGCCAATCCTATATGTCTGTTTGAAAATTTGAGAATTTAGAGTTTCATACTTATATTTTCCAACATATGACATGTTTAAATGATTTTAATATGTGTTTTAAAACCTTATATACCTATATATGGTTTTTAATAAACTTTTTTTTTAGTCTTTTGCCTCTAAACCTCAAGACTACATGACTATTCACCTAGGGAAGTGTTCTCTGTCTAAGACAAAATAGAGGGAACTTCCCCTATTTATCTAGGGAAAAAATTATTGGATGTGTTTATATATGTTTTAATGAAATTTTGGATAATTTTTTTCCCATATTCATATCATTTGACCCTCTATAAGTACAAACACCTAAAATAAACTCCTTTCGAGACAGACTGTGTGCAGGGTTTCTTGTTGTGGCTGTGTGAAACAACATTAGATATTTCTCCCTAATCCTATTTTTCATATTAAATATCCTATTTAATATTGTTTTATAATTATGTATGCATATCCCATCCATTCATTACACTAGACTTTCATTTACCCTTCATACACCTTGAGATCTCAAAACTATGTTATATCATTCTGACTATGTTTTGCTTACTAGAGCTATTAGGCTTGGACTTGTAGGTTAAATTTAAGTTATAAGAATTTTAAAAAATTAAAACACCCTCCTTTAATTTATCCAAATATTGACCTAAATTATTATCTTGATCTTCTCACACTTTGGGGTTGAAAAATCTTCAATACCAGTCATAGAGAGTTGATTGTGTGCAAGGGCATGGGTAGGAGCTATATGTAAATTATTAGATCCTTTATATACATTTTTAATAATTTTTGAGGTTAAAATTATAATATTAAATCTATAATTAAATTACTTACAACTCACTTATCACTCCAACTTCTACATGTTCTTTACACTCTTGCCTAGGTGACTAAGTATATTACCCTGACTATGTCCTGCTCCTTGACACCATGCCTATAGGTGTGTGTTTTATCTCATTTTGAATTTTTCATGATATTAAGAGAATATAAATTTAACCATTATAACAATTTTATAACTTATTATACATATTATTCACCTTATATGCTCTTTGGGTTCATAACTGAGTTTCTTCTTACCATGATTGAGACACCCCTGTCTATTGATTATTGTAGGTGTGTGTGAGCTCCTTTGGCCTTAATCATGATGTATGAGAACATAAATTATTATAAATTTGGTCAAAAAATACATTATTTAACTTTAAATCAAACTTTAGAGTCTCAAAACACCACTCAGGCGTCATATTTGAGTCACTGTCTTATACCCTGCTATAGGTCAACATTTCCACAGTGTATAGATTAGAAGTGTACATGGGAAAAAAATAGTAAATACTCATATTTTAATGATATTTATGCCATGAATTATCACTTTAATCACTATTAACCACTCACACAAGTTATCATAGTCTAATTTTCAATTTTGGGTGGAGGTCTTTTTTAGGAATCAACCCTATAGATGATATTGAAGGAAATTAGTGTTTTAATAGCAAATTTGAGGCCTTAAATGACCATATTACACTAACCCTATGTCCTTAAAAAAAATTATGGTATTATAATATATATAAGATACAATATTATAAAATTATGATGTATATAAAATTTTGGAAACCTTGTTGAATGGCCTCCACCAAAATGTCTTAGGCCTCTATTTTGCCAATTCAGGAGAAAAGGGCCTGAATTCAGTCACTGCCTATTGAAATAAATTTCATACCTTATTTTACCATTTTTAAAATATAAATAAGTATTTAAATGATTAAATAAATGCTAATATTCAATGTAAATCTTTATCAATTATTTTCATACCTCACAATGACATTTCATCTTTCTGCCAACCACCTATAAGTGCATATTTTTTTGTATAAGTAGTATATAAGGGTAACAATCAGTGAGCATAGGATATAGGTGATTTTGGTGAGATTTAAATATTATAAAAGTTTTATAATGTTATTATATCACTCAAAAATATTGGAAAATCTATCAAAATTCTCCTTCCAATCATGACATCCTTTATAAAGCACCTGGTTGACTGGTTTGTTAGTCATATAGTAGATTGATTGAATGGTGCTTGTGACTACACCTTCATAGATGATTACTTGGATAAAGAGCCTATAAATTTTATGGGTTAATTAAACATTTAAAACATGGTAATTTACTTATTTTTACCCCCTATAATCACTAACAAAGCATGAGGATCTAAAAATGGTGGAAAATTGGCCTATCATCCCTAATGAGAGTAGTCTACAAATTTGAGATGATTTTCCCATAAAAACACCTTGAAACATGAAAAAAAGTATTGAGAGAATTATATAAGTAATTTTTAATCCTATATAATCAAACTCATCAATTGGTTCATATGAAATTACTCAAACCAAGGCAAAACCTATAGGGTATACATATTAGTAGGCATAAAAACATAATTAACTTCATGAGGATGGTTCATGAAACACATGCCACCATTATTAAAAATATTTATATGTAAATGAATTTTATAAGTGTAATTTCACATACCTAAGTAATTTTATCTAAAACCTCCTCTATTTTCTATACCAAGTATAAACCTGAAGACTACTTTTACTTACCAAGAAGGGTGAAAAAATAGCAGAATAGTTTTGGGCCAAAAATCACACTTTTAGAGCATTTAAAACATGGATTTGAGCTTGGGGAATCTGAAGAGACATACCATGATATTTTCCCATGTGACACACTTCCCCATGGATGGTACAAGTTCCAAACTTACCTTTTTTCCTAAGAAAATTAATCTTTCTTCTGAAGCACCTGCCACTTTTAGTTACCAATCATTGATTAATACATGTGAGGACACATTTCATGTGACATAACATTTTGGATTCTTAAAAATTTCTATGGAATCCATAAAACTCTTTAAATGCCCATTTTTTGACCTTAAAATGACTAAAATTACTAAAGACCAAGGCTAGTATAACATTAAATGACATCAATTATCCTATAAAACACCTTTTAACATCAATATTTGACCCCTAAAACACCTAAAAGTCAATTTTTTACCTAGGGTGCCCCAAATTTGACTAAAAATTCAGTTTTGGTCAACAAAAATAATGTTAAAGGTGTATAATTCATTCTCAAATAGACAAGGTATGTAAATTCATTCAATTTTTATTATTTATCATGTAATAAATATGGACATAGAGCTATGGACTATAAATACTATGCAATGATCAATTCCTCATTGAGGAATCGGTTGAATGTCTATTAAAATAGTATAAGTAGAATAATATGCTATAATTGTGATCAAAGATTAAATATTACAAGGGACTATAATATGAGGCATATGATGAAGGTTAGTCAAGACAAAAGGGTATATAGTCATACCATTGAGAAGTGGATATTTAGACAAGGTGAATGAGGATTAAAATACTAAAGATGAAGAATCTATGTTAGCTCATACTACCTTTCACATTTAATATGAAGGCATGAAATGGTATATAGATAGTGGTTGATCAAGCCACATGAAAAGAGACAAAATCAAGTTCATCTCATTAAAAAAGAATGCTACAGAAATAGTGAGATTTGGAGAGAACACTACTACCAATATAGTGGGCAAGGGTATATTGATTTTGGATAATGGGAAGACCAAGATAGAGAATGTGGTGTATGTGGAAGTTTTGAAACATAACCTACTTAGTGTAAGTTAAATGTGAAACCAAGTATACACACTAACATTTCATGATAGAGGGTGTGATATAAGTCAAGCTAAATTAGGAAGGATAATTTCCAATGTAAGAGGATTGAGAACAATATATATGTCTTAAATGAGATTAAGAAGGAAAGGTGATTTATGAGGAAGATGGATTAAATTTGGATATGGAGAAGAAAGTTAGGCCACCCAAATGTTGAAAATATGGTCAAGAGAAGCACTAAGAAGTTTGTGAAGAACATGATTAAGAGATCACCAAGCCAGTAAACATATTTTTCAAAGTATGTCAACATGGTAAACATACTAAAAGAAGGTTTAAGTTCAAGGAATACTCTAATACAAGAATTTTTTAGTTGATACACACTGATCTCTAAGGACCTACAATAATCCTAAATATTCTAGGGGATATCTACTTCATGTTACTCATAGATGAATACACAAGAAGGACTTTGGTAACATTCTTGAAAGAAAAATTAGAATCTCTTGATAATTTGAAGGCATTCAAGGCTCTTGTTGAGAATGAGAAAAATGTGAATAGCAAGTGCCCAATATCTGATAAAGGAGGATATTTTGGTCTAATTAGTTTGATGACTTTTGTGAGGTCCATGGGATAAGGAGATAGTTATCAATAGCTAGGACACCTAAATAGAATAGGTTAGTGGAAAGAAAGAATAAGATAGTCTAAGAGATGGTAAGAACTATGCTAAATGAGTCTATATTATTTGATAGGTAATTGAGAGAGGTAGTGATCAGTTTAGTATACATCTTGAATAGAGGACAAATAAGGACTAATGGAAATAAGGTGCCTTATGAACTATGGAAAGGTAGACCTACTAATGTGGAATTCTTTAGAGTGTTTGGAGGTAAATGTTTCATCAAAAGAGATGAGGAAGACTTAGGTAGTCTTGATTCTAGGTCTAATGAAGGTATATTATTGGGGTATTCATAAATGAGCTTAGCTTATAGATGTTATAACAAGAGGTTATAGAAGATTATGTAAAACACCAATGTGGAGATTGATGAGACAAGGAAATCACACTCACAATAAAAAGGATACATCAAATAATATGGAATTCAATAATGAAGGGGAAACAATAGAATTTGATGAGGAATAAAAAGAAGTTGAGGAAAGACAAGACTCAAAATACCCCTTAATACAAATTCAAAGAGATCATCCTAAATCACAAATCATTTTTAAAAAAGATGTAGGTATGAAAATAAAGAGAAGACTGATAATCAACCTAAATCAAGAAAATGTTACTCTATTGTCTAATATTGCACCTAATAACCTTGTATAAGTAATAAAATACAAGTTTTGGATAGGTGATATGAATGAGGAGTTAGACCAAATAAAGAAGAATGAAATTTGGGAACTAGTTCCTAGGCCTAAAGACAAGAATGCCATTGGCACAAAATGGGTGTTTAGAAACAAGTTGAATGAATATGGAGAAGCTACTAGGAACAAGGCTAGATTAGTATTCAAAGGATATGCATAATTCTAATGGGTATATTTTGAAGATACCTTTACACCAGTGGAAATATTGGAGGCCATCAGATTATTTCTATCATATGTAGGATTTAAAGGGTTCAAGGTGTACCAGATGGATGTCAAATATGCATTTTTGAATGGAAACTTGGAAAAAGAGATATGCATAGATCAACCTGAGGGTTTATCACTATCATGTAAAAAATAATATGTTTACATATTTAAAAAGTATCTTTATGGTCTAAATTAAACTCTTAGAGCTTGGTATGCTAGATTAGATAAGTATCTTTGGGATCAAGTATTCAAAAGAGGAGTTATAGATAGTAATCTATACATAAAGATAGAAGATGACCATTAGTTTATTATATTTGTCTATGTGGATATCATCATATTATGTAGAAACAATGAGAACATGACTAAGGACTTTGTATAGGTGATGAATAAGGAGTTTAATATTTCCATGATGGGAGAACTATCATTCTTTATTGGTTTGAAAATCATTCAATCTAAAAAAGGTATATTCATTTCATAAGCCAAGTACATAAGAGAGATTTTGAAAAAGTTTGAGATGGAATATTTCAAGGTAGTTAATACACCTATGATCATAAGGTGTAATTTGAGTAAGGAGGATGAGTCTCTAAAGGTCAATTAGACATCATATAGGTTAATAATTAGATGTTTGATATACACCACTATCTATAGACTTGACATCATGCAAGTAATAGGTCATGTGGGAAGGTTTCAAAAAGATCCAAAGGAAAATAATATGAAAGTAGTCAAAAGGATACTCATGTATTTCAAGGGGACTATGGATTTTGGTTTATGGTATCTAAGGAGCAAGGAGTTCAAATTCATAACTTATGAAGATGCAAATTGGGCAGGAAGTCTAGATGATAGGAAGAGTACTAGTGGAGGGGAGTTCTTAGGTTGGTGCCTAGTTTCATGGATAATAAAGAAGAAACTATTAGTATAAGTATCCACTTGTGAATTTAAATACATTACATCAGTTTCATGTTTCACTTAGGTCCTATCGATGAGATAGACCTTAAAATACTAGAAGGTGGAGTATGACAATCCTTGCCCTATCTATTATGACAATATAAGTGATATAATCATCTCAAATAACACTATCATACACTCAAGGACTAAACACATTCCTATAAAGTATAATTTCCTCATAGAGGAGGTAAGTGAATAAAGTCTCAAACTTGAGTATGTTTCTACATATGATTAAATTGTAGAAATTTTGACCAATCTACTTCCAAAAATAACATTTGAACATCTAAGATAGGAATTGGGTATAGTTCCTACCCCCACCAGTCACTAAATAAGTCAAGTGATTAGGGGGAGATAATCAAGTGGTTTATTAACTCCAATATTAGGTGAGTAGTGGGAATAAGGTATGCATGGAGATAGGGGAGCATGTTTCTATGATGACTGATAAACTCATATTCTTATGTGTTGAGTGTTTTGGTTTTAAGGAACATGATCCATAAAGTTTTAGGCATCTCTTTGTCATTTATGTCAAAGGGGGAGAAAGTTTAGAATGAATGAGAAGTTTATTATTGAGATAAGTTTATGAAAGTGGTTTCCATCAATGATAAAAGGGGAGATTGTTGAGTATTTTCATTGATGTTAAAGTTGCATCTAGCATGAATTTTTTTTGTCATTTTAAGGCAATAGAGATAATTTGAAGGCATCTCATGTCTTATGTTTACATGAAAATATAGGTCATTGATATCAAAGTTATATAGGAAGACTAGTCATGAGCCTAGTCATGAAATGAAGAGGTATGTGAATGAAAATTAATGAACATAGGCATCTAAAGTTTTTTGGCACTTTTTGAGCATGGTATAAAACCATTAAATCATTTTTGAGACTTCTAGGGTGAGCCTGCAAGGGTAGGACATTCAATCTAGGTCTTCATCTAGACCTCTCTTAGACCCTACCTAGCCTAATGATGCATGAAGATTATATTTCAAGGAAATTATGCATATGTGAGCATGGATAGAGGTATTATATTTTGTTTTAGGCATGTTCAAAAATTTTAAGTCCATGATTTTAAGGAAATTGCATGAAACCCTATTTAGGCTTTTTAAAGCTCATGGAATGAGGTCTCAAGACCCAAGCAGCACTTTACAACATTCACTGGCATGTGTAACCTTTGAATGGGAACTCAAGATATTAGTGATATATGGGGAAGGTTCCTAAATAAGATCTTGAGGGATTGGTTTTAGATTTAAGTGGTAGTCCTTTATGAATAATTATTAACACTAAAACCTGTGTTAAACCTCCCTAAATCCATAATAAAGATCTGATGTGAAATATATTATTCAAAACAGCTTAGAGTGGAATAAAATGCCTATAAAATATATTATCATGTATTAAACTCTCCTAGATAACTCTAGGTGGTGGTTGTTAGTCAGATGAGAGAGAAAATGCATAGATATAAGCTTATTTATCAAGAACTTACTATAGCTCTCAAAATTTTCATTTGTCAAGAAAAAGAAATGGATTAAATAAGTAAATATATACTAATAATGCATTACCATGATGGTTTTTATATATGTTTCATCCTTAAAGTATGCTAAATTATTCATCCAAGTTAGCCAGTCGTAGATAGACCTAATGGTGTGAACAATGAAAAACCCAATCAAAAATGAGAAGATGGATTTGAAGGTCTAAACATGTCATATTTGTGAAAAAAATTGTATGAATATTTTATTTATTATTTTTAAGTCATGTTCATGCTTGGAATAATTTTGGAAGGTCAGTGAATATGGTGAAAAAGTTGCTCCCAAGTTGACCTATCTTGTTCAGATAAGACTCTGTGATATAGGATCAACAAATTGGCTTGAAAGACCAATATTTTTTATTAGACCATATGATATTATATTTTATAATGGTTTATATATCTCAAGAACCATTTACATTCATCAAGAGTCATGGAAAGTGTCTAGACAGGTGTTGGAGGTCTAAGTCACCATGATTGGTCTATGAGGTAAATTGGTAGTTTTGGGTAAGTTTCATAGATGTTCTTGAGCCTTTATCTCTTGAGTGAAAATGTTTTAATAATTTTGGGATGATCTTGAGGTCATTTATTATATGTATACATGTTTAATTTTTCATAAGTTTCTTAAGTGTGTTTGAGCTTCATTCTTACAAGACAAATTTTTGACTGTACACAAGCCTAATAGGGTAATTTGTCCTAAAGAAGGTTTCAAGGTATGAACAAAGGATGAAGATCTAAAAAATCATGGATGAGGTCATAATATTTCCTTGACTAAGTGTTTAAATGGTTTTTAGGTTTTGTATAAAGCTATATGGGCCCAGGAATCTCAATATTTGGTGTTAAGAGGACATACCTAATGCAATTAGGTCTCCATGAGACCTAAAAGAGAAATGAAGCCTAATTGAGATGTTATAGAACAAAAGGGGTCCAAATTTTGTTTGAAACATGTTCATAAAGTGTTTTAAGACCTATTATATGGATGACCTAAGAGGTGAAGGTGTATTATCGACTAAGTGGTGTGTCACCATGAGTATAGTATATATACAAGGAAATTTAGGCCTATTTTAATGTAAGAAATTAAAGAGAATGAAATATTTCTTGGACAGTAGAAGGAGGTATTTAAATGAGACCATAATAGTAGATCAAAAGTGTGATGAGGTGGTTGAGTTTGTGTTGAGTCACTTAGGGAGTTGGTGTTTCTTTGCAAGTGGGTGCTTGACTTCATTGGGGTTGGTACTCCAAGTTGATTTGGTGCTCAAAAAAATTTGATCTTTTATTTTATAGGATTGTAGTCCATTTGTATAGATCACAATGGGTTTTCTTCCCCTTGATGGTTTACCACTCATATGTATGTTTTATTGTGTTATACTCATGTTAATAAATCTTTATGCATTTTTAAATCTTTGTATTGATTTGATGATTCAAAGAATGTTAAAGTACATGTGAAATAAAGTTTAAAACACTAATTCACATCCCTCTCAATGATTGTGCTTCCAAAATATACTCCAATTCTCTATTAGTTAACTATGTGTGTAGTCTGTACAAGACTGTAAGGTGAGTTGAAGATGGAATAAGACTTGGTTAGAAGATTTGTAGTCTTAAAGAAGTGATGAGTGATAAAAAATGTGTGTAAGGAGTTGAAAAAATTTAAGATATAAATAAATTTAGGAATGGATCTTTATCGACTAAATAGTTTAAAATCAACCTGCAAGCCCTAAGCCTTTAGGTCTTCATTTGGGACTAAAGTCAACTTTAACTCAACATTAGAGAAAACCAAGGCAAGATGGAAACAATACCTTGGCATATGAATATAGGTTACTAACCCTTGAATATATCCTTAGTCAATTACTACCAAATGTGGCCATGAGATTGAATTAATGGTCTAGCTCTTTTCTGTAGGTCTATATAGTACTATTGTATAGATGGAATAATAAAAAAAGGACTTGAAATGTTAAAATAAGCATATTTGAAAGGGGTTGGAACCTAATTATAGATTCAAGTAGGTTAAATATAACTATAATATCATTGAGGTAAATGTGAGCTCTCAAACCCCAAATAGAATGGTCAAGACCCTTTTAAGGACTCTTACAGGTCCTTACAGTATTGTGTACAAGTGATCAAGGACAAGTCTAGTGAAGAGAGTTAATAGAGGTGTGTGAGAGAGGTAATTAAACCTGAATTAAACATAAGATAATTTAATTAACTTTAAGGGTTAGTGATGAAATGGTGAAGGCCTAAAAACCAAAGTACGCAGTCTTGACTCTCCTATACATAACCTATAGGTTGTAAGAACTCAGTCTAGGCTAGTTTTAGACATAAAGGGAATGACAAAAGTGTTTAAAATACCCCTGAGCCTAACTAAGACTAAATAAAAGAAGAGTGTTGAGAGGGATATTTATATTATTGTGAGTTTCTAAATTAAAATCACATAGTCACCTTCACCAAATGGGCCAAAAAGATAACCATTTCCCCTATAGGCATGTACAATCTTAAAAAGTAAAAGTGTCTTATGCAATGGAAAGGTTTGGTCTAAGTAAAGTTATAAGGTTTAAAGGTTGATCAATAGGATATGAGACCTCATAATATTTAATGTACTTGTAAATAATTAAAGGGTTTATAAAAAGATCCATATGGACACCTACAATCCATACAATTATGATATGTCCACCTATAGTAAACTTGTCCAGGTTTCTCATTGTGTGATTATGTTATGATGGGAAAGAGACACTTATGGAATGTATGAAATGGTGTTAAAGACATAATATAAACTAAAAAAAAGTTCATAAACTATTGGGAAAGTAATTTATGTATTTTATGAAGTAATAAAACCCAACACATAGTCAAGATGACCCTAAATGAGCACATGCAACTGGTCTAATTACCTACACAACTATTTGAGCAAACAATGCTATGTTTTTGAAGACATTTAAGGAAAAATTAAATTTTACAATTGGAATAGGAGGTTGTATTCCATTTTAATTAAGGTCTTAAATCCTAGATAAGTTTTCATTCTAGGTAAAATGAAAAAAGTTACAGAGATAGGGTCAGGAGCACCATGTTACTAAGAAACCCTAAACATCATTCTAGGAGATCTAGATGATCTTGAGAGTAAAGTGATGAATGAGTTTATTGTATAAGGATAAAATGAGTAAAAAATAATTAAAGGAACAATTTGGAGTCAAATAAAAAAAAAATTCAAACCTTTCAAGAAAGTACAACCTTCTTCAACTCTTTATACGTAGGTAGACCCAACCAGTTATGAGAAAATTTAGTGTTTTGAAGGCTCTAAAATCATGATAAAACTATAAAATTTAGTAAAAATGGGTATTATGAATGGAAAAAGACATTAGTTTCCAATAAAAATTAACACAACTAGTGGATATACCCATTGTTTTGTCTCAAATATTGCCCACTTCATTAGCAAGGGAAAGTCTTGAGACTAAGTGGGTCCATTTGGTCTCAAAGGATAAAATAAGTTTTAAAACCTCATGTAAGGATATTTAGGTATTAAAAATTCATGGATAATATTTACATACACCTCCAAGTGGAAACAAACCTTAGGATTAAACTCAAATGCCTTTTAGGGCTAGTAAGAAGGAGATAGGCTGTAAACCCCAAATACCCTAACCAATACTCAATGAGCATATAGAGGAGTGATGAACACAACCAGATCATGTATAATAATGTATGGGGGGTTTAAAGGTTTATTAACTCCTCGTAGTAGTGGGAATGACTTTTCATATGCAAAAATCAAAGTAGACCTCTCTCAAAGCTCAACAATGCTAAGCAATCCACTTGAGGAGAAACTTTTCATACTCGTACCATATCTCATACTTATAATACGGATATAATCTTTTTTTATATTTGATGAGGTTAGTAAATAAGTTTTACCAAGTGTACTGAGTTAAATTGGTGGTTTTTTCTTTATGAACAATCATTAAAACCCCAAATAGGTCTTAAACCCCACTAAAACCCTCATAATGACCAGTCAAGGGAAAAAGACCTCAAATTCAAATATAATTAAATATTTTGATACTAAAACCTATTATATGTTGTTTAGTAATATAAGGAGGTTAGGACCATGTACTTTTATGCTGATGTCACTTGTATGGATTTTTGTAAATTCCTTATTTTTGCATTTTTTAGTGTTTTTAGGTGTTATGAGAATGGGAACACTTACCAATCATTGTATGATTTAATTTAGGATGTATCATAACTATTTAATCCAAAAACATTTAATATGATATTCTATAAATGATCAAACTAAGTCCATTTTCCAAGGCAATCCTAAACAGGCTCAAAATAAGACTAGGGAGCAAGGTGGTTTCTTGGTTTGCACACTTCCACATGGAGTTTGATGATAGTATGGGAAAATATGATAAAATGTTTTTGGGTGATTTCACATGTGTGGGATCTCTCAGAAATATTTATACTTTTAAAGCCTAGGAGGGGTAATTTGGCCTAATTTGGGAGAGAGAATGAGATAAAAAGTACACTTACACTCAAAATATAATCATGAAATTATGTGTGGATCTGTAAGGGGATATATGGTATCTAAATAGATGCTCAGGTTTCATTGAGTGTATGGTGTATTTAAATGTCTTATTCTAGGTTTGGTATGTTGTTGAAAGAACATCCATGGAATAAATTTGTAGTCTAAAAAAACTCAACTTTTCCCTTTTATGCCATGTTGAAGATGAGCTTTCCAAGGGGTAAAAACACTAAATTGATGAATAATAGATATTAAATAAGATTTTCAAGGTTCCTTATTACCTTCCACACCATTATTAAGTTTTAATAATTCATGAACTAGTTGGAATAAAGTTTCAATGTTGGAAAAGGTCTCAAATCTCCCAAAAAATCTTTCTTTCCTTTCAATGCCTAGGTTGTGGAAGAAGTTAAAAAAACATAAAAGAGATTTAACATCCAAAGAAAGGTGTAAAAACCTCATAAATAATGGAAGAATATTTCAAATTAGAAAGTAATGAATGCTTGACTAAGCCTTTAAGGCCTATTTTCAAGGGGGAAAACCAATTCTTCAATTAAGGACATAAGAAATCGTATGTAGGGGTGTGAAAGTGAAGATCTAGGAGGTTGTGTTGTTAAAAGACCAAAAATTAATTCTTAAGACTCCTTTAACCTAAAATATATGTCTCAACATGAACCTCTATGCCATTTTCCAAAGGTGGATGAAAACTAATCAAAGAATACTACATAATAATTTGGAGAAAGACTAAATCAATGTTACATTTCCTAGTTTTTGGGGATCTTGTCCTCTTTCTCTCTCCTCTTTCTAAATTATCTATATGTAAGCCAAATTTTAGCATTTGAAACAATATTGAAACTAAGTTATGGTAATTCCATGCTTATAAAACACTTGTACTTACTTTTTAAAACTTTAATAAGACTGAATTCATGCCTCCTTAAAGCTTGTGTTTAGTGTATTTTCATGGTTAATTGATGAATGTAAATGATAGTAAAAGATTCCTCTCATATTGTCCTTTCTTATTTACCTATTTTCACATGTTATCTCATCCTTATAGGTTTAATAGTGTGCTCTAATCATATTTTATGATTGGCAAGTGCAAGATTTCCTTAGAGTCTTTGAGAGGCCTATTGAATAAGCTACCTTAGATCATGCATCAAACTAAGCCTCTATGTGCAACATTGATGTATCGATACCTCTATTTTTAGAAGTTTAATCAGGTTTATGTTCAACCTTCATAGTTCATATTACACAAGTAGAGGTCACATTTTGGTGTACAACCCCAGTTAGATATATTTTCCTTTTAGTTTACCTTCTTTTCTTTTCCCTTACAAGTTAATAGTGTAGAGTAGAGATCCTAACTGATACATAAAGGGGAACTAGCCCTTAGATTATATAGATTCAATCCATTAATTATGCCACCCATAACCTAGGATTATATCCATGTTACTTTAAACTATGAAGGCCTAAATTTACATTCATAAGAGTGCAAGTCTAGTAGTCAATAGGTACTCCTTCCATTTGCAATCCCATTCATGAGCCATTCATCATATCTCATACTCCCTCTCCAACTCATGAACTTATCCATCACCCTTCCACCACATCCCTTCTTGAAGATGAAGCTATCCTATGAGAGGTAAGTGAATAGAATCAAGCTATAGTGGTAGCTGATAAAGATGATTCAAGTGTCTATGATGAAGAATTCACCATTGGTACTCCCATTAATGAATACAAACATAAATAACTCTCCTTGAATGAATAAAGATGTGATATTGATGAGGTTACAGCTGACCATAAAGAGAGTGCCAAGATTACTACATTAGATAATAAAGAGGTTGATCAAGACATGGAAGAAAAGACTTTTGAGAGGAACATCATATCTACTAAGTTTGTTGAATCTTATGAGTGGGTTCAAGGAGATTTGAAGGATATGTAGAATACCCATTTACACATGTTCGAGGAATATAATTTTTTTGAGAAGTTATCACCTATAAAAGATCAAAATCAGGTTGTTGATGAGAAATGTAAGGTTCTTAATGAGAAAACATGTCTTAAAGAACACCACCAAGAGTTTCAAGTCTATGATGCAAAAATCTATGATGACTATGACAATCTTGAAGATGATCAAGAGATTGAATTTGAAAAACCAATAGAGGCTAAATATGTTGATACCTTTATAGACCAAGATGATATATGGTAGAAGTTCAAGTAGATTTGTGATGAATTTGAGAATCTTCAAGGGTCTATAGCTTCTGTTGGATAGATTGAGGATGTTCTAGAGGTTTTTTTCCCTCTTGAAGGACAAGAAAACAATCTCCAAGGTACCATGTTTGAAGTTGATCCTATGAATCAAGAAGTGGTCATGTTTGAGATAGGTACAAACATAAAGAGGCATCATGAGAAGGATCTTGAGACACAAGATGAGCTCACCTTCATAGGTGATTGGTTTGCAGTTATCACTTCACTTCAGAGCATACCAAGAGGAGTGGCATTTAAGAAGAAGAAGAAAATAACAAAAGCAAGGATTAAGAGGGAAATTGATTAATTACATTTTTAATATCATAGAGCAAGAGATAATACAAGATTCCCTTTTGACCTAGGATGAATAAGAAAATTTTAGGTCAGTTTTATATAGTTAGTTTTCTTTTTTATTTGTTGTGCTCCTTAAGTACTTGATAGAACATGTTTGTGTCTTGTTGTTTGATTTGTGTGTGTTGTATTTATTTTATGTGTTTGGAGGTCAAATAATATTTTATTATCATGATAAATTTTTGGTGAGGTCTAAAATTGAGTGAAAGTGAATCCATTGCCAAATAGAAGGACAAGGCTATTGGTTCATTTAGTATAGCAAGCATGCTACCCTTGTGAATTGACAATTTGTTGACCAAAATTTGATCCCAAATTAAAATGTGTCAACCCATATGAGTTTAAAATTTTCATGGGATTATAAAAAATTGAATATGTTCTTGTTATGTTCTTCAAGGGCCATGAATGGTTTCCATATGGTCACATTAGTCATTATTTAGCCTTATCCAAAATTTGATTTCATGTGTACTTGTCTAGTCATAGGGGTAATTTATGACGTATTGGTGTTTTCAAGTGTGTTAAAAGGCTTCAAATAGTTTATAATCATTATTAAATGTCAATAATGTGTATTTAAGGTAATATTATCATGTGTTAACCTTTTATTATTTTCTTATGTGCTAAAACATCATTTTGGTCACCTTTTGGCCTGTTTAAAGGAGTTGTGCATACCATATTCAAAATAAAAAATTTAAATAATGTTCAACAACATACCTGATGTTAGATAATGTTAAATAATGGTTGGATACTAACAAAATATATAGTTTAATGCCTAAACTAAGAAAACTACCTCTTCACAAGAACTTTTGAGCACTTATACGACCTTAGAAGAGAATGTTTCAATTGAAAATATTTTAAAAGTGTCCCTTTAGATAACATAGATTATTTATAATATTTGGATCAAGTTTTATGTTGTACAGATGCTTTAGACACAATCTCTCCTCAATCATTGACTTCATAAGCTCAAAAAGGTAAAATTCAAGTGGATGGTGTGACCAAGATAAAGAGAGTTAGGAGTTGAAACTTTGGCCATTGTTATGGGTAATAATAATCATAAAATTATTGGAATTGGTTTGAAAATTAATTTTATCTTATTTATGAACAATATCTAAGAGTGACAATAGGTCACTATGCCTTGTCCATCCAAATAGGGCCTAATTTTGCTCATGTTTCTGCACTTTAGAATTTGATGGAGAAGAACGGTTTTGAGGGATGTTTTTAGAGGAACAATATATATTTTTAATGGTAGTTTCATCATCCAGTTAAACTCCATGAAGTTTCTTCAATAAGAGGATAGGTGCCTTAAAAGTGTGAGCATGTCACCCTACTACAAGTGCAATTTTACTTATTTGAGATGTTTTTCACCTTCAAAGGTTTCTAATACTCCATTGTTCATATAAAATACCCTAATTATCCCAGGATTAATATGTTATATTTTTGAATATGGTTCCTTTTTATAATCTTTTAAAAAATGTCATATTTCTTACTCTAAGATGTGTAATATAGTTCATTAATGGATCTCTATAGGTTTGAACATCAATGTTAGCCCTGAGTGGAAATAAGTGACTAATGTATCATGGGAGAGTAATATTGAAAATGTTTAAAGTTAAAGTTTTTGAGATATGAGATCAAATTTATAATCTCAAACAAGATTAGAAGGTGTTCGATTCACTCACAAGTTTACAGAATTGTAAGTGAGCTTTCATGGGGTCTAAGGTCAATATTGAGAGTGTTCAAATAGTGAAAAGATCTTGATCTCCCCTTAAAACATCTAGATGACCTTGACAGACCCTTCAATACCATCATCATTAACATAAGTGAATGAGAGATTCTAATTCTCACATACATACCTTAAACATGAGCTGACTATGTGTATAGTCTTATACAAACTAGAGATATAAGTTAAAGATGATATAATGCTTGGTCAGATGATCTGTAATCTATTAAGAGAGTGAAAAAGAAGTGTGACAAAATATGATAGTTTAAAAGTTCTAAAAGTGTCTAAAGACTTAATAAGTTGTATTTATAGTCCATAGAAGCAAAATGAAGACCTACAGGCCCTAGACCTATAGGTCCTCATTTTGGACTCAAACTAGCTATAAATCACAAGGTTAATTCATGAATCAATGTAGATGAAATGATGAGACAAGTAAAAAACATTTAAAAGGACCTAAACCATTTACAAGTCAAAAAATAGATAAAATATTGAGTTCACAAGCCTTAGTGCATATACACAGGTCTATGCATGGCATTGAGAAGGAAAAGGTTTTAAAATGTCATTAAGTAGCCAATAAACCTTGTGAATAAGTGAGAAGGAATTCTCAATGAGTTTTTAAATATTCAAAGTATCAATAATGGAGTTAAGAAGGTCAACTTTTATATCTCAAGCTCAAAATCCTCCAATGACCACCTACAACCACCTTTAGAGAAGCTAGAGTACATGAAGGGCAATATGGTCTGAGAATAGTAGTGAAAGTGGAAATTAGAATGAGTGAAGTAATAATGGATCATAAGAATCAATCTAAAAATATCTTGTTACTTTATGATACAAAAGGAAAACTCAGTTGTGGAGTTAGAGAGACCTACAAGTCTACTAGCCTGAGAGGTCACCTTCTCTTGCCTAGTAAAATATGGAGAGACTAAATGGGACCTTGGGATCCTAAAGAGAGTTATAAAACCTTGTGTAAATTTGTGTAATTGGTTAGTTGATTGATACCCCAAGCTTTATGAATCATCCTTAAGAGTGTAAGGCCCTCATAGGCTGCCCAAACAAACTAGTTTAAACCTAATGAGAGAGAAGATGATTTTTATGCATCTAGATTAATTAAAAAATGCTTGAAATAATATGGATTGTGTACACAAGTCCCATGATCACCTACCCATGCCATTTTTTTGTACTTGTAAGGTACATGTGTATAGAAAGGTGATAGAAAAGGCTACTACAAGCATGAATGTGGGGTTTTTACAAGGTGTTAGGAGCCAAAAACTCTAGTGGAGGGTCCTTATGGGGTCATAAAATTGAATACCATGTTTATTTGATGTTTCAAATGTGTGGGAAGCCTATGGAGCCAAAATTTAGTCTCTAGGTAGAGGGTCTATCTAAGACCTAGTTGGGAGAAAGAGGTAGAAAACAACACTTCTACTCACTCTCAAGACATGAAATTTGGCATGGACTTTTAAATCCATACCAGGTCCTCAAATATTCCATTATTTTTTACCCTTTATACACTTACCTACGCAAGGAGGTTTATAGGTTTTAAATGCTACAAAGAATGAGGCTAAATTAGATCTTTTTGTGTAAAATGAGTTCTTCGGGGTAGTTTGAGGCTTCTAAATGACATTTTTCAAGTCTAATATGATGTTAATAGATAATTCATAGAGAGATAATTATTTTTATAAGATGAATTCAAGTTTTGACACTTGTAAGAAAGATTAGCTTAGTGAGGTGAAGAGGCTTCTAAACACCTAACAAGAGAATGAAGTGATGTGTTAAAGAGAACATATAACCGATTCATCTTCAACATAACACCAAAATTAATTAAATATTCATATATTACTATTATCATGCATAAAAACCAACTTATTTATAACATTACCCATTGAATAGGTCAAATTTTTACTTGTTCTTCCTTCTCGAGCTTGCTTTCTAGCTCATTTACTTTTGGATCTCCTTCCATGAGCCTTTGTTCTTGACCTCATAACATGATATTTGAACTTTTACTTAGGATAATAATACCTTATATTTTCTCTCTTAATTCTGTCACACTCTTATTCATTCCTTAGATTACCTTAAGTCTTATCTTGTCCTCCTCCCAACATGCATTATTCTTCCAATCAACTCCTTTATGAGGGTCTTGGTTCTCCTCCTCTTTCCTTGGATATATCATGAGATATTGTATCTCATTAATTATCTTCTATATATAATCATGGAGTGAATCCCTCTATTTAATATCCATACCTCTACCATCATGCTTAGTAAATGATAAGTTATACTCATGAGACTTGATATTCTCTTCAAGGACTTCATTATCCTTTCTATTCTCTCTTGTTCTTTTTTTCTTCTTATAAAATTATATAGGCCTCTCTCTCTTATTCTTGAGTTCCTTATCCTTTCCTCTTATCCTCTGCTCTTTACATACATCATTGGCTATCATTTATTTTTCTTTGACAAACTAAAATGACTTTATGCTCAACTTATCTTATCTTACCACTTTGTTTTCATCACCTTGTTTATCTTATAGATTACAACTCTTTCCTTAATTATGATTTTTTATCCTTCTATGGCTCCTTTAAATGTTCTAATTGGTAACATGCTCGTTGTCTTTGACATCTTCTTTCCTGCATCTTGAAATTCTACCTATAGCTCTCATATGTTAACTCCAACCTTCTCTTTACCTTGATTAAGTAACTCTAATATACCATATTTGGCCTCTTGAATCAATATTATCCATGTAAACTCTTATTCTTCATTATGCTCTTGCATAGCTTATACCTTATCTTGTACTTTAACTCCATTTCCATCTTGTGTCAAGCTAGACACTCCTTTATGCTACAAATAAGTTTGTATACCCATCAATATCTCTCTCTCTTAAGCCCCCATTGACTCATGCCAAGTTCTATGAGAGAATTTTTCATATTATTCATCATTTATGGCATGATCCAATGCTACCATATCTACCTAAAATTGATCCTAGCTCTCATAGACAAATGGATGGTCTTATTGCTCATCTAGTAACTCTCCATCACCTATAATATCTTCTACCTCTTTGATTGCTTTAGGAAATATAAATTCTAATTTATAATAATCATACCTCTTGATTCCATCCTCTTGATTATTTTGTGCCTTCCATGAGGAATCCTTCTTCTTGAAGACCTCCTTCTCTAAAGCATATTGCTTCTTTTAGGGTAAAAAATCATCATGTCTTTGTACATGGTTTTCCAATTAGTTTATTTTTCATAAGTAGGATGCTCATGCTTTCTCTCCTTCATTATTTCAAATTTTATATTCCAAAAATGGAATTCTTCTTATTTATTCACTTTTGTACTTGCATACACACATGACAAGAAATCATAAGATCTAAAAACTTGAGGCTTGTTTGCCTCCATTTTCTCCTTCTTAGGATTATTTATCTCTATGACTATCTCCTTATTCATAAGGTTTTTCTCACCTCCATCTTGTATACCAACGTGTTCATCCCTTATGAACATCTTAATATCTTCTTTGATTTACTTACATAACAACTTCTTTTGCTTCTCATTGTCTTTCATGACAGTATTTCTTATTCTCTCTTTGAGTAGCCTTATAAGCCACTTAACTATATTAATCCTCATTACCCAGCCATACCATTATATTTCCTCTTCTTTCATGAGCTTTATCACGAGCTTGACCCTCTCTAACCTTTTGTTTATCTCACTCATCTGATCTTCAATAACCAACCCTTTTATTTATGGGTCTTATTTATTATTACTCATTATGGTATTCTAACTCAACCAATTCCTTCCTCTCCTTTACCTTATCTATCATCATATTCTCACAAGAAATTATTTTTTACCTTGTTTTGGCATCTCAACCTAGGTTCTCTCTACCTGGTATATTGATACTCCTATCCAAATCTTTTTTAGCTTGGAACATGTTGGCTAGATATTTTATAGGCAGTAAAAATTACCTAGGTAGTCATGGATTAAATCCCCTTCACTCAATGGTAAATCTCCCATTAATTTATTTCTATCTACTTCTAATTACTTATAGCTTACAATTATTCATACAATATACAAATTATGTGCAAGTTATTATAATTGGGGGTATTACTTTAATCACTATGTTCATGAGCCATAACAAAGGGATTTTGCAGTAAGCAATTAGTTTTGGGAATGTGAATAGAATTTTAGATAGGTTAGAGAGTAAAGAAAAGACTATGATGCTTGAAAAATGAGATAAATAAGAAAAATGCACTTCATAATAAGTAACTTTGCAAAGTTTATTGTGTACGTGCAAATAGATAAACATATAAGTGTGATAGCCTTTTTTAGAAAATGATTAAGAAAGTAATGAATTCAATTTAGATTAATAGATAACATAGATTTTACCATTTTATCCTCATAGAATGCACAAAAATATTCCCTCAGACATAAATTTATCTAAAAAACAAATTTCTTTCTGTTTCACTTTCAAAAAAATTACTACAAAAAATGTCTAGATATCTAAACATAGTTTAAATTGCTTAATATTTCCTGTACAATGGTTACAATTGCTTGCTTTCAAAAATTATCATCCCTAGACACATAGGCATACACTTATATTTATAAAAAAATATATTCCAAAAATAAATAGGATTCAACTTCCCCAATTCCCATGTGCTACACTAAAAGTTGAGGACCATTGAGTAACATCCTCCTCAAAATTCTCCTTTGTGGCATGAAATAGCTAGTGACATGTAGCACTTATTGGTATTGATATTTAGATTAAATACAACTACTTTTCATGAATCTTAAAGTTTACTTAAGTAATTTACTTTTACAAGATAACTTTAAGTAATGGATTTTTAGCTAAGTTACTCGAGTTTTACAATTTTACAAAGTAACATACCTCAACAAGTAACTCTATTAAATGTATGTACTTAAAAGTAATTTCATCTAACAAAGTTACTTTACAAATAAAATGAATAGTATGGAATAAAATGGGAATAAATAATAATAAATTTATGGAAAGAAGAGAAACAATAATTAATCTAGTTCATGAACTTTGGATCTACATTTATCTCTATACTTGATGTGCTGAGACATCATCAACTGTATTACTACATCATCAGGTTTAGCCAGTGATTGTCTTTTTATCTAAAATCTTAGCATTTCCTTTTCTAATCTTCAACTATGAGATTTTTATTTTTTATTCTTATCTCAAGTATTTTTATTTTGTATTGACATTTGATTAACTCCTTAATAGATTTGGTTGTGAAAGGAGTTGTAGTTTTGTCCATTAGTTACTTGAATTATTCATATAACTGGTCAGATGTCCTTATAACATTATCAAAACAAATACTACTAAGGCCAAAAAGGTAATTCTATAGATTTTTCTTTTCATTACATGCTTCTTCTTCCAAAATCTTCATTTGTTCACACATTGCTTGTAAAATATGAATATGAAAAATAGGAGATACTCTTCTTATTTTATTTTCTTTATAGATCCATCAAAACCAATCTTTTCCTCAATCAAAATTTTCTCATTCAAATTACTTATTATTTTTAGACTTTGCTATTGTAACTTAGAAATGCCATTTTCATTCTCTATGTCTTCATTACTACCTTTACCTCTACCAATTTCTTCAAAATGTTAGCATGAGCATTTAGAACATTAGAGAAGATCTTCTGAGTAATTTGATGCATTTTGTCTATCCACTTATCAACAAAATTTGATTTATATCTAATATCTTCTACCTCTACTATCACTTTCTAACAAATTGAATCTCCTAAAATAATAGATTGTTGTGGAATATATTTGGCAACTTTAGCTATTATTTCACATAATTATGCATTTTGTTCCTTCAACTTGGCCTTAGTAAACTTCTCTCCATCAAGTTTCTTAAAGAGAGTGTTTATCAGGGTTTGAGTATCCTACTTCAAGCCTTTAGTGGTAAATTTTCCAAGGGGTATCTTTGAAATTATTAAGTCACTTTCAATGACTTCTCTTTTGCTCATTCCCTATGGTGGAAGTGATATCTCTACAAACTTTTGCACTGTAGGCTCAATTATCAACTTTGAAGTTACTTATATAGACGTGGGCTTCTTTCCTTTCTCATCAAAACTTTTTAACAATTTTAATTCTATCTCCTCAATATTTATCACTTGCTTATATTTTGGAGTTATCTACAAAGCTAACCAAGATGAAAAGTCTATACTTGTGGAGGTGTTTGAATGAGTTACTATTTTCTACTAGTTTTTCCTCACCATTAGTTCTTAAGAATGAAACCCTTGGGCCTTTATCTCTTTCTATATCTCTTTCTTTGAATACTTTTCAACTTGATTCTCAATTTTTTCTTCTTTCTCCCTATCATTTTGTTTTTTTACTCTACCACTTTATCAACTACTACTTCCTTCTCCTTGTGCTTGTCTACAATTTTCTCTGTCACTCCCTCTGGTTTAACTTCTTTTCTTTTTTCAACTTCTTTTATCTTTTTAGAAACTACTTCTTCCATGTATTTTTTCTTAGGCTCAACTACTTCTTTTTGCTTTTCTTATTTTTCTTCTTGAGATGGGGTCTCTTTTGTAGTAGTTACTTTTTATAGCTCATTCTCCTTAGTGGGTTTCTCTTTTGAAGGAGGTGAAGGTGGATAAATAGGTGGAGAAGATGAAAGAATAGGAGTCTCCTTTTTAATGGATTTATTAGGAGATTTTGTGCCATTAAACTTTGGAGGGGGCATCAGTCTTGATAGATTTATGATAGGTGTAGTGAAAATGGGAATAGGATGAATAATGGAAATAGTAGGAATAGTAGTATCAATAGAAGAGACCAATGGAGGTGTGAAAACAACTAGCTAAATTGAATATTTATCCTTTACCATATAATATGTATCATCAACATTTATTTTGAACTTTATCTTCTTTATAGACATTTGGCTGCTTTCTCCTTGTACTATTTCTTTCCTCTTCTGACTTACATGAGTGGTGTCCATCAACTCATTCATATAGTAGCCTTTATTGAGAATCCAGGTGGAAGTCATTTCCAAAAAAATTGAAGTTCTATCTAAAATAGTCTTATCATGGTTTTTACCATAAATAATCACTAGAAGTGGGGCATTATCTCCCCCTGCTACATGAAAAACATCACTAGTTATAATTCCATCATCTTCCATATCCTAATGAATTATGGCTAGATCAAAATCAAGGATTTGTTCAATAATAAATCTACTATTTTCCATTCTTCTCACATCAAATTCATCTTTGGAATCAGTCCAAAAATCCTTGAGTGCAAGAATGTGCATAAATTCTAGAGAAACTATATTTTAAGCCACCCCTCTATAACCAAAATTGGCTCTAGCCTCAAAATGTGTTTAGGTGTAATGATGGTATACAAATTTTTATGCACATTATTGGCATTGTAAATGCTTGGGAAATTGTAATGATCAATGAAAATAGTAAAGTTGATAGTTGGATGGTGAGATTTTGACTTTAAGTCATGTAATTCAACAAGATGCCTACATAATTCCATGAGAATCCACTTATCACTTATGTATCTAGGTAACTTGACAAGTGCACCTGAGAAACCCCTAACTTTGATGTATGTAAAGTCAAGGAACTAAATGAAAATGCAACCAAATTGTGAAACTACATCCCATGCTTCATATGATACTCTTTTATGCTTCAGAGCCACATTCAATTTACAAATGAGTTCATACAAGAATCCATCATTGACTACCTTATAATGTCTATAATACTCAGAAAGAACTAGTTGAGGATAGTACTCACATATTGGCTCTATTTCCAACATTTTTTTTATATTTAGCCTAGAAAAGGATTCATTTGATGTTGTTACATACACCAGATATGAGGTCATCTTTAAATCAAAAGTTTATAATATATTTTTTAACTACTGATCCATATTTTCACTTATCATCCTCTCCTATTCTATTATTGAAGAACTCTTGGTGACATCAATGGTTTTGATGTAGGTATACATTCAGGGTGAGAAATATTTGGAATTCTTATCTCCATTGATTCTACATAGTAATTGAATAATGTCATCTACTTCTTAAACAAAGTTTGACCTTACTATCTATCTTGGGAACCTTGAGGCTTGTTTCACTTTTTTAAGTAGTTTTTATTCATTATCTTATTACACCTTATTATATTAGTCTCCCATTACCTTTTTTCCTTTTCCATAGTTATACCAATTACTTTAGAAGATGTTGGGGTATTCAAATAGTAGTTAAGATATTAGACAACTAATCTTATTACTATGTTTCCAACAACATCTCTCACAATCCTAATAAGGGAGTCATAGTTCTTGGCACATGCTAGCACAAATTTAGGAATTTAAATTGGGCTTGCAAAACTTTTATCTTGAATAATCCCACTATTTTTCATGCCTTGCATGAGTGGATTCTTATCTATAGCTTTGAATCTCTTTATCATGGATACATGTCCCATATCTATATCACTTATCTTAGTTAACTTAGAAGTGAGGCATGATTGAATAAGATAACCCTTATACTCATACTTCATCTTGGGATCTTATGACTTAGCACTCTTATCTTTTGATTTACACTTTCTATTCTTCTCTAGAATCTCTTTGAGTGCCAACTTTGGGACTTCCTTAATTTGTGTTATTTGCACTTCTCCTTCAGCTATCTCACATTTTGATCCCTCTATTCTAGAAATTGACTCTAACTAACTTTGAAGAACTTGATAAGTACATTTAAACACTTAGTAACTACTCTAACTAGTTTATAAAGGTTGGGAAAATAGTCAACTTGTTGTTCTTATAGTACTTATAAGAAAGATTTAGGTTTTATGTAGCAAAATGTCTTAAAAACCTTAAGTAACTCATATTTAAGCAATAGGGTCTTAAAACCCTAGGTTGGTCTAAATAATGCTCAAATATTAAGCATCTAAGAATATAGGTACTTCTTGAGTAGTGTTTTATGGGTTTATCTTAGCTCAAGACTTCAGGTTTGATAAGGAGAGTAACTATGCTAAGAAAACCTGATTAAAAGTAATGAGTAATCACAAGTCTAGGTAAGTAAGGTGTTTGAGGGTCGAGGTTCTCAAGGGTGGTAACTTAGGGTCAAGACTCAAGGTAAGTAAGCAAAAAGTGTTGGGAAACTTGGATGGGTGGTGTTAGGTTTAGCTATTAAGTTTTTGTAGGAAGTTTTAGCTTTGAATGATTTTGTGAGTGATTGTGTTCTAAATGATTATGAAAACTTGTACAAGGTTTACAACATCTAAACATGCTTGTTGGATAGATATTTTTCTAAAATTTAAAATTACCTAGGTAGTCATGATATTAAATCCCCTTCATTTAATGGTGAAGGTCTCATGTATTTATGTCTATCTATTTCTAATTACCTATAAATTACATTTATTCATAGAGTATACAATTATGTACAATTTATTCTAATTGAGGGTATTACTTTAATCACTTTATTCATAAGCCATAATAAAGGGATTTTGTTGCAAGTAAGCAACTAGTTCTAGGAATGTGAATGAAATTTTAGATAGGTTCAAGAAAAAATAAAAGACTAAAATCTTGAGAAAGGAGAGAAATAAGAAAAATGCACTTCATAATAAATAGTTTTGTAGAGTTTACTATATATGAGCCAATAAATAAACATATAATTGTGATAAATTTTTCAGCAAATGATCAAGAAAGCAATGAATTCAATTTATATAAATTGATAATATAAAGTTTACCATTTTATCTTCATAGAATGCACAAAATGATTCCCTCAGACACAAAGTTCTCTAGGAAACAAACTTTCTTCTTATTCACTTTCAACAAAATTCATACAAAATATCCAAATATCTAAACACAACGTTTTAGATTGCTTAAACTTTCTTGTACAATGGTTACAATTAATTTCTTGAAAAAATTATCATCCCCAGGCATGTAGACCTACACTTATATTTATAAAAAAATAGAGGCCAAAGACAAATGGGAGTCAACTTCTCCAATTCCCATGTATTTCACTAAAATCTAAAGGCTATTGAGTGGTGTCTTCTTTGAATTTCTCTTTTATGGCATGCAATAGTTGATGATAATAGGTGATGTGTATAATTCTTATTTTGATCAAACACCAACTCCTTGCATGTTGCATAGAAGTAGCTCTAGTAATTTACTTTTACAAAATGACTTTAAGTAATGGCATTTTGGCCAAATTACTTAAGTCTTTCAATTTTACAAAGTAATTTTACTTTTACAAATAAATCATCTAATGACATAATTTTACAAAGTAATTACTTGAAACAATATTACTTATAGTACATTTTTAAAAAGAAAAGAAGAATATTGGAAGAAAGAAAGAAAGTATGAGAACTTTGAGGCAAATATCTAATCCAAATCTTGAACTCTAGATCTACTACTCTCTCTATACTTACTGCTAAGACATCATCATCTATATTATTGCATCATCTAATTTAGCAATTGATTGTCTTTCTATTTCAAATCTTAGCATTTACTTTTCAATTATTCTACTATGAGCTTTCATCTATTCAATTTTTAGCTCCAGTCTATTTAACTAGTGTTGAAATTTGATTAACTCTTTAATATATTTGGCTCTGAAAGGAGTTATAAATTTGTCTATTAATTACCTAAACTATTCATACAATTACTTAGATGCTCTTGAAACATTATCAGACCAATCACCAATAAGACCAAAAATTCAATCTTCTAGATTTACTTTTTCATTGCCATCTTCCTCCTTCAAAGTCTTTATTTCCTCACATATTGCTTCCAAAATATGCATATGAAAAACAAGAGATACTCCTCTTACTTTATCTTCTTTACAGATCCTTCTGGGGTAACCTTTTCTTCAATAAAAACTCTCATTCAAATTACTTATTGTTTGTAGACTATCTAGTTGTAAACCAACATTTCCATTTCTCATTCCTTAGTAGTTGCAAGTCTACTCCTCAAGATTTATCACTTCTTTATATTTTGGAGTAGTCTGCATAGCCAACCAAGATGAGAAGTATGTAGAAGTGGAAATATCAATATGAACTACCATATGCTATTAATTATTTCTAATCATTAGTTCTTGAGAAGGAAAGCTTTGGGTCTCCACCTCTTTTTGGATCTCTTTCTCTACTTGTATTTCAACCTATTTTCTATTATTCTTTCCTTCTCAATGACTGCTTCCTTTTCCTTAGGTTTTTCAGTAATTTCCCCTATCACTACCTCAAGTTCCAATTCTTTCTTATCTTCTCCTTCTTTTGTTACCTCTACTATTTCTTTTTTAGGTTTAACTTCTTTTCCTTTCTTTTTTATTTCCTCCCCAGCTTCTTTCTTAGGCTCAACTACTTTTTTCCAACTTTTCTTGTTGTTCTTCCTAAGGTGGGATCTCATCTTTACTAGCCACTTTTAGGCTCTTTCTCAATGGTGGTTTATTCTACTAAAGGAGGTGGTGGTGGTGAAATAGATGGAGATGATGGAGGAGTAGCACTAGTGTCTTTTTGAGTGTATTTATTAGGGTGTTTGATGCCACTTGACTTTTGGAGGCATTACTACTGATGGGTCTAAAATAGGTGATATAGAAGTGAGAAATATGGAAATAAGAGGAATAAATTATTAGTATAATATATCAAGGGAGAAGTATAAATAACTAGCTAAATTAGCTCTTTATCCTTTACTACTAAATAGGTATCATCAATATTCCTTTTGAACTTTATTTTCTTTATAGGCACTCAACTACTTTCTCCTTGTATTATTTGTTTTCTCTTTTGACCCACATGAGTGGTCTCACTAATAAACTCCATCATATATTATCCTTTGTTAATAAGTTAGGTGGAAGTCATTGCCAAAACATTATAATTTATATCAGGAATAGTCTTATCATGATCTTTGCCAAAAATGATTACTATAAGTGGGACATTATCCCCTCCTGTGACAACTCCATCATCTTCCATATCCTCAGGGATGGTGTCTAGATCAAAAGCATTTTCTCCGTAGTCAATCTACTATTGTCTCTTCTTCTCACACCAAATTTGTCTCTACAATTAGTCCAAAAATATTCAAGTACTAGAATATGCATGTATCTTAGAGAAACTATATTTTGAGCCACCCATCTATAATCAAAATTGGCTCTGGCCTCAAAATGTGTTTGGGTGTAATGATGATACATCTATTTTTATACATTTATGGCCTTATAAATGCTTGGGTAATGGTAATGACTAATGATAATGGGAAAATTGATGGATGCATGGTGAGCTTTTAACTACAAATCATGTAGTTCAACAAGTTGTCTACATAATTTCATGAGGATCCCCTTGTCACAAGAACATTATTTCTCTCACCAACACTAGTTAATCTTGGTAAATATTTCATGTTGAATGTAACATATACCAAATAAGAAGTCATGAATAATTTTAGTGAAGAGGTCACCTCAGAGAGCTGGTGACATATGGCATCACTAATCCAGTTCCTCTAGTATATTCTTTGTTTTCCCTTCTTGATGATGAAGATGTAGTGATACATCCATTCTTGGAAGATGTTTGATGTAGGTATCCCCTTGACTCTACTTAGAATGGTGATTAAATCCCCTACTTCCTATAATAAATCACTATAATAAAAGTACTTGGGCCATCTCAAAATGGAATGTTGAGGAGTTATGAGCCAGTGAGAATTGATGTGTTTTTTGTACTTGTCAAAATTATTATCATAGTACTCTTAGGCTGAGTTTATAATTATATCTGAATATTCCTCAATATTATAAAGATGAAACATTTTATCAAGATATTCATCATCAAGTCAAATGATCACCTTTCCATTTGCATCCTTGACTAATCTAGTTTTCCTATCAAAGTGTACAACAATTATTAAAACAAACTCTATATTTTGTGTTGATACAGGGAATGTATCTACTAAATAAATATTACTATTTTGGATAACCTACATGTGTGGTGTAATGGGATCCCTACCAATCCTTTGTAAGAATTCATCCATATCAACATGGCCAATCTTTGTATCTCTAATCTGGTCTACATTTTATTCAATCGTAGATGTCAGAAACACACCTTGAAATTTATACTTCATCACTTTCTTGGTAGGATAATCCTTTGACATTGATCAAGTGACTACAAGGGAAAATGTCAATTCTTTAGAGTTAGCATTTTTCATCTATCTTAGAGAAAATGCAAGAGTAAGAAAACTCTGCATTTCTACATGGTATATAAAAAAAGTTGTGTAGTTTGGAGAATTTTCTCAAAATTGTACTAGGATTGAAATATTTTAGTGTAATTCAGAGAAAATTTTACAAACTACACAAGACAGGTACTTCTTTGAATGTATGTAAAGTTAAGGAACTGAATGAAAATGCAACCATATTATGAAACTATATCCCATGCTTCATCTGATACCCTTCTATATTTTAGAGATACATTTAACATGTAAATAAGTTCATAAAAGAATCTATTATTTACTAAAATTCATGTTTGTATTACTTTAAAATAACCAGTTGAGGATAATAATCATATATTAGCATAGATGCTAGTGTGACTTTTATTCTTAGCCTTGAAAAGGCTCCACTTGAAGCCATTGCATACACTAGATAATAAGTCATTTTAAACCAAAAGTTTGTAATACATTCCTCAAATATTGATCCATATTATCACTTATCATTCTTTCCCACTTAATCTTGGTAGAGCTTTGGGTGACATCAATAGTTCTGATATAAGCATACATTTAAGGTGAAAAACATTTGGGGTTCTTATCTCCATTGATTTTTCATAGTAACTAAATGATGTCATCTACTTCTTGAATGAAGTTTGGTCTTACTATCTACTTTGAGAACCTTGAGGCTTATTTCACTTTCTTCAAGTAATATATATTCATTATATTAATGCATTTTAATGTTTTAGTTTCCCATTTCTTGTTATCTTTCTCCATTGTTACATCAATTAATTTTGGTGATGTTGGGATATTTAGATAGTAATTGAGATACTAAAAATCCAATATTATAACTACATTTCTAGTAGCATCTCTCATAACCCTAGTAAGGGGGTCATAGTACTTGGCACATGTTAGCAAAAACTTGAGAAGTTGAGTTGAGCTTAGGAAATTTGTAGCTTGCAGAATTCCACTACTAGTCATTTCATAAATGAGTGGAGTTTCAGCTATGGCCTTGGATCTCTCTAGTAATTCAATCATAAAAACATTACCTATGTTGATATAAATAATCTCAGTTATCTTATAAATTATGCTTGATTCAATTGGGTATCCCTTATATTCATACTTCATCTTGGGCTCTTAGAATTTTGCTCTCTTAGCTTTTACTTTGACTTTCCTACTCTCCTAAAGTGATAAATCTGGGACTTTTTCAATCTATGTTGTTTACACTTCCAATTTATCTATTTCTTCTTTTGATCCTTCTGATCCAAATATTGTCTCTGACTAACTCTAAATAACTTCATAAGTTCTTTTAAACACTTAGTAATTGCTCTAACTAGTTTTAAAATGTTTAGAAAAGAGTCAGCTTATTGTTTTTATAGTATCCCTAATCAAGTCTCATGTTTTAAGTAGTAGAAAGTCTTGAAAATCCTTAATTAACTCATATTTAAGCAATAAGATTTCATAACCTTCGGTTGGTCTAAAAAGTGCACAAGTATTAAGAATTTGGAAACCCAGGTAGGGGTTATGTAGTTCATTAAATTAACTAAAACTACTTTATTTGTAGATGATCTCCTTTCTTGGGCATTAAACCTATATTTTTTATTTTTAAAACTACCATCTGACACCTATCTAACACATGGTATGTTATATAACCTCTTGACACACTTTAAATATTGTGTAAAACTATACATTTCATAAAATGATGTAAAAGGTGGCATAAAATGACTTAAACCCAACTAGACAAAATGATAAAAGATTAAAACACATTATATGACCTCATTAATGACCATGGTGAATAATTTAAAACCTAAGGGTCCCTAAAAAAGTTTCAAAATGTAGGGGGTTGAATTAATTTGACCTAGGGGTAAAACTATTCAATAATATCTTCCTAACCAAAGGGAGATACTTCAAGAGGAGTTTTCAAAGCTCATTAAAACATCAACAAGAAGAGAGAGTTTAGTTTTCATAAACACTCCTACACCTACTAGTGGGAAACTGATCAAATATGGTAAACCACCTCTTTTTTATTTTCCAATGATTATTGGATATTTCTTAGTGTAAAATTTCATGATAAATAGTGGGTCAATTATCTCAGTGATGCCTAAACAAATAACTAATGAGTTAGGCCTAATGTATGAGCCTAATACCAAAGGTGTCTTATAATTTCATAGTTCATATACTAAGATTTTGGGTGTGATCAAAGGTTTGATCCTTAATCTTCATGATTTTCCTAAGTTATCTATTGCTCAATATTTTTTTGTAGTGGATTTTCCACCCTACTTTGATCTTTGCTTGCCAAGAGACTTCACAGCCAAGATTGGGGGTTACTTATCATTTGTTTGGTCATACATGGATTCCAAAATTAGATATAGAATCAAGGTTATAATCAGATATGAACCTATGTCTAAGTTTCATCTTGATCCATATAATCCAAACATTTTAAATTTCAATTATACCATCATTAATGAAAATGATCATCCTAATGATCAAGAACTATTTGTACCTCTTAAAGACATATTATATATTTTCCTTAATGACTGGGGATATAAAACCATGAGTATGATCCATATAGAGGTGTTGAATAAGATGGTAAATGTTTATATTATTTTCATGTAGAAGGTAAGCCATACTATCTCTCTCTAAGTCAAGTGAAGATAATGATGGCCTATGAATGTTTTTCTTTGAAGGTTCAAGAAGTAAGAATGGAGTAGGGGAAAGTGTTATGCTAGTTTTTCTTTCAAATGAGAGACACTATTCTATAATTAAATTTTAGTTTATTTTTAATTATAATGTAGCTGAGTATGAGGATCTTATATAGGCTTCAATGAGCAAGAAATAAATGAGTGGAGCAATTACATGTTTTTGGAGATAGAGAACTAGTAGCCCACTAAGTAAAAGGTAAAAGTGTAGCCAAGAATCAATTATTGAAGTCCTAAAAGCATAAGATATGGGACCTTATTGAATATTTTGAGGCCTTCATCATCTAATCAGTTACAAGAGAGGAGAGTCAACATGTTGATGCTTATTTATAGTGGGAGCTCAATTTGACATTCCTAATGATGTCAAGAACTCAAAAATGCAGCCACATATCAAGATGGTAGTAAGTCCATCAATATCAAATAATGATGTCAGTTGGATTTTTTTTTTTAATATGAAAATAAGACAACATGTTTCCTTCAACAACAAGTTGAGTTTTCTTATAAACATTAGTCCATAATATAACATCAATATGGAGATCAAATTGTATAATTGAGGTCTAATAAGCTTCCTAAAGAGTTGTAACTCTTGATAACATATTCAATGAGAGTGATCATATGAGAAAATACAAAGTGAAAATTTATACCAAATAAGAACATCATCAAAGAGTGGTTATATTTAAATAAAATATTCTTAATCTTGGAAAGGCATGTACTTCATTTGAGAGAGCTACATTTATTGAGTTATGCAGAGAATATTCTAATGTCTTTACTTGGGAATATAATGATCTTAAGGGGATTGATCATACATTATCCCTACACACCATAGAGATTGATCTAAATTATAAGCATGTAAGACAAAGACAAAGGCATATTAATCCTAAATTTGAGATTCTAATGAGAAAATATATAACCAAGTTGATAGAATCAAGAATCATATTCCCTATTAAGCACTCTTCATGGGTTGCTAACCTAGTGCCTATGAGAAATAAGAGTGGAGAGATAAGACTATGTGTGGATTTTATAAATTTTAATAGTCATTGAAATATCATTATCCTAAACCCTCCATGGATTAAATTATTCAAGTGGTTGTAGGGTCTCAATGCTTCTTTCTCTTTGATGGCTACTCGGGTTATAATCAAGTCTTGGTGAAGGAATAATATAAATATAATACAACTTTTAATACTAAATATGGAACATATGACTATAATAGAATTTCATTTTGGATGTGTAATGTAGGGGATAAATTTCAAATATCCATGGATATGGATTTTTAAGTTTTGATCAATCAAATGGTTGTAATCTATCTTGATGACATAACAATTTTCTCAAAGAATGATAGTGATCACCTAACTCATCTTAGATTGATTTTTTAAAGGTTTAGACAATATGGGATATCTCTAAACCCCAATAAATGTGTTTTTTTAGTTCCTGAGGGTAATTTATTAGGCCACATTATCTCTAAGGATGGGCTTGCTATAGATCCTGAAAGGGTGAGTGCCATATTGGCTTTGTCTTTACCCAAGCATAAGAAAGGCTTGAAAAGTTTTCTTGGAAAAATAATCTTTATTAAAATGTTCATGAATAGTTTTTATAACCTTGTGAAGCTTATTACATCCATGATTAAGAAGCACCAAGACTTTATTTGGACTAAATAAGGAAAATATAATTTTGAGTCTATTAATCAGGCCATTGCACAAGAACCAACATTTATCAATTCTTATTTATCAAAGGATTTATTATTGTATGATTTTTTTAACCTTGAGACCATCTCATCCATGTTGATTTAGTAGAATCATGAAGGTATTGAGCAACCTATTTCCTTTTTTAGTCAAGATCTACAAGATTATGAAGAGAGATACAACTTCATTGAGAAACAAGTCTTGGTAATAAAAAAATCCTCAATAAGTTTAGGCATATGGTTTTTAACAATAAGATTAATATCATGGTGACACACCCAAGCATAATATCCTTCATTTTGAATAAGTATTTGAATGAGAAAAGGGTGAGATGGATAACCAAGATCATGGATTATGATGTGGAGATCAAGGCTACTAATTTGGTAAGAGGAAGAGGGATATGTGAAAACTTGAAATAAAACATTAAATAATAAAAGTAGGATATTTTTTCATTCCAATATTATCCCAATGCACCTACACCTTCACTCTCTCCAAGTTGGACACAAGATATAGTAATATTTATTCAAATAAGTGAGTGTCGTATAGGTTCAGATAGAATAAATAAAAATGCTTTAGATTATATTACATACCATATGTTCTTATTAATTGATTCCTATTTATAAGGGATATCAATGGGATTTTGTTGAGGTGTGTTGGAACTGATCATTTTGACAATTTACTGGAACAATTCCATGATGGACCAATTAGATGTCATTTTGCACCTAAAACCACAAATAAAACATTAAAAATTAAAAGTAGGATATTTTTTCATTCCAAGATTATCCCAATGCACCTACACCTTCACTCTCTCCAAGTTGGACACAAGATATAGTAATATTTCTTCAAATAAGTGAGTGTCGTATAGGTTCAGATAGAATAAATAAAACATGCTTTAGATTATATTACATACCATATGTTCTTATTAATTGATTCCTATTTATAAGGGATATCAAAGGGATGTTGTTGAGGTGTGTTGGAACTGATCATTTTGACAATTTACTGGAACAATTCCATGATGGACCAATTAGATGTCATTTTGCACCTAAAACCACAACAATAAAATTAATGAGGGCTAGGTAATTTTGGCATAGATGTTTTAAGGTATATTAAACATGGGTAAGGAGGTGAAAAAAGTGTGTATTTTTTATAGGTAAATAAAGGATTACAACCCTTCCTCTCAATCCTATTCAATTAGATCATCCATTCATGTAATGGGGTCTTGATTTCATTAGCATGATAAATCCACATTCAAGTGCTAGCCATAAATGGGTGATGATAACCACTAATTATTTCACAAGGTGGTTGGAAGCAATATCTCTCAAGTGACCATATTTGGATTTCCTTCAACAATAATTTATAATAATACATTATAATTTAGTGGTGAGAGAATAACTAAGTGGGGTCTCAAACATGACATCTATCTAGGTTATTATTCCAATTAATACCCTCAATGGAATGGGATAGTTGAGTCCACCAGTAAGAACTTGATTAGAATCATTAATATAAAAATAGAAGATAACCAAAGAGCATGACACACCAAGTTTAGGATAAATCTATGGGTTGATAGGATCACCTCCAAAAAGACTATTGGAAACTCACCCTATATGCTTGTCTATGGGAGAGAGGCCAATATACCTATTTATATTAAACTACCAACCCTTGAGTTATATCATCAAATTTATATGATGGAGAGTGATCCTATGGGAATAAGATTGATAGATTTAATGGACTTAGAGGAGACAATAAATCATTCTATGAATACCATGGAATACCACCAATCCCAAGTGAATAAAACCTTTAATATAAATTCTATTTCAAGAGAATATCAAGAAATAGATATTTTATTGAAGTGGGATAAATATAGGGATAAACATGGTAATCATACCAATTTTTATACACTGTGAATTGGAACCTATGTTGTCATTGGTTGCAAAGAAAATAATGCCTTTTAACTTGAAAAAATTGTTGGAGAAGAGTTGAGTATCCCAATCAATGGGATATATTTGAAACCATGATACTAAAGTTAGATTTGTAGTTTTATACATATTACATTAGTGTTAGAGGTAAAAACCACTAGGGGTGAATGAGTGGTGGTAAATAATCCAATTCAATTTCCAAACCCTTCAAACACTTAAGCATTCAATATAACCATTCATGAAGCATTCAAGATGTTTATAACAATGAACAAATAGATAATGTAATATTACACACACAACACAACACCTATGTGGGAAACCCTCTTGGGGAATAAAACCCACTCTCAAGCTTGAAAACACATGGACTACTTGTCCTATAAGAAGTATGCAAACATGAGACTTTATTGAAACACCTATTCCATAACGAGCACTTGCCCCTAGGATGGTCAAGTCATTTTAAAAATAATTGAGTGAAACACCTATTCCACAAGTATCACTTTCCCCTAGGATGGTCAACTCCTTCTAAATAGACTTTAGTGAAACACCTATTTCATAAGGATCACTTACCTCTAGGATGGTCAAGTCCTTCTAACCTAGATGTTGAACACCCTCCTAACACCTATGATATGAACATATCCAAATTTGAACTGATATCTTCAACACTTGATGATATACCTCTGATTTTATAACCCATACAAAACACCCTCTCTATCTCATACAAGCCTCTCACATAGGCATGCCATAATCTATCTTCCTTTTCACTCAAAATGCCCTCATATACACACTTAGACCTAAAAATACTTATTATATTCACTTCTCTCCCAAATATTAAAATTTTTAAGAGAACTATCTTTGACATCAAAAATATAACCTATAGGTCATACACACATTCATCAACCTAATCTACTCTATAACCCATCCACTAGGCACACACCCTTTATTCTTTCCTTTGCTCTTTAACTTTTACACACACATCTTCTTACAAGTCTAAAAATCACCACTTTTGATTTCAAATTTTATAGAGAATTCGTGATTATTATCTTGTTGGTCAGACATAATACTTGACATATCCCTTAAGACATCTAACATATCTCAATACCACTCTCATAGGTTAGCCATAGCAACTATGGGTCACATTTAAGTAGTTATGCCTTTCAATTAGGCCTTAGTAGCCCTTATAGATCTCATGGAGACTCATACATCTATTTGACAATTCTCCAATAAAATTGAGAAAAAAATAACACTTTCACATACATATACCCATGCCACATAACCTATAGGTCCTCCTTAAGTGACAACATCCATCACAACACCTTTCTTCTATATCACAATTAGCCCAAACATCATTCTATACATACAATCATCAAAAACAAACAAATAGTCAACATATAACCATATGATCATATATAATTTGGATTGTTAAAATATACATAATACACACAAATGGTACTCATGAATTCTAAAACATGATACAACACTTAGTTCATCTTAAAACATGAAAATACCATTAAGAACAACTCAATTACCCTTATTAGGTTACTTGCAAAGCACGAGCACATACATAGTAAAGTTTGGAGCTCTATATATTTGAATTTAAAAGTAATTAGACATTTTAACTAGGTTTTCTGGATGCATCATGAAGTCCTCTACAACTTTTCTTTTTTACACCATGATTAAATTCTATATATATCAAAAGTTATAGCACAAAAATTATAGACTAGTCTTCCCTTACAAATTTGAATATTTTGAATTCCAAAAATCACTAAAAAACTATTAAAATTCAAACATGTTGACCTCATCTTTTGCACCTTTTCAATATTGACCAAATATGCACTGTCAATCTCCTTGGATTATCCAAGTCTTTATCTTACAATGCTCATCATTAGATCTTGATTAGAACTCCTATGATTATGACACTTGTAACCCTCATGTGCCTTATGAACACTTTGTTGTTAGTCCATGTGCTTGTGCCACTTGGAAATCCCACATGATTTTTTAACTCTTTAACTTATCTTTCACTGTTGATCTCAATAAGTATGAATCACCACTCACTGTTGATCTTCTATTAGATTAACAAGCTTGTGACACTTGTCACCAGTGTGTGAAACCTTTGACATGTTGAATTTATACACATGATTAATATCAATATGTACAATTAATCATTCAACATTGGATCTTTTAGAGTAATTAACTTAGACTTCAATGTGATTAAAATTGACGGTCTTTGGCTCATCACAGTCTGCTAGAGCAACTTTGAAGCTTAATAACTTGACCTAGAAAACACTAAGAGTCTAAATCGCTAGGGTACCTTCTTGGAACTATAGATAACATCTACATGAAAACCTTTGACCTCAGTTAGATTTTTTATTACGTACATTAAATTCACAAACTTGCTAGTTCATTCACATTTGTGTGATGTGCAGTGATAGTTTGGTTAAGTATAAAAACTTAGTGAAATTCTATCTGGGAGGCTAACTTTGTACCCACATATATTTATATACGCTCAACCTCATGTCCTAAATTTTGAACCATATGATTTACTCACATATTGGAATCCATCCATATATGAATATGCTCATAGAACCTTCACATGTGTGAAATATAATGTCATAAATATGCCTATTCAGATTTTTCTATCATAGAACCAACTATGCCAAGATGAGCATAATAAAGAACCAGATAAATATCATACACTTTTTCAAGCTCTCCAATAATCCTTTACCTATAATAGGACCCCTCAAATATGATCAATACTTCATACCCATCCCTAATCATGTCAAAACTAAAGATCAACCAACCCTACTTCAAACATACTAGGATAAGTACACTACACACTTTGTCATTGAAATTTAGAATATCAAGACACTTCATCCACTCACCTAGACCCCTCCATGACATCATTGACAACTCTCCAAAAATATCCCCCTTTATCATTGATGTTAACACCCATAATATATCTCATCTTCCTTCTCTCTCTTTAAGCACTCTCACAATAGGAACCTTCTCCCCCTTTGACACAATGAAAAAGTGGGCACAATCTGATCTTAAGGACATGAAAAGACTACCAATAGGAGATTACCAACTTAGAAATATGATAAAAACTCCTCCTTACCTTGAGTTTATCTCTTCTTGCCTTAATAACTTATTTTTTCTATATGCCAACACTCTTTTCAACCAAGCACTATAACCAATGAATAAAGAACACACAAAATAACTAAAATTTGATGTAACTCACCAATAAACATCTAATAGGGACTCCCCCTAAAATCTATGAGCCATTGCACCTCTTGATCATCTTTATATCTCCACATAGGCTTACTAGCCTTATCTCAATCCACCTCAAGGACCACCAACATAACTTCATGCCACTAACCAAATAGGAAACATTCTCTAAACCAACCTAAAAACTCACCTTGAAACATTCATACCTTTCACTTTTGGGGAAACTAAGAAAAAACATCAAATCTTCACACTAGGCCTATCTAAAATCTTTATATCCCTACCTAGAACTTGTAGATCCCACAAGTTTCAATAGATATACTTTAAATACCTAAAACTTCATATCTAGATCACTCTCATATTCCCCCTTAATCACACCAATTTTCATCACCTAGATCCTCCTTTGCAATATACTTATTTCATAAATCTACTAGCAAACTAGGCCTCCATTTTGACAAAAAATTGAATAATTTGAAAAAACACAAACCTTACAATCTTTATGAAGCTTGATTTGAAAAAAAATTTGTCCCATTTAGCCTATTAATAAGCCTAAAACCTTAACTCATAAGGAAAACCACTTTTCTAGCATAGCCCAAAACTCTAGAATCTTAAAATAAATAAGTTCAACAAACCTCCTTATGATCAATGCCTACCTCTGAAACTTATTGCACACCTAGAGGCAACCATCACACACTTATAGAATAATATTTTAGCCTTAAATTTTTTTTAACCTTTACTTCCTATACCATGGCTTTGATTTACAACAAGAAAGATAAACCTAAGAGCACACAAAAACCTTCAAAAGGCATAAACAAGATCATCAAGACACAAAACCACCTAGAACACATCACAAATAATTCCATAGACCTTTTTTAGCACTAAAATCTTCTTGACATTCCATCAATCTCATTATACCACCTAAAAATAGCCATTTTGATCCTATAGACACTACATACATAACAAAAATAGCTTATGACATCACTTTGACCTCCTCAAATCACTTCCCCCATATTAACACACTAACTCCAACTAAAAACACTAATATCTTGCTTTTTAGTACTTCTAAATAACACCACAAAAACACTTGATTCTCCACCAAAAAGAGTCTTTTAATAAGTATAGATAGAGACTTCCTCTACACTATAATGCTCTATAATAAAGTGAAGCCAGGAGTGGCCCACATATCATCAGTAACCACTAAAATCCTTTTATATCTATAATATTTCTTGTTCTTTTTATTTTTAATCTAAAATTTGATAAATTTTTCCTTTTATACATCACTCACTTTCTCTTCTATGATAGGATATACAACATTTGGAGAAACTATGGAATCTTGACATACCTTGATCACTAAAGTATCTTATTTTCATTATAGAACATCACCTTCAGACCTTGACAACATAGGAACCAAGATTGAAACTTGATTACACACATCAATTTGACTATTATCATCCAAAAACACCTAAAAACTAGCCTTAACCAGAACCTTGGTCTTCTCCTTGAGCTTGGTCTCTTCATTCACAACATGAGCAAAAAAATGAGAGCTCTTGGCACTCTCCAACTTCTGTAGCATTCTCCACCATATAAAATATATTACTTGGACCTAAAAACTCATCATGACTCACACTTACCACCTTTGGTTTCCATGATTGAACTTGCCTTCTTTATTTCACTCTAGGAGCTTGATTAAACCTATTTTGTCTTATAATCCTTTGCTTGTAAAATCTAGCAATGTTACCTCTCTATTGATAGTTGAAGCATGTTATAACTTTTATAAGAAGCTTATCCTACCTTTTTTTATTGGAAAAAATATTTTAATATGTCCATTCTTTTGATAACTAAAACAAACTACTCCTTATGAAGAATACTCACCTATTGACTGATGTCCCCATCATAGTTCCATGCAAACTCATTTCTAACATGTCTTGCATTCTCTAGTTCTATGCCCAAAATGGTTACATGTGTAATAGTAACCATTGAAACTTGCATACCTAATGGAATTTTATTGTCTAATTTTATTTTTATTCATTATTCCAACATATTCATTTCTTGATTAATTTTTGACCTTCAAAGTCTAATTTACATTAGTCTTCATCTTAACTTGAGTTGTATTTTCTGGTTCTTCTTTGTATCCAAGATGAATGCTATCACTTGCATGATTTTGATCACTATGAATATTTTTTATATCACTTGAGCTCTTTTCAAATCTCATAAATGAATTTATCTTACTAGATGTCTTCTCTAACCTATCTTTTAATGACTCATTTTCAATTACATACCTTAAACATTCATCTTCTTTAGCTTTTAGGTTTGTAGATATGATTTCCAATTGACAATTGAGATGCTTGAATATATATTAATGCTCCTTGGTGTGTTCATTCATTCTTGCCTCAAACACACTGAATTGAACTTGATAGTCCTTGATTTGAGACTTCATCTTCTTATTAATATTCTTCTCAATCTTCAGTTCTTCAAGAGCATTCATCAATTCAGTCTCATAGTCCACCTCATCTTTATCATCATCTAAATCACTCCAAGTATACTCCTTTTGATATGAGAAACTTCCTTACTCAACCATGAAGAGGGATTTATCTTTAATAATACCATCATCTTCATGATCATACTCTAAGTCATTTTATTCACTCTCATTTGATGAGGTGTAATACTTATTGGTGTAGAAACTCTTCTTGTTCTTGAATGACTTCTTCTTACTGTCATAATTTTTGAATCCTTTCTTCATTTTATCAAACTTGTATGTCTTCTTGTCTTCATCTTGGCCATCACCATGTTATTCACCATCATTATTTTTATGTTTATGAGGGAACTTATTAGCAAAGTGTCCTACCTCTCCACAATTGAAGCATTTAAAGGGTAGTTTACCCTTATACATGACTAACCCTATTTTAAATTTCCTTATAAACAAAATAATTATTTCATCTTCATCAATATCATATATATCATCCTCTTTGATTTTCTTACCTTGGAACTTCTTCTTTAGCTTCATTTATATCTTGAATGTTGCTTCCTTCTTTGGTGGTATATCATCATTTACTCTCATCTCATAAGTAGTAAGGATGCCATGAAATTGATCCATCTTCAATCAAGTAAGATCATGACATTATTCTATAGTAGACACTTTTGAATCAAATTTGAGAGAGAGAGACATTATTACCTTTTGAACTATAGTAGCTTCTTCAAGCTTCTCTCTAAGACCTCTAATGATGTTCACAATCTCATCAACTCTTTGAAAAAAGGATGCCATAGAATCTTCTTCCTTCATCTTAATACTCTCAAATTATCTTTAGTGAGTCTACAACTTTGCAAACTTAACCTTTGAATCTCATTCATAAATAGTCTTCAATTTATCCCACATTTCCTTAGTAGATATGTAATGAATTACCTTGGTGTATTAAATATCTAAAATACCACAAGTGAGATATCATTTATTGCCTTATAATTGTTCTCAAACAACTTCTTATCTACAGTACTGAATAAAATAATAATAGGTGTATAATAACCATACATAACATATTACCAAGTGTCAAACCCTATGGAAATGATGTATGTCCTCATCCTCACACTTTAAAAATCATAATTATATCCATTGAACATCAATGCTTTCTTAGTGGAAAAACCTCCTTGCATTTGATGGATACCCATATTGTACCTTGGATCTCCTTCAAGTTGTCAAGCCTTTACCAAAGGACCTACTTTGATACCAATTTTTATAGGTAAAAAACATTGAGAGGGGGGAGTGAATTAGTGGTGGAAAACAATCTAATTCAATTATTAATCCCTTTAAACACTTAATAATTTAATACAACCATTCATGAAGCATTCAAGATTTTTATAGCAATGAATAAATAAATAATACAAGACTACACACACAATAAAATATCTATGTGGGAAACCTTCTTAGGGAATAAAACTCACTCTCAATATTATAAACACATGGACTAATTGTCCTGTAAGAAGTATGCAAACATGAGACTTTAGTGAAACACCTATTTCACAAGGAGTACTTAACCCTAAGATGATCAAGTCCTAATCAGATTTTAGTGAAACACTTGTTCTATAAAGAACACCTACCCCTAGGATGGTCAATTCCTTTTAACAAAACTTTAGTGAGACATCTATTCCATAAGGAACATCTACTCCTATGATGGTCAAGTCCTTATGACATAGATGTTGAGTATCCTCCAACACCTATGATATGAACATCTCCACCTTTGAACTAATGTCTTCAACACCTAATGATGGACCTCCAATTTTATAACCCCTATAAAACACCCTCTCTATATTATAAAATCCTCTCACATAGTCATGCCATAATCTCTCTTCCTTGTCACTCAAAATCCCCTCATTTACACACTCCAACCTATAAATCCTTCTTCTATTTACTTCTTTCTCCAATATTCAAACATGTAAGAGTACTATATTTGAAATCAAAAATATAACCTATAGGTCATAAAAATAGTCATAAAACTACTTTACTCTACTCTATAACCCATCCATTTGGCAAACACCCTTTCTTCTTTCATTTGCTCTTCAAATCTTACACACACCTCTTCTTATAAGTCTATAAATAACCACCTTTGATATCAACTTCTATAGAGCCTTCATGATTACTATCTTCTTGGTCAGCCATAATGCTTTCCTTATCCCTTAAGACATATAACATATTTTAATACCAGTCTCATAGGTTGGCCATAGAAACTATGGGTCATACTTAAGCAACTACACCTTTCAAATAGGCCTTCGTATCCCTTATAGGTCTCATGGATACCCATCCATATATTTGACACTTATCAAAGTAAATTAAGAAAAAAATAAAACTTCACATAACCTATAGGTCCTCCTTAAGTGACAACATCCATCACAACACCCTTTTGCTACAACATAATTAGCCCAAACATCATTTTGTACATATGATCACCAATAACAAACACATAGTCAGATTATAAGCCTTTGATCATATATAATATGGATTGGTTAAACCTCCTTAATCCACACAAATGTTCTTCATGAAGTATAAAACATGATCCAACACTTAGTTCATATTAAAACATAAAAATACCATCAAGAACAACTCAATTACCCTTTTCAGGTTACTTGTAGATCATGAATACATACACAGTCAAATTTATATCTTCATACATTTGATTTTTAAAAAAATTATACCTTATACCTAGGTTATCTAAATTTTCCATGAAGTCCTATACAAATTTTCCTTTTACACCATGATCAAATTATGCATATATCAAAAGTTATATCACAAAAACTATAGATTGGTCTTCCCTGACAAATTCAAATATTTTGAATTACAAAGGTCATTGAGAAACTATTCAAATTTGAACATGTTAAACTCATATTGTGAACCTTTGAAATATTTACCAAATACACACCATTTATCTCCTTGGATCAGCCAGGTCTTTCTCTTGTAATCCTCACCATTATATCTTGATCAAAACTCCCATGATTATAACACTTGGCACCCTCATGTGCCTTATGAACACTTTATTTTCAGTCCATGAACTTATGCCACTTGGTAGTCCCATGTGATTTGTTGAATCTTTTACTTGTTTTTCATCATTGATCTCTAGAAGTATAAATTGACACTCACCATTGATCTTTTATTAGATTAGTGAACTTGTGACACTTATCACCAATGCATGTAACCCTTGACATGTTGACTTCATATGCACCATTGATATCAATATGTATGATTAAGTGCTCAAATTTGGATCTTATATACTAATGAACTCAGAATTAAATGTGATTAAACTTGGTCTCTGGCCCATCTAGTCTACTATAGAAACTTTGAAGCTTAATAACTTGAGCTAGAAAACACTTCAAGAGTCCAAATATTTAGGGTACCTTCTTGGAACTATAGACAACATCTCCATGAAAAAATTTGACCTCGATTATATTTTTGAGTAGCTACATTAAATTCAAAAAATTTCTCATTCATATCTACATGACATGTAGTGATGGTCTGGATACATATAAAAACTTAGTGGACTTTTATCTAAGATGCCAACTTTACACTTGCATATCTTTAGCTATGCTCAACCTCATGACCTAAAATTTGAACCATATAATTTCCTCACATAATATAATCAATCCATATATTAATATTCTCTTATAACCTTCATATGTGTGAAATATAACATCATCAATATGCCTACTTAGATTTTTATATCATAGAACCAACTATGCCAAGATGAACATAATGAAGAATCAGATGAATACCATGCACTTCCACAAGATCTATAATAATCCTTGACCTCTGATATGACCACTCAAACATGATTAATACTTCAAAATCACCCTAATCATGTCAAAACTAAAGATCAACTAAGCCTACTTCAAGAATACTAGGACAAGCACACTACACACTTTGTCATTGACACTTACACTATCAAGACACTTCATACACTCACCTGGATACCTCCATGACATCACTGATAAATCTCAAAAAATAAGGTCTTTTTTTCCATAATTTATTAGATTATAATTTATTTGTGTTCTATCTATTATTTTCCTTTCTCCAATTTTCTTATGACACATTTGTGTGTGTGTGTGTGTGTGTGTGTGTGTGTGTGCACGTGTGTGTGTGTGTGTGCATGTGTGTGTGTGTGTGTGTGTGTGTGTGTGTGTGTGTGTGTGTGTGTGTGTGTGTGTGTGTGTGTGTGTGTGTGTGTGTGTGTGTGTGCGTGTGTGTGTGCGTGTGTGTGTGCGTGTGCGTGTGCGTGTGCGTGTGCGTGTGCGTGTGTGTGTGTGTGTGTGTGTTTTATGTGTTTTGAGTTAGTTTAGTTTCATTTTATTTAAAGGCTATTATCAATTTTAAGTTTTATTTTGCCTTCAAGTAAAATTCATGACCCCATATCTCAATGGATTTTCAAGTCCAATAGTCTAGGTGTATAGTAAGCATGAAATCTCAGGATATCTCTAAAGATGTTAGATAAAACTAGCCACCATGAATGAGTATCATTCAAAAATTTAATTTACATGATCTTAAATTTCTTTATATCAATCATAAAGGTCTTGAATTGGTCATTAAATGTAGTATTTTTCATGTTTTTAGTCTAGATTAAGGTAAGTTTTATAAAGTTTAGATTAAGTGTGAAGTTAAGTCAATATTAACACATGGACAATGAGGCAAGGTGGTGATCCTTCCAAAAATAAATATGATCTAAGATGACCAAGTTGACCAAGGAGTAGAACTAGTAAGTTTACAACATTGTACTTTGAACATTTTTGAGAAGTTAAGGTGGTTTTGACAAGATTAAGGTATTTCATTTGCTTTAGTCTTATTGTATACTCCAATGTTGAGATGATACTTGCTAGGAAGGATCAAATATCAAGGTTTTATCATTGGATAGGGGTATTTTAAGTCATATAACATTTTTTTAATGTCATGATGTTTGTAATTATTTGTACATATTCTCAAAATGTCTTAACAACTACTTTCCAACATTGGAATCTCTTTGTAATTTCCCATTCATCATTTTATAACATTCAAATAAGAGATATTTTATGAGTTATAGGGAAATAGAGGTGGAAAACATTTTTACATAATCATCCACCTCTTTAAAAGTTATGGAATGCTACATGATCACCTGGTTCATCAAATCCAATAGTTTTAGAAGGTAGGATAGGTAGATTTCTAAAGAAAATAAGGTCATGGATGTATTTTTCATAGGTTTTCCATTGAATGGAAATGTAAAAATTATTATAAGGCTCATAATAATCTATTTAGACCAAAATACATTCAAAATGGAGTTGCAAAGCCAAATATGATATAAAAAAACTCCTTATTTCATCCATAAGGTTTCTTTGCACCCTCAAGAGGCCAACTAGTTTATGTATGGTAGTTAGAGGAGAGAGAGTGAGAGATGGATCCCAATATATTGGGTAGAGGAGGGGACCATAATGAAATTAATTTTTTTGTCACTGGTTATTTTTTTAATCTCATTAACTTTATGAATAATTGTTAAGAAGTTAATGGTGCAAAAAGATGACTCCAAACCCCATAGGATTAGTTTTCACTTGTTGAAATTTTTTGATGTTTAATCAATTCACAAGAGTTATTTTAAAGTGTATCTTGAAAAAAAATTTAACTATGAAACAATACATTTCCTCAATATTATTTATTTTCATGTTCAGATTAACATCAAATAATCTTGATTTGCTAGACTAGACATGATAGACATGGTTTGAAGGAGATGTGAAGTGCTTTGGAGTATGGAATGAATAAAAATAAATTGTTAATAGTTTATAAAAAAAAATTAATAACTTTAAAACCTATTCAAATAATAATTTAAATAATTAACTTTAGGAAAATAAAATAATTATACATGTATAGGTGAGTTTTATGAAGAAACAAACATGGTTGAGTTAACCCTTATCAAGTATGGATCTATTATCATTGTTATAAAATCTTGAATGGAAAGGAATATATAAAATGGTATTTAATATCATTATTATTAATTTATTCCAAGTTTAAAACCCTAGGGTTTAATGTTTCTAGTGTTTATCATCAAAGTTAAGTCCAACAGAAGTTTTGTGAACCTATAGGTATACACACCTATTGGTAAAAATTGGCACCTAAATGGTTGTAATGGAAGTATATATGGAATATTGAAGACATGATATTATGTTATAATTGATTTTAATATATATATATATATATATATATATATATATATATAATCCTTTAGATCTAAATTTCTCAAACCATTGGTGAAGGGATGGAGTCTAGGTGCATACAAAACATGCAAACAAGCATAGTCTATGCTTCTACAATAAATAAATGCCCATAGTGTCTTGGTGAAATTCAAGGTCACTATCTAAATGATCTACAGGGGTTATCAAATAATTATAAACATATATGAAGTATTATACCTCAACTTTCCTACCCTCATGTGATACAACCTATGGTTGCAAGGCTATGTACAAGAAATGAAATAGAAAAGGGTAGATGTGTGCACGAGACCGAAGTGATGAGAGTTAAAGAATAGTTAAAAAGGTAAGAAATAGGTGGTAATATTTTTCAAGAAGTCCTGCTTGGAATGAGATCATCATATACTAGTTTCCTTGATTGAAGAATGACTTCAGTCCATTTAAGTCCTAGGAGAGTCAAGAGAATCTTGAGTGTCATCTTAGAGAAACCAATATGGAATTGGTTTCTCATCTATATAGATGACTTGAGAATTTAAATTATATAAAAAAATTTCTCATAAATTCATTAGTATATTCCATTGAATATTAATATGTGTATAATTGTATGCATTTTAATAGAGAAAAAGGGTACCTAAAAAGGGGACCATGTGAGCCTAGGAAGATGATTGTGAAGGTTTCAAATGAACATCCAAGGTATTTTGAGTCAATTGGAAACATAAATAGGATATTAAAATAATATGTCACTTTTTATATAATTACATTGATGACCAATTAGGTTTCTAAGGAAAAACAAGATGAAAAGAAAGCTTTAGGCCTAATGACCACCTACAGGCCTATCAGAGGGTGGAGTTAGACGAATCACACTTGTGGTGTCAAATGGAATATTAAGAAATTTATAGATGGTAAATAATAATATAAATAGGCTCTCCAATACTTTTAAAGACCACAAAATTTCCAAATAATCTAGTTGAAGAAGATCCATTCTCAAAATTGCAGTCAAGAAATCTAAAAGTCACCTACAGGCCTATGTGTGAAAAGTAATGATTTTTTTTGTGTTTTGAGGTTTTATTAAGATTTATGAGTCATAATATGTGAATAAAAAAATGGTAATATGATGCCATGAAATTTTATCTCACTTAGAAGGAAATAAAATTCTCAAGGAGGTCTGCTAGGGTCACTTCATTGTGACTATCTACAAACCCTTAAAATGGATTGAAAGGGTCAATTACTTCATAATACCACATGAAAATATCATAATATGTTTCAAAAACCTAAAAATAGTGTTTTAAATCTAAACAAATAACTTTTATCCATTTTCCTACCAAATGACTCCTCTTAAATACACAATCAAGTTTGTATTGCTCAAAAAGGTGACTTTTAGTAAATGCACACTTGTACGAAGAAGTTCAAGGAGTCATAAGAATATTATGGAATTAATATAGGGTTTTATACATAAAATTATTTATGTTAATTCATACATCAAATCCAACAACTTTATGAATTATCATTAAGAATTTAAGTGACTCTAAACCCCTTGTTAAACCTTGAATGGGAACCGATGGAAAAGATTATATCTCCAAGCACATAAAATGTATTTAAATGAATTATAAACCAATTAAATTAAATAGATTACTATATTATTCATATTTAAAATAAAATTACTATCATGTGTTAGCTAAATTCATATAGAAAATGGCCTCAAAAACCCCTTCTTAAGCTTATTTTCAAAGTTTTTGAGCTAGACAAACTTTCCTAAGTAGTTGTAGAGGGTCACTGAACCAAGATAAAGGTGTTATAATCATATTTAATTAATTTAATATATTTTAATATTAATATTATAGGATACAAGTGGTTAACTAGGCCTTAATGAAGAATCATGACTAATATGGCTTCAAGAAGGTAAGGGTAAAGATTGGCTACAAGGTTTCAAAGATAAAAGAAGTTTCAAAACACATTTGAAGACATATAAACATAATATAAATAATAATTAGAGTAGACAAAATTATAATTACTAAAACTAAAATATAATTAAAGCCTCTATGATAATGAAGATCTCTCTCTACTCTATTGACAAGTGTGAAGACTATAACTACAAGATAGATTCCATTGATTGAATAAAAGTTCTATGACTTGGTATTGTAACTTAATTGAAGAGAAAAGATACTATGGAGAAATTTAATTTCATAAAACCATATATTACTTTATAATTCATGCCTTGATAACAAAGAGAGAGTATAATAAGAAGTCATGAAGTTCAAGAGCAAATCTCACAAGGAAGAAGGACCATTACAAGCAATAAGGGTTGGTGTAGATTATATTAAAGTGTGACAAATTCCAATTGAATAACTTGTATATATATAACATAAGTATATATTTAACTCCATGAAAACTATTTATACTTAATAAGGCATCAAAACTACCAAGATGGCCTCCTATGCCACTCTTCATGAAGAATTCCATCAACACATGTCCTAGAAGGCTAAGAAACAATATGATATCACACTCTTTGAAGTATTGGTGTCACTTTATTATATTTTGTAATTTATATGATAATTAGAGATAATTCATTATTTCTCTTCTTCTCCTATCCTTCTCTCTTATTTTAATTCATCTATAAATGAAGCCTTGGAAAGCATTGAATGTATCTTCAAACTGGTTATGGGAAAGCCCTACCAATTTTAAGACTTGTAATTACCTTTGAAATCAATTTAGGATGAATTATAATATTTTAATCTTGAATATAGTTATTTTTAATGAAATATTGATTAATTCTATGTGATAGTGATATTACTTGCATTTATCCTTCTCCTTCATGCCTATATGTGAGTTAGTCTTATTTTCATAGGTCATATGAAGTGTAGTACATAGTTTGCTAATTTTAATTGTTTAAATGCCATTATTGTATACTCTTAGGCCTCTTTACTAATAAAATTAGCTATTGTAATATGCATATACTTCATATATAACCAATTATTTGGTAGGAGTTATTTTGAAGCTGTATAATCAGATTGTAAACTTGTCATTTCATAGTGGAAAAATTATTAAGTAGAGTACATTATATTTGGTGCATCACCTCAATTTTTAATTATTAGTTTTATATATTTTCTATCCCTTTTCCTTAAAATTTTTTTAGGATATTTCTATTTTTGGGTGAAGCATTAAGGGAGCTATCCAAATCTAGAGATTTGCTTCACTAATTATGCCACCCATAGCCTATGAGTGATTCCATGCTATGATCTAGTTAGGAGTGCTTGAAAAAGCTTCCTAGGGGTGAAAATTAGATAGATAACACCTAATTTTAAGGGGTTTAATATGTGTATGGTTTGTTATAATGTATCAATGGAGTGATATTAGATTTATCATGTTTTATATAAATAGAAAATGAATGACCAAGCAATTATAAAGTGAGTAATACCTTAGGATTGATTTCTATCTATAGATGAATTTTTGATATTTACCCACACATAAAACATATGAAATGTGTCTAAGCTAACCAAAATAAAATGTCCCAATTTGAAAATTATATGTTAAGGGTTCTAATAAAATATTGGTAGAGGCAGACACCTACAATAAACTACAAGCATTCAACTATTGCCAACACTATCTAGAGAGGAAAAACTAGTGATATAGAATAATGAAAAGAATTTAATTTTGATTATAAAGTGTTATTTCATAGACTAGGATGACTTTAACTATGTGTATCTATTAAATTGGATTATCCAAGATAAAATATGAGTGTATGGGTAGGGGAAAGTGTGCATAAGATTAAAATGTGCAAGCACATATCTTGTTATGTAAAGATGTGTAAACATTTATGTTTCCAAGTGCCTAATACCAAATACATGTATCTATAAATTCCCCCTTTTTATTCTTGTAATGAAAATCATAAATTAAAAGTATAAAATAACTAAATTTGGTACTTTTGATTAATCAAACTTGATGTTGATAGGTATGCCTCAAATGTCTAACTTGATCCATTAAAAACTTGAAAGTATACATGTATAGATTAATCTCCACTCATGATATAAAATATAAAATAATTTAATTATTTTAAATTGAAAAGGAAAGGAATGAATAAACCTGAGGGTATACAAACCAACTTTCTTTTATTTGGATAATGCCATATAGTGATTATTACCTAAGGAGATGTAACTACTTAAATCATGTGTTGAAGAGTTTTAATGACTCACCAACATTAGAGATGAATAAGTGATATAAATTGAGTGCAACATAATCCTCAACCATGACCCTCTAAATATCATCATAACTCTTTTGTGGAACCATGAAATAGGTTTGTAAGTTTAACCTCAAAATAGGTTTGTATGGAAATTACAACTATGAATCAAACACTATAGGTGGATTTTATATCCAAAGGGATTATGAAATATAATATATCATCATAATATAAATATAAAAGAGTTTTCATAAAAAAATTCATTACCTAAATATGATTCATTGGTATGTCAAATGGACACATAATTGCTATAATCCATTTGTTAATCTACTTAATCTAAATTATATGATCTATCCAATAATTCCATAAAATATGTCAACTATTCCTTGTAATCATATATAACACGCCATATATATTTCACATATCTCCCAATATGCTCAATATATCCCATTTGAGTCACCTAATCTAACCCAAAATATGAACTATCTATTTACCATGGCCTAAATTTCTAGATAAACTCACTACTTCCCTGATTTTTATATGAGAGATAAGGCCTATGAATCACTCACCTCAAAATAAAGAGTTACATGAATAATATTTTATATTTTTAATTTTAATCATGTATAAAAACATGATGAGATATGTCATCATATAAATAATTAATTATTCAAATATGAATGAAACACATAATCTAAGGCAATGCACAAAAAGTGTCATGTCAATTAGATATAGACATTAGGCACACAGTGATAAGAAACAAAATATATAAATGATATAAATCATGGTATCATTCACATTATAAAAATAATTGATATAAATCATGAATCACATAAGCACTCAAGATATGACTCGTCCCTGATTTGAATATAACCCAATATTGACATGACATGGCCATGATGTGGAATAGAGTGTATTCTAACATAATTGATGCATGACATGACAAAAAATATTAAAGCACTCATAGAACACATAGTAAAATGATCACACAATTAAATAATAAAGAACATCAAACACACATATAATATGTAATGTTAGTCTGCATATAAATCCATGGCATCATCTAATATAGGAAAGTAATATATCCAATAAATATCACCCTAAAAAGTATAGGCAAGGTAATACATGTATAAATATTATAAGTATCTAACTTTGATAAATAAAATGGTATATAAATATATAACTTGAAAAAGTGTATTTTGTGTAGTCGTGCCCTAATGTAGAAAGGTAACCCCTGAGTGTAATGAATGTCACATATCTATGTATCCATGTAACATATGTAACCTTTATATCTTGCATCACACTTATGTATATTTTGAAAATCATATGCATGGATATTGGATATGTGGTTCACCATGTATATGATTAATAACATCAATCAATCATGTATATGAGAAACCATATTATGTATAGGTCTTAGTTTTATTTATTTTTACTTTTGTAAATTTTTTGTGTTTTATATTATGAATTTAAGAAAAAATATATTTATTCATACAAGGAAAATATTTATTGCTTCAAAAATAGAAGAATATAAGATAAATAAACAATCCATAGCACATGACAACAATAAATCGTCACCAAGTGTAAGAAAAAAATAATTTTGAGGAAGTGAAAGTAAGAAATATACCCCTAATTTGTAGGTGAATCACAAAATCATGAATATAAATAACATGTGGGATATGAAGGCACATGCCCCAAATGGATGAGATTAAGTGTGTATGCAAATATCACAAAGATATTTAGGTATAAAATATGTGTGATCATGTAATCTAATTATATGACATGACAAAATAAATCATATATATTCAATATGAAGGGATGGATAAGTAGTATTCCATAATTAATGTGAATTAGGATCAAACTAATATAAAGGACATGTTATTATATGATATCTATAATGAATTTATAAATAATAATTAATAATCAAATTAAAGGCAAAGACAAGTAAAAACATAATAACCAAAACAAAGCCAAGGCCTAAAATAATGGTCAATCTAAAAGAATATGTACACATGTGTTATGCTATAATAATAAAAAAATAACTAGTCAAATCTAGAGAAAGTGATCAATCAAGTAAACATCAATAATATATATACAATATATTATGTTTGAACTAACTAATTATCCCATAAAAATAATAGTCATATGTATGTTTTGTATGGTATATGTCATAATGATCAAGTGTATTTCCATGTTCATTTACTAATTTATACATTCCATTAGAATAATATTCTATATTTATACATGGATTGGATATATGAGAGGTTTCCCATGTATCGGTTGGTAGGGTTACCCCATGAAGTTGATGATAGGTTACCTCGAATATAGAGATGGAGAGAGGACTAAGTAGCATGGGTCATGCCCCATGTGCTAGCATTACAAATGGTGAGACATGTAAACATAATGTGGTAGGAATATGGGAACATAGTGACTACATGGCTAATATGGGACATAGTTATACTAGTTACAGTGAGGATAGAGGTGGTTAGACACTACAACCAGTGGAGAGAACCACATTTGGTGGTATGGATACTAGGATAGATGGTCTTATCTCATCTAGTGGCATTGATATTGATGATCAAGTAGTGGGATAAACATGTTAGAGAGCCATGGGGGAGGAGGGAACTAGGGCCACCAGTGATGAGGCTGATGCTTAGACCATATCATGAGTGATCATGGATTGTTTGAGCATGATAAGGAGTAGAAAAAGAGGAGAGGGGTGTGGAGTTAGTGGAACCAAAAATACCACCACTATATCCATAACAAGATGAGCAGTGACCACTGAGGACACAACATTGATGGAGGTAGGAAGAGAAGGAAAGAGTGGATATTATTGTCATCTATGACAACCCATTAATTGAGCTAAAGGTGAGCTAGATGATTAAGAGGCCACTCAGGCATAGGTTGAGGTAGACACAAGCCATTGCAACTAGATTTAAACTGAGGAGGAAACCTATAGAGGAGGTTCTAGGAGGTCACACAAATAGAGAGACTATGCTAGGTGGTCACATAGATGGTGAGACCATAGTGGCCAAGACATATATAGGTAATACATATGATTAAATTATTCATTAAATTTTTACTTTCAAATAAATACTAGAGGTGGATAGATATTTTGAGATAAAATAGTGATCTAATATCTATTTGGGTATGATTTTATAGGCACAGTTGAGGATGAAGAGGAAAGATGGGGGTCCATTTTGAGGGGATAATTCCATGACATCCTAGATGAGACTCACCAGACATATGACCCTACTACATTAGAGGACCCTAATGTACCATCTACTCTAACTCAAGAAAGCTAGTTTAGATTAGCAGGGGAAGTAGTGAGGTAGATATGAGTATAGAGAGAGGATACAACCAATAGTAGAGATGGGTGTAGGAGAGATATGGGTATGGCACACCTTGGTAGAGGGGAGAGTTGTACATATGGCTATAGTGATATAGATGACAGAGGTACATATAATGACCCTGACCCATATGACACAGGGGTAGGAGCAGGATATAATGATACACATGATGACCTTAGCCTAGTTGGCATAGGTACAAGCATAGGTGGCACATATATAAGGATAGGTAGATGGATTGAGATCTTGCATATCCTATTTATAGCATATTATTTGGAGGAGTTAGATTAAGGCCTTAGTAGGTAGCATGGCTAGGCCATGAGATAGACAAGATGGAGCCAAACCATAGAGTTGGATCATTGTAAATAGTTGTACTTGTATTAAAAACTCATTATATATATATATATATATTCATTTTGGCATATTAATGTTGATTATGTATGCTGTCATCATTATGGTTATGGTTATGTATGTTTCAAATATATTTATTTCTAGCACATGTATCTAGTTGTTGTTGTATATTCTATAATAAATATATGATATGTGGTTTATTTTCTATCACTATGTATAACACATTCATGGTTAAAAATAAATAGGCAAAAAGGACTTGGTAAAATATAATCAATTGAAAATGTACTACACACTATTTCAAGTTGGGAAATGTGTAATAATAATAAAATGACTAAGTATAAAGAACCAAAGAATGGTAAAACAAGATGGTAACAAAACATAATTTTAAAAAAAACCAAAGTGAAAGTTTTTTACACCAAATTAAAATAAGTAAAATCATACTAAATTGCATTGGGAAGTATGAAAACAATGTAATAAAATGGAAGGTATGTAAAAGGGAACAATGGTATAAAAATAAATAAATAAATAAAGTGAATCAATTATACTAAATCACATTGGGAAGTATAAGAGAAAAAAAATGGAAAAATATTGGTCTTAGATTTATCATACTAATTCAAGTTGGTAAGTATGGAAAATTCAAAAAATGGTTGTATTCTTACATACACTCAAAAAATAAGAATATAAAAGTGAAAGAGAAATGAAGTAAGCATAAAACATACTAAATCAAGATGGGAAGCATGTAAATGATGTATAAATTCATAAAAAATCACATATTATCTCATATTTGACACATGTAATTTTGTTTGTGACTTGTATTATTGGAAATTTTAGTGAGGAATGTTAGATCCTATCCATAGTCTTACACTGCAACTCACAAAGAGAACACCACTGGAGTGGAAAAAATAGGACAATCAAGTAATGAATGATGTGGGTAATATGAAGGGAAAAGGTGGTAATTTGTGAGGAATATCAGGTCCTATCCATGGTCTTATAATGCAGCTCATAAATGAAATCCCAAGGGGAGTGATCAGTAGATAAAATAATATTTCTCAAGAGGAAATATGAGAGATGTAGGGAATGAAAAATGGAGTGTAAAAATAAAGACTTAGGCATCTTATGAGAAGACCTTAGGAGGTAATAGACATACTAAGGACATGATAAGACACTAAGTGATTAGTGATCATCAATGTCTAAAAGAAACATGTTCTCTATAGACACAAAGCTTTGTATGAAAATAAGCATGCTACTAAAATCAACTCATGAAGGTATATTGGTACAATAAAAGATAAAATGGACCTACCTTCCCATGACATGTTCCCTATTATTTAGGACCTCGTACAAAGTCGTCAATCTACTATGAAAACTAGGTACTTGTGTGAGAAAGTAGGTATCACTAAAATATATTTTATTCTCCTTTTCTAATCTACTAGCCTACTGCACCCCAAAGGACCTCGACTCTATAATGAGGCCAACTATAGAGTTTTAGATCTGAATATAAAAGGAAATGTGCTTTGAATCATGTCTTTTAGTGTGATTTGACTTTTAAGAGTATTTTTGCCTTTTATATCATTGCCTTCTTGTTTAAAATTATTTGGATTTTAACCTTTTATGGCTTTTTAAGATTCCTCCTCCATACAAATTTGGAATGACCAATCATGAAAGATGTAGTGATACACATTAATGAGATTTAGGTGAAGGCTAAAGGAAGCTAAGTAACCAAAGATAAATATTTATTAAGACACTTAGGATTAATAATGAACTAACATGTGATCTCAAGTCTTAACCATGTATATGTTTAGTTTACAAAAAAGGAAGAAGGGAAAAAAGATATCCAAAGATGGATTGGTATAAGGAAAGTATAATGAGATACATTATTTTCTAACTAATCACGTGGTAATAGGAGATAAGGACCAAAGGTAAGAGGGTTGGTATAACCAAGTCATAATGATAAATAACTATGAAAACTAGAGATAAGAAAGAAAATAATCATGAAGTCAAGAAGGGAGTTTTTAGAAAAATTCAAGAAAGAAAGAGAAAGAAATGATAAATAAAGAAAATCATATGAAAATATAAATTACAATATAATTAAGATATATTACAAAAGGTAAATAATTACCATATAAGAAAAATATGAATTTGACATAACATCAAATGATATAATAGATAGATAAACATAAAATTGGAGAACACGTCTAATCAAAATGTAAATGTAAATGTAAAGGCATCATGCATATTCTCATAATTAATAATAAATTTACCCACACACATTATCCAAGACATAAAATAAGTCTCTATAAATCTAGATATGAACTCCTACTAATGTCTCATCAATCTTTAATGAAAACTAGGAAAAGATTTCTCTTCTAATCTCCTTAATTAAAAAAGTAGGAATACTCAATGGATCATGCTAAGGAGGAAAATAAAGAAAGGGATGCTTGAGATAATACATGGGAGTGGGATATATGGGATATGTAAGAATCACTGGTGGAAAAGGATCTAAAGGTGAGGGAAGGTCTATAGGTGAAGGAATCATGGGTGTAGGTATAGAAGGTGATAAAGGGACCACATGAGGTGATGAAATCACTAGAGGTGGAACCATGGGAGAAGAAGGAGAAGAATTATTATGGGGATGACCTATGGGAGGAATTAAAGAAGGTCCAAGAATAGATATAAGTTGATCCTGAAGGTGTTATTGAAGGATGCAACAATGATCAGTGTGATGGGTGCCACATTGGTACCATAGATAATACACCTCACCATACTTAGGTAAAACCTTTGGAGGAGGCATGAATTTGTCTAAAAAATGAGAATAAAGATGTAAAGTATTAATATATTATCATAAATTATGAAAATGGGTAGAATAATGATTATCTATCCCATGGAAGCAACAAATAAACTTATGAGTGGTATTACGAGAAGCACTCATAGAAGGAGGTGTAACATGAGTGAAATAAGCCATAAAATACTCATCAGGCCATTTGGAGAGTAACAAAGCCATCTAAGGCAAGGGAAGCAAACCATCACCAAACGAAGGTAGTGATGGAGGAGGAATGAAACTAAGCTCAACATAAGGATTAATGGGATGAGAAGCAGGGGTAGGTTCAATGAGAGTAGGGTCAAGAATAGGCTCAACTATAGTAGGAGCAATAATGGGATCAACTATAGTGGGAATAAGAATAAGCTATAATAAGGGATCTAGTGAGAGAGTATTAATATCTATATAAATTCTAAGAAGGTTCACACTAATCTCATGAACAAGCCAACTACAGTGATCAAGGTTCCTGGTAAAAGTAAGGCTCAGTCATAGCATGATCCATGAGCATACTCTTACGAGTCTCCTTATAAACTATAGGTGTTGGCACCATCTTTAACCTATGATAAATAATAAAAATAATAAAATTAGGAACTATATATAAAGGTAAGAAGATAAGAGAAAAGAATCAAGTAGAGAATAACAATAATGGATAATCTTGACATCATAGACCTATACAAGACTACATAAGAATAGATCGTCTAAGGAATAACCATCATCATAAGTCAGGGTATGAAGATTAGTTACACAAGTATGGATTAACTTGTCATCCAAGGAAGTTTGGTGAATATAATGTTAAGTCTTGTTTAAGACTATAGGTATACCATCTCAAGGAGGCTTGTGAGAATGAGGCTATAAGGAAGTAGGAAGCTATGAGATGAGGAGAGGTGAGAGATCAATTTTTTTAATATTTAGGTTAATCTTATCAAGCTCATCATCATAAAAATATAAGAGGTTAGGGGGAATTTTACAATGAGTTGGGGATGCCCATTGTAACCTTGGGTTGAATTAATGGGAAAGTTGAGATGCTGAGACTCACAAAATAGAATGTTGGGTAAGGGTTCAAGAGTAGGAATCTTGAAAATACCATGGTCTTATAATTATTAAAAATTCCAAGTGTTAGTATCACCCTAGATCCTATAAATGGATCCATTATGAGGTAATTTAATGCATTGGTAGGTGAAAGAAGCAAAAACTCTCATACGATAGGTCCACAACCTACCAAGCAAGATGTTATAAGAAAGGGGAAAGTTAAAGATCATCACCTTCACATGAATGGTGATAGGTGGGATAGTAATGGGCAGTCACACACAACCTAGAGGAGGAATTTAATTTCTATCATATCCTTGGTAGGTTTTGCATGTAATCTTGAGATTACATTCTAAATATCCAAGGGTCTTAATGAAGTTATGAGGGGTAATACAAGTGATGGAACCCACATCAATCAATGCATGATTAACTTGGATATTTCCCATTTAAACACTAATAAATAAGGGAGGATCATTTTCATGAAGTATAATCTCATTAGGAAGCATATAATCTATAGGAAATTTTAAGGAAAGAGAAGTGTCCATAGTTTCATCAATGTTGATACACATCTCTTCACATTGTTTTAATATACTATCCTCAAATCCAGAGAAGGCTACTTCCTATCCTACTAGGGGAGGATGAGGTATTTTCATGTCAAATAATAATTGCATAAGATGGTTTCTATGATGTGGATAATTCATAATAATCTCAAGGAATAAAATTTATGAAGGGAGATTAGTGAGTTTTGTGATGGGATCCCACTCATCATAACCCATAATAAGGTTGTTATATATAGGTGCATAATGATTAAGGATATCCTTTGAAGGAGGAGTCAAAGTGAATTGGATCTTATGTTAATAATAATGAGAAGGTTTAGAATAAGTTATAAATCATGTTGCGATGATGAAGTAGTGGGTTCAAGTTGATTTTGATAATTGGTAAAAGAAGTGTTAGTAGAAATTTTAGTATCATTAGTGTTAAAAGATGATGAAAGAGTGGTATAAATAGAAAATAAATTATTATCCAATGGATAATCATAAATTATATCATCAAAATTAATAAATTCATCTTATCCCAACTCATTTAAATGAGTTGGGGAAGAATCTTAGATAATAAGAAATGTTTGATATGAAGGAGTGTATATAGGTTGGGAATCAATAAATGCAACCACCCATATTAGTCATGTTAAACACATTCTCTTTATAAGTGGATTCAACAAGAATTTTTACATTATTGGTGGAATGGGTGGATTTGTCTTGATTGTCTTTGATAGGTTGATGATTAGGAAGAGGATCTTTTAGATAGCTAAATGAGTATTGGCTTGGTTCAAGGCTTGATTTTATCATGTGATTTATAATTATTAAAAGTAATTTCATAATATTGTTGATGATTTTGAATGATATAATCATGGTAAAAATTAGGACCAAGAATAAATTCCATAGCTAAATTACGAACTTGTTTACTGGTCTCATGAGAATGACCCAAACTATTGTAAAACTAACAAAACTTGTTAGGATCATACTAGGATTTCATAGGATGGGTAGGGTCAAGTTATCTTAAAAGAGGCCTAGGTATACACCTAAGAAATTAATTTTAGGATAGAGTTTTATGAACATTAATGTTGTTTGCTGAAGATAAGTGAGAATTAGTATATTGTTGAGAATGGGTAGGAATGACAACTTGAACATTGTGAATGGTGTCATAAGAATATGTAACACCATCATTGGTAACATTGAAATTTTTGTTCTTAATTAAGATATGAGGACCCACATAAGGTTGGGGAGGCTTGAATTGATGCATAAGTAAATCTTGTTGTTTAGATTTGTCAATAACCTCCTCGAATGTACGTGGAGAGAAAGTGAAAACTTGATATTTAAGTTCAAGAAAAAGGGCATTGGTAAAAAGATTGAAAACATTATCATCATCCATGTTATTTTCACATTTGTTTGACAAATGTTTCCACATTTTAACAAAGGCCTAAGCAAGTTTCATTTTCAAGTTGTTTGGAATTTATGAAGTGGGCCAAAGTGTTTTTGGGAAGATCACTAGTTTGAATTTTTTAACTAAAGCATTTACTAAATCCTCCAAACTAATAATGGAATGAGTTCTAAGTTGGTTTTACCAATCCAAATCATCACATGTGAGAGTTTTGGATAAGATTTTGGTAGTATCAACGGTGTTCAATTTGACCTAATCCTTATAAATATTTCCAAATGTTTTAAGATGAAGGGCATGATTAGTTTTGTCCATTATAAGAAATTGTAGGTGTGATACCTCCTATATCAATGTTAGTAATTTTAGTAAGAGGCTCATTTTGAAGATTCTTATTGGGGTTTTTGACCAAAGGAGGTTGAGTAATGAGATTTCCTTGAGAATATCAAAGAGGAGGAGGGCAAACATTCTAGTTATGCTACCCCAAGCCATTATTTGATGATGAGTTTGAAGATAGAGAAGGTGGTTTTTAATTCTCATCATTTGATTTATGTTATGAGCCTAAAAGGTATTCATTTGATTGAGTTTTGTAAAAATAGTTGATGTGTTTGATTATAATTATTAGAAGCATTAAAGGTGGTATTAGTGGCTTGGGTACCATTATTGGTGTTGATAGGAGCTTGAGAGGAACTATGAGAGTGTGAGGCACTAGTGGTAAAATATTCTTTTGTAGAAAAAGATGGACTAGTGTATGGTTGAGAAGAATAAGCACTATTAGCATGATTACCTTGGGTAGAAAATGATGTACTAGTTGAAGGATTAAAGATAATGGATCTTATGAGAGGCCCACTAGGTGTATAACCTTCCACGTTAGTGGATATACTAGGCATGTAGGTGGAAGAAGTTAGAGAAGAAGAGGTCATGATATGAGAAGGGGTCATAATCAAAGGAAGAGGCTAAGAATAAAATAAAATTGTACCCCAAAATCCAGTTGAGAATGTGGGAGTAGGTGAATGAGTCTCTTCAACTTGACCACTAATCATAAGATTATAAATGGTAGAAGGATATTTTCCTTGATGTTGAGAAAATTTAGAAATAAAGAAGAGAATTTCATGAGTATACTCTAATTAGGGTTGGTCTTATAATGATAAGAGAGGATTATACTATGAAGAGGTATTAGGAGGGGTCCCATAGTTCATTGTGTGAGTGGCAATATGAACATTACTAACGTCCAAGAGAGGAGCCCTACTCTATCTATGGGAGACCCTATGAGGGTTCATAAAATTCATCATGTTTGTTGACTGCAACTTAGTATTTCCATCAAGAAGAAATTCCATGATGAAGGGAAGGAAAGAGAGATGAGAAAGCAAGGAAACATAAAATGACAAAAATAGTATAGGGTTGACTGGGTCAACCAAGCATAAAATAGGGTCTATAAATAGTACAAGGTTGACCATCATAATAAATAGAGGCTTATAAAAAGAGAAAAAAGGTATGCAAATAGTATAGGATCGACTAGGTTGATCTAGTATAGTGAATAGAGGATATAAAAAAGTATAGGTTGATTGGATCAACCCAGTATAATAGATAGGGAAAACTAAGAAACCTATAACAGATTGTGAGCTAAAACAAGATAAATTTCATTATTATTTGAAAATAAATAATATAAGGGAAATAAACAATCAATTGGATCAATGTTAGCCAATCTAATTGAAGCACACAACACAAAACCTTGCACCAATGATAGATAATGCAATATTTTAGAATATAAAATACAATTGAGCAAAGAGCAAGAAATCAATTTGGAAAGTAAATAGTTAACTAATTGGTCAACCCAAGTGTTTATTAGATTATTTTATATGATTTTAAATCTAATGGGAAGTTGGCTATAATCAAGGAACTAGAAAGCAATTTAAGGATGGTTTCAAATTGTTTGGATTGAAAGGAATATATAGTGGTAATGATATAGGCTTGTTATTGGGGCCTACCCCTTCACTTCACACACCATAGTGATAAGTGTGTCAAGTGTATTACCAGAATATACCATTAACCATGTTTTATACTTGACTAGATTATCAAGTCAGCTTCCCCCTTGGTGATGAAATCTAAGTAGGTTGGCCTTGGGTAGAAAAATGTTAAAATGATTATTTAGATTTTGTGATTTGGTCATGTGTGCATAAAATATAACATATTGAAACTAAATAATTAATTAAAAACCACTTAATTAAGCTATGTGATCTATTCTAAGTATGCAAGCAACAAGAAAATAAAGTGTGAACTAATTGCTAGCATATAAGGTTAATTCCAACTTTGAAACAAGGTAAAATGTTAATATAGTCAATAATGTATGCAAAAAATATAGAACAGGGTTGACATGGTCAAACATATACTATGAAATCAAGGTCTAAAAATGAACAAGGTCTGTAAAGTCGACTCAATTATCTAGACAACACATAGAACTAGGTTGGCAGGGTCGATCTAGTTGAATGTGGAGGGACAATTTTAAAGACTACAAACTCTAAAAGGAAATACTAAAAAGAAAGAGATAGAGAGATAGAAAGAAACCTTGGTGGATTATATATACAAAAAATGAATATTGTTATTCAAGAACCTTGATATATGTTTGCAAATTCTATTAATTGGGTTGACTAGGTTGATTAAACTTTGTAAGAACTTGTTGTTGAGTGCCTAAAAATGTATAGGGTTGACCTATTATGCTACAATTGATGTCTAAAAAAGTATAATGTCAACTAGGTTGACTTAGTAGTCTAGACTAGAAGTCTAAAAAGCTAAAATCCTATACTAGGTTGATAGGGTTGATCTAGTATCCTATACCTAAAATCTTTCACACAAAAGCTAGATACTAGGTTGATAGAGTCGATCTAGTATGGGAGATATATGATAAAAATAATGATGAAATAAATGAAATAAGGGGAAAAAATATTGTAAGGTTTAGTTCACATCGAGTTCACCATAAGGCAAAATGTATGTAATCAAAAATGCATCGTGTCTATAAATCAATCCTAGCTCAAAGAAGATAGAGCATACCCACACTTCCAATTGGGAATACATTTATTAAGTGGGAGCATGACAAATATGGGGATCAAATGGACCTAATTAAGGGATAACTTGTCATAATACACCATTCTAGGAAGGGTTCCAAAGCCTCCAGTCTAACACAATAATGAAATAACCCTAAAAGAGTCCTAGGTTTTATGTTCACTCTATATCTAATAAACAAGAAAGTAAATCTAATCTAGTGCACACTAAATATTATGGCACAAAGTAGGGGTTAGAAATAAAACAAACTAAAATAAACATGCATAGAATACATATACTCATGTCAATCTATATTGAATCTTAATACATGTGAGAGAATCATAATTGCATTATATATCTACTCTTACAAAGGAGAAATAAATTTAGGAACACTTACCTTGAAGATGAACCCATTGAGCCTCAATCTTTCCCTTGGCCAAGGTTCTTTTCAAGATATTGTTGTGGTATGTAAGGATAACAAAGAAAAATGAGCTCTAGTCTTCAGAACCTATCTATGCATCCAACAAACTTCTCCACAAGATGAAATTTATAGCTCTAAAGAAAGTATGTAACCCTAAGATTTATTCCTCAAGTAGAATGGTCAATAAGTATATTCTTGTTCATGCTTATTTTTCTTTGCTTCTCTATTCTCAAATGGTTGGAAATGAAATTTTATATATAGGTGTATCTTGCCCTAAATTTTTTATCGAGAGTTAAATCACTAGGTCCTAAGCTAGGTTAGTCGAAGGGCTAATGAAATTCCAAGTGAAAAATATCCCTAAACAGTATAGGGTTGACTTTGTTGAACTTATATAGTAATTAGAGGTTGAAAACTGTATAGGGTTGACCCAATCAACCTAGTATAGTTAAATGGTGAAAGGGGGTCAAGGCAAGAAAAATGAGGATAATTATATGACACATGTTTGGAATGGATACAATAGAGAAGAATAAGCTTAGGGTAAATGGTTCTAAGATACAAGTATGTAGATAGAAAGTGGAAAAAGGGATAACAATCTTATGAAACACAAATGGTCTACCCACCCCCTTCTTAGTGCACCCCTTAAGGTGTTCACTCAGAGAGATTGAGACTTGATGGGTTCTTACAAGATACAAAGTGTCGGCATTTGATAAAAGTTTGAAAATATTATGTGTATATAGGGTATGTATAACCAAACACACCATAATTTGGAATTGGTTTACTAAATTTTATTTGAGATTCAAGATATTCATCATTGTTATTATTATGCATCACAATTTTGCTAATATGTGGAGAAGAATTAGATATCATTATTTGACCACTAGTTGAAGAGATGGTTTCTATTAGCTATATTTTATTTGGAAATGTTGCATATCTTAAAAATAAAATAGTTTTTTGGAGGTCAAATGTAATGTGATAATATTTTTCATAAAATGTTACATCCATTGATCTTATCCATGATGTTCCTAGTATAACATTGTATTGAGTCAAATTAGGTCAAAGTGGAATATGAAAAAATATAGTTTGATACTGAGAGCTATGGACCACTCAATGGATCCTATGAATAGTTTGGATAAATTAGTATTATTCAAGTGTTCAATACCACATCTAGGATATCTAAGAAGATTCATGCTACATAAATTAATTTCACACAAGTTTTCAACCATGACATTAGTGTATTACTTGTTGGGAAATACGGAAGCACACAATTGATTACCAAATACAAGCAACTTAATATGCGAAATTAACCAGAATCAACAAGTAACTAGAATTTAGAAATAACATAGAATATGAGAGACAATACACAACTTGTATTAAAACTCTTCCAAAAATAAATACAACAAAGAAGATTGCCACAATTCTTCTTCCTTACACACCTCTAGGGCTCCCACACCTCTAGGGAATAAACAGTAAATCTTCCCTCAAATCTCTCTCTCTTACAGTCCCAACACACAACTCAAACACAGAGTTAGTGTTCACCTCCAACCAGTCAGTATCCACTACTGCCAGTAGCCAAGTGCTCCACACATGCCACAAGTGCTCCACGCACTCCACAAGTACTCAACGTACCCCAAGTAGATCTCCCATGAACTGCTACAACCTGCAACCCAAATGATCTTACTTATGGAAGGGACTACCTTGCCTTCCTCTTTGCTCTATAACCGAGTACACACTGTACTCCAAGTAGATCCTGCCTGATCTTGCTCTCTATTGTGTTGTTATCCTCCCTAATCTTGTACACTTGCAAATCAATTTGGTTCTGCATACCTGTAAACCTAGATCATGCACACACATACACCTGGAGATCAATGATCTTACTTACACATGTAGATCTCCAAAAGTAGCCATGCACACTTACTAACCAAGATCCTACACGCTTGAAGAATCCTACTGATTCTCCAACCATCACCCACACTTGGTACTACTATGGAACTAGGAGGAACACCCTTGCTCACCTCACACACAGAAGGAGCTAACTTTGCTCAACTTGAACTAGAACACCTTACAATATAGCCTATGAGTCTCTTAAAATAGATCTCATGCAAACAATAATTAGACATCCAATTACAATAATTAGATCCACAACTTCTAGTATAAATTTGGCTCTTGACATGAAAACACTTGGTTCATTAACTAACTACTTGTAAAACTTGCAGTTCAAACTGCACAGTCGACCGACATCAGTCCTTATCTACCTGGGGGTGACCGACACCAGCTGATACCTGATTGACATTGGTTGCTTCTTGTCTGTACCCTACCGATGTCGATTGGCCTAACTGATGTCGATGACTGTGACAATAGCATCTTCCTCTAGCAACCTCCTTCCCTATTTGCATCAGTGAAGCTTTTAGCTCCACAACCTAACAATCTCCCACTTGGAGATAAATAGCTGCATTATACCTATACCTGTACCCCGTCTAATCTATTTCTTGGCTTGTATCCCTCTTCAAGCTCAACCCTAAAGACCAACCACCACATAACCTGTGGTGCACCTCTTGTCATCTGAGTAACCTACCACATCTAAACCTACAAACCCATGTAGTGAATTCCTGACCCTACATAGCATGAATCCCTGCTACTGGTCTCTCTCAAATCCCTGAGAACCCACTTCCCCTAATTGGTTCCTAACTCTCTGACTGCTCCCACTACTTAGGAAAACTCAGGTCTATACTAGACCTCATGTGATTTCAGACACTAAACTGTCTAGCCCTTAGTGTTCTCCAATTCTACATCTTAAACCTCACCAACACTTGATTCACATCAGCTCCCACTAGAGACAAAATCACCCTGTGATCTTCCATGTCTCTCATGCCAAAGAATTTTGCTGCTCCAAATTCCTCATGACATGCCACTAAACTAACCTTACCTTTAGCTCAGCAAAACCCTATATGTCTAAACCTGCACCAAGCTCATCCTCCACATATAGTAATAGGATAATTTTGTGACCATCATCCACCTATTAAGACAAACACAATGGTTATATTGACATTAACTAAAGCCCTGCTTTGTCATCCACCTGGTACCACCTGTCAGCCCTGTACCATTGTCCTACAGCTACCTCAAGACCATATGACCTGGCCTTCCATCTCACGTGTCCATTCTCTCTATTCTTTAAATAAGGTATCCATTCATCTCTGTGCTTTTCATACCGGCTGGCAACCCTACCAAATCTCCCGTTTGGTTCTGCATCATATTCCTACCATGTTCCCACTATTTCATAGATCCTTCCTACTCTACAGTCAGCAACTAGTATAAATAAGAGGAATAATGAATTTGAGGTTTACTTACCACCTTTAGTCCTCCATATGGGCATTTGAGACTCCTTGATAGCTTGTTGTCTACCCAAAATCTATTACAGTGACTGATCTCAGTCACCACACAGTCTGCATCTGACTGACGTTAGTTTCTATGCACCTGTCCTGACTACCAACTCTGTCAATGTCGGTGTCTACCTACTGCCAATGTCGGTCCTCTTGACCGACATTGGTCTTACCTATTATTGACATCGGTCCTCCTGACCGACGTTGGTCTTACCCTGCCTGACATCACCTGCTTTGATCTGCACATGACCGACATCAGCACTTATCTATTCGACGCCAATTCCTCCTGACTGATGCCGATACTTGTGTTCACCTGTGAGTGATGACTTTTTACCTAAGAGCTCCTTTGAATCAAAAACCATGTCCAAACTACCCTGCTCAGAAGTATCCAGCCCCATCCATTGGTCTCTATCCGTCATCTCCTCTAAGAACACTAAGGCTTTCCAGTTCTTAAGCCTGTCAAACACATCTGACATCCTCTTAAGAACATGCATCTCCTTCCTGCTCATGTGACCAAGCCTATAAAGCCATGTCTCCACAATAGAAGAAGAATTAGTAATATAATCAAGTAGATAAAGAGTACCTACTTTCTTACCACCAGCTAATTTAAGTGCATCCGTTGTGAGAGTTCTTGTGCATCTCTCATCACCCAACTTTTTTGAAGAAATTAGCCATATCTTCAACACTGGGACCTGCATGACCTCCTTTAACACCCATGTGTTGGCCACCTGCAATTTTAGCTTCACTTCCCCTTTTCCAATTCTTTGATAAGGCTCACCAGCTCCTCTCCTTGGGGCTGCATGGAAAGAGGCAACATAATCTATTAACCAAGATTCAACTTTATCCAAGAAACATCCCAGATCATCCTGTGCAACAACACCTACAACATCTACTTCTTCAATTCCTTCATGCTGATCTTCCACAAACCAACAATCTTCTTTTCCCTGCTCTTTCTTTCCATAAGACCGTAACTAACCATTCGTGCTTTTCAATTCCTCCATTCTTAGCTTACTTTCTTCTGCTATTGCTCTACTCCCACTCAATTAGAAACCCTTGAGAGTGACCTGTAACCAAGCACAAAACCTACTCCCTGCAACCTTAGCTTTGATACCACTTGTTGGGAAATATGAAAGCACATAATTGATTACCAAATACAAGCAACTTAATATGCGGAATTAACCAGAATCAACAAGTAACTAGAATTCAGAAATAACATAGAATATGAGAGACAATACACAACTTGTATTAAAACTCTTCCAGAAGGAAATACAACAAAGAAGATTGCCACAGTTCTTCTTCCTTACACACCTCTAGGGCTCCCACACCTCTAGGGCATAAACAGTAAATCTTTCCTTAAAGCTCTCTCTCTTATGGTCCCAACACATAACTCAAACACAGAGTTGGTGTTCACCTCCAACCAGTCAGTATCCACTATTGCCAGTACCCAAGTGCTCCATGCATGCCATAAGTGCTCCACGCACTCCACAAGTACTCAACATACTCCAAGTAGATCTCCCATGAACTACTACAACCTGTAACCCAAATGATCTTACTTATGGAAGGGACTGCCTTGCCTTCCTCTTTGCTCTATAACCGAGTACACACTGTACTCTAAGTAGATCTTGCCTGATTTTGCTCTTTATTGTGTTGCTATCCTCCCTAATCTTGCACACTTGCAAATCAATCTGGTTCTACACACCTGCAAACCTGGATCATGCACACACATACACCTATAGATCAATGATCTTACTTACCCATGTAGATCTCCAAAAGTATCCATGCACACCTGTTGACCAAGATCCTACACACTTGAAGAATCTTGTTGATTCTCCAACCAAAACCCACACTTAGTACTGCTATGGAACTAGGAGGAACACCCTTGCTCACCTCACACATAGAAGCAACTAACTTTGCTCAACTCAAACTAGAACACCTTACAATACAGCCTATGAGTCTCTTAAATAGATCTCATGCAAACAATAATTAGACATCCAATTACAATAATTAGATCCATAGCTTCTTGTATAAATTTGGCTCTTGACATGCAAACACTTGGTTTGTTAATTAACTACCGTAAAACTTGTAGTTTGAACCACACAGTCGATCGACATTGGTTTTTGTCTACCTGTGGGTGACCGACGCCGGTCAATACCTAAACGACGTTGGTTGCTTCCTGTCTGTACCCTGTCGACGTCGGTTGGCCTGACCGATGCCGGTGACTATGACAACATCATCCTCCTCCAGCAACCTCCTTCCCTGTTTACATTAGTGAAGCTTTTAGCTCCAAAACCTAACATTACTTACCATCTATTTGAGGGATAATGATCAAAGGCTCCATGAATGACCAAAAAAAATTATTTTTCAACTTGGAAACCATATTTGTAACATTAATATTATTAACTACATATTTATTATGAACTTCATTTTAGACACCTATTTTTTAGGATATTTTTCTATAGGTAACTCTATTTTTAGTAATTCCATTTTAGGATATGAGTTTTTTAATCGATTCACAATGTAGGATTGAGTCCAGTGATACTTTAATAGATGTACCAAATGTTAGGTCATCACTATCAATAAGATATTTTTTTGTGTTTCAAATCCCAACACTTATCTGTGGGATAATCATGCATTTTATGATAAACACAATAGTGTTTGGAACATTTAATTAGATTTATACGAAGTAATATGATCAATTTATTTCAAGTCATGTTCCTAAGATATTTATTTTGAGATGTATTAATATTATGTAAATTTCATGATTCATTAGTCATATATGCATTTTGTTTCTTAACCCATATTTGAGATGAAATCTTTTGAGACACATAAGTTTTGAATGGTGAGCTAGAGATGCAATTTATAATAAAATGCTCAGGATTTTTGGCATATACTAGGATGACTTAAAGTGAATGGACATCTAGAGATAAAATCTAGAATTATTTTTTCACTTTATTTATTTAATGAATGTTATTAATAATCTGATATGTAATAATGGTGGTGTATTCTCATAATATTTTTCACTTTATCATTTATTAATGCTTTCTCCTACAAAAACCTATCAAACTCCAATATACTTAAGTGCACACCTTAAAGGGTACACTAAAAAATAGGTGGGTAGGCATTTAGTCTTCCATAAGAGATATTGATACCTATTTCATGATCATATAATTCTTTCCCTAATTCAACTTCCTCAAATTTGCCTTCCTACCCACCTCCTTCCATCATATTCTATGTTTTATTTACCAATTTCCTCATTTCCTATGGCATCAACCAAGCCTATATCATTTTTGTTCCCTCACTATATTGTATCAGCTTGGTTGATGTAGTTATGAGTTTATATTTTAGATTTTGTGATGCTTTAGCATGGATAACATAGTTTAGTGTCAGATAACTCCTCTTAAGTACATCAATCTAGTTGATGTCATCAGCTAAACCTAGGTTTGGGTATTTTATGACTATATATAAGGTATGTTTCAATTTAAACATATACATAAATTATTGTACTTATTTACATTGTTTTCACTCACACATTTACCATAATCACATTTAGAGGAATAATAGGTAGAATATTGTCTTGAAGGAACTTTGTCTTGTATAAGTGTTTTAGTATTTTTAAGCTTTTTTTAATGTGGATTAATTAACTACTAAAAACAAAGTATATGCAAGGGTTTAGAGATACCTAGATATGAAGGTTGGTTATGCACCATTGATCAAGCTTTGTGACAAATCCTCTTTAGTTGGGGAGGAATGACCTAAATTCACCACACTTAAACAAAACATGGATTAATATAAAAATAAGTTAGCTACCTAGTAAGAAACTAGTCCCAAGAAGTGACACACTTCCTTAGATGGATGTCATCCCATTTTAAACATTCAAGTTTATAAATAAACATGAAATTACAAAGATACATATGGATAAATATACAATTCCAAAGATAATTTGATCTATAGTAAGATTAATCTGATCAAAGTAATTATCCCAAAATTTAGTTACAATATCAACATCTTCTTAGATTACAACCAATTATTCATTAATGTATTCAAAATTACATATAAAATCCATAATGCAAAGTCCTAGCTCAAATGTAATGTCACTCTAATTGACAAATAGTGGTTGGGGGACTATGGGAAGATCAAAGATGCTAATAGAATCATGTACTAATCTAGGTAGGGTCATCTACATGAGAATATAGATTTTAGCAAACTAGAATGTAGATTTAATAGATGTTGAAGATGTAAAATAGATTATTTAAGGTTATTTTTATAGTTTAACAGGGATCAATGTCGATCCTATAAGATCAATGTCAATTCTATAGGATCAACATCAATTTAGATGAATCAATGTCAATTATGTGTAAAAGTGTTGACCTATAAAATAAATCATAATGATGGCCTAGAAAATTGATAAAACAATCAAAACTGAATGTAAATAAAAAATAAAGATGCAAAAGATAAATAAAAATTAAAATATGAAGAAAATAATGACCTTGGATGGTTGAAAATCTATAGATATAGAGATGACAAAATGAGGTAAATGGCCTTAAAAAATATCTAATAATGTCACCAATTAAGTGTTCTTCAAAGTGGTAAGGTGTTAGTAATGTCTATATGCAGGTTAAAAATTGGTTTGGATAGAATTTTGTGATTAAAATGGCTTCTTTACTTTCACATTCATTCCTCTTGAGAAATGGAAATTTTCTAAGTATTTATGGATTGATGTCGATCCTAACCAATTGGCATTGATCATGGAGGATCGACCTCGATACACTTGATTTGGTAAAAGTTGGTAAAGGCTGCTTTGAACTACATGCCAAACTTAATGAATATAATAATAAGTTGTTTGCATGAGTTTTTTATGAGGGTATGTTTTTAGGAGGGTTGGGTAATTTTTTTTAATTTGATTTTTATGGATTTCATGGTTAAAGGAAGTAAATAGTAATTAATAGAATTAATTGCCATGGGAGAATAGGGGTTAATTATTATTTAAATTAAATTCAATTAACCTATGTGGTAAAGGTAAATGGGAAGGTAAAATGTAATTATTTAAAATAATTACCCATGGGGGGCTGCTATGTTAGAAATAACATAAATATGATGACACATAAGTTAATACACAAGGGTGTATAAAACTAGCATCTACATTTGCCCCTTTTTATGGAGTGGTATGTAATAGCGGACTGTGAGACAAAAATTATAAGGTGTCTAATGCCCCAAATTTATTGTGATAAGGTATCCACCCTCAAACTGAGCATCAAGAAGTGAAATGGAATGGATGATGGGTTTTAACAAGATGTAATGGATAATAAATGTGGGTGAAGTGTAATGGACAAGTGAAAGATAGCGAAGGACACATAAAAAACATGGATGGATATAATGGAATTCCAAGTTTGCACTTAATGGAATAAAAAGTAATGTCGACAACAATGCCCCAAATATCAAAGCAAGTAAAAAAATGCCACAACTAAAGTAAAAGGGTGCAATAAAAGGCTATCAAGAAAACAAAATATAGGAATAGTAGACCAAAGCATCCAATGTGCATATGGTGCATGTGTTACTTATAGACAAATTTTTGCAAGACAAAATATATCTTAGAGATCTTACAAGGGGTAAGATACCAAAAATCAAGGGTATGCCTTTAATGAGATTGGGGAACTAACAAAGGGTAAATAATTTTCCAAATCTAAACGGTAATAAAAAATAAAAATGGAATAGTTGAAGCATAGGCAACAAGACAGGGCTTGAGAACAAAATTGGGAGCATGCAATAATGATCCATAAGTGAAAAAAATTAACAAGATAAGATGATTGATGTTGATCTACAAGGTATCAATGTCAATTTAGGAGATCGACATTGATCCAATTAGGATAGATGTCAATTCAAAATATCGATGTCAATTGAGAGAAAAGCTATATATAGCCATTTGACATGTAAAAAGGCTCATTTAGATATTAATGAAAATAAAATATGAGAGCCTGAAATTCACATGCATTAACCTTTCAAAGGGAGAAGACAATGATGATAGTGACTACAGTATTTGATAAGGGTTAAAAAAATTCTAGAAAAATTTTTGGAATTTATTTATTGTTGGTTTTTTTGTTATTATTTTTTATTTTTTTATTTTTTAAGAAATGTACATTATATAGGGGTAAATTTTAGGGTAAAGTGAATCAACATCGATCCAAAATGGATCAACCATAATCCTCCAAGATTGATGATGATCGTAAAGGGATTGACCATGATCCATAGGATCTTTGTCGATCCATATAAAATCAATGTTGATACTTAGAGGATCAATAGAAAATAGAAAATTTAGGCTTTTGATTAACTAAAAGGATGATTTTGACAGTTTTGAGAGCTATTGATGATGAGGGATAGAGTCCCTCCATTACTAGCATAGCTATGGGAGTTCATGAGTGATGAGGATTGTGCACACCTTGAGGTGGTAGGATTAGTAAGGATTCATCACTATTGGCATTTCCATTGAGATATCAGCATGATGGTTGCATTACTAGAGTGGTGGGATCATACCACTAACACATTTTGGCTTCCAACTAGTGAGATGACCATTACTATAGAGGATATCCACCTTATTTTATGAGTATCAATTCTAGGTACTCCTTTATACATTGTAGATGAGGATAGGTGAGTGGTGGTGTTGGCACACCTGTATGATGAGAATGCCAAAGATATCAAATTCTTTATTGGGGGTTTTCCTTCTAGTCACTATATAATCAGGATCTTATTAAGAGACTAGTGCCAACCATGATGATGCTGACAATGACTTGCTATATTCTACCCAACTTAGGGGGAGGATGATTACCATGGACCCTGTCAAGTGTGATAGCAGACATGGTAGAATTTAGGATAGTGTTTTCTTGGGTGCCCACATTGCTAGGGTAGATAGAGAGAGAGCTATGGAGATGGAATAATGGACATGACTCAAGACTAAATATTACATTTATTTTACATTATTGGGTATATGAGCACATCCATGTGATTCATCCTAGAAGGACTCCATGGTCTAGTTTTAGGGAGATGGTGTAGGTTTTAGGCTTCCTTCAATGGAAGGAAGACTTGATTATACCACATACAGATAGAGTAGTGTAGGATCTAATGCACTATAGACATGTCTTCAATGAGTTGTAGATAGGGGATGTTATTTGGAGGCCATATATAGACTTTCCAACATGGCTAGGAACAAAAATAAAGATAGGTGATGTGGCTCAGGAGATATGGGTTCACAGATGATTTCTAGATCACCTTCAGATATTCTATTTTGATAGAGTCTATCGATATTTTAAACTACTACAGGATATTCCACTAGCCCCATGCTCATATAGGTAGGAGGATACATAGCTAGACTAACCTACACCTGATATTTTGGTTATTTTGATGGGGCCATAGGAGGAGCTTACAGCTACTACTATAGATGATGTGGGGTACACTAATGACTATGCAACATGGTTTATAGAGGATATGGTGAGGAGGTAGGATAGAGTAGTGAGGCCTTGATAGGAGGTGGTCCAGGATGCAAAGAGGGGAGAGGTGGAGTAGGAGGCTCTAATTATACACATGGAAGAGGCACTAGTATAGGATGCCCCTACTCAAGAGCTGATAGATATAGATATAGTTATGGCTAAGAGGGATACTCTAAAGGCTCAACTACAAGAGGTATAGGTAACCCATATCACATTATAGTGGTAGATTGCCACACTACAGAGCAATCTAGAGAGCATGAGGGGTTAGAGGGACCATGTTATATAGGATAATGATAGATATAGGGTATATCTTGAGTAGATGAGATCTACCCTAGTTGAGAGACCCACTCTAGACATTGTAGGATCTAGTGTTGCACTTCTAGATATAGCACCACTCCAATAGTATAGATATTTGGTTATGGAGATGTCATATTATTAGAGGATAGTATAGAGGAGGCTACCAAATTTGCGTTAGTTTTTTTTCATATATGTCTAGCCACTATATATCATAGAGTATTCATGGGGGTATAGTTAGTTTAGGGAGCATATCAGGTCAAGGAGGGGATGATGAGGGAGGTGATAGTATTCACCTCAGCAAGATTGAGTTCACCTAGTAGAGCATATTTTATGGGCTGAGAGACCTATTATATTCATATTATGACATTTTTATATACTTTGATATACATACATACATACATATATATATATATATACAAACATTTTATGCTTATAGATCGTGTATTTGCTTATGAATTTATTGATAGCTAGAGATATGTTATGATTTTATGGATTTATGGATGGATTTTAGATTATGAATGTGATGGATTATAGATGTTTGACGTTATGTTTTTAATTTTGATTATTATTATTATTATTATTATTATTATTATTATTATTATTATTATTATTATTATTATTATTATTATTATTATTATTATTATTATTATTATTATATTATTATTATTATTATTATTATTATTATTATTATTATTATATAGGTTGTGGATGGTTATGGTTTATGAATTATGGATTTTACATGTCATGGATTATGGATGTTCTATCATGAGTTATGTTTTTCAATAAATGGATTATGATTATGGATTATACCTAATGACGATTATGAATTATGTTATAACATGAGATATATTTTTGCTAAATGGATTATGATTATGGATTATAGATGGATTTTAATGTTTTTAATGGTTGTGGATTTATGGATTTTAGTGATTACATATTATGGATTTTCTCAACATTGACTTGGATTATAACCAAAAATAACCTCTCATATGCATGGCCTATGCATCCTTTGTTAGATGATAATAGACTAAGACACTACCTAGGTTAGCCAAATCTTTGAATTTGGTCATTTATTAGGATTATATGATTTTGATGGGATGGGTAATATATTGATTTAGAGATAATTCATTTTCACCTCATATTTCAAAATTAGGATTTATCCTTTAGGAATCATTTTTATGCCAATGGGTAGATTGATCAATACAGGAAGTCTACAATTAGAAAGATGATCAATATGAGAAGCTTTATTAGGATATTACTTTTGACAATTTATTTTATTGATTTTGTTTCTTTTATTTTAGGGCTTTAAAATGGCATGATTTAAAAACTGATCAATGCAAGAAGTTTTCTACTTGATAGCCATCTTTTGAGGGAGTGGTCTACATTTTGATGTTTTTGCATAGTTATCCTTCAAGGGATCAATCTATTTATTTATCCCATTTTTTATACTTTTTCTTTTCATTTATTTTGGATCTCGAAGAAAATGGCATAAAAAGATGCCTTAGGATGGCTTTTATGAATTAATCACATGAGATGATTGTGTTATATTAGGAAATTAATGGTTTTTAACAAATAATGGAAATACTGATCTAGGGTTTTTCCCATAATAGGTTAAACTTATCCATGATATGTATAGAGCTAGGGTATACGTATTTAAGGTTAAGCTTATAGTGACTACCAAATAACCACATAAATCTCATATCATTATTTTGTATTTTTAGATAAGGGAATATGACAAGATGCAAGATGACTAACCAAGATAAGCCAAGATATATAAACTATAGTAAGGACATATATGCAATGCATTAAGAGGTTATTATTCTAGTTTACCATCAACATAAGCCAAATGATATGCCCCAGATCTGTATTTATGAGTTATGATATATGGTTCAAGCTAATTAGGAGAAAATTTATCCCTTTTATTTCATTCCACATTAGTGACATGTTGATTTTATTTAATCACAAGATCTCTAATATTAAATTCACACACTCTTACATGTTGATTATATCTCATTTTAGTCATTATTGATATATATGAATGTGATCAAGGGTTATTACATAATTCTCATCTAAGATTTTGAGTTGGGATAAACATTTCTAATAGAAGTCCTCATTAGAAATGATGTATTTAAGGGAGATGTGAAGGGAAGGGAATTGGAATTCTAATGGAAGTACAACTTCTCAACCATAGAATAAATAAAATGGAGAAGCACTCATATGGGTTTGAATACTAGTTTAATATGCCCATAAGGTGAAATGGATACAAAGATGCCAATATTTTCTAGCTTCATTAACAACTTTAGTTAGGCTTTTGACCAAAGTTTTATTATAAACTTATACTCGACCATTATCCTGAGGATAATAGGGTGAGGGAAAACTCTATTTAATTTTAAACGAATCACATAATGCCTAAAAAAAATTATTTTTAAAAATATTTTCCATTATCTATTATAATTTTATATGGAACTCCAAAATGACAAATAATGTGCTGGTGGATAAACTCCACAATCTTTTATGCCTTAGTCAAGATAAGTGGCATAGCTTCCACCCACTTAGTGAAGTATTTTGTGGCAGTGATAATAAAGCCATGACACTGGGAAGATTTAGGATTAATTTTCCATATAATATCAAGCCCCCAATGGGAGAATGGCCAAAATTCCCTTGCTACTTGTAAGTATTTACTGGGACATTGGATAAGTTTTCATGATACTAACATTTTATACACCTCTTAACATATGTACAATAATATTGATTCAGACTAGGCCAATAGTAACCTAGATGTAAGATCTTCTTAATGATTGCATAGCCACTAAAGTGTCCACTACATGACCCATCATGGACTTCTTGGATGGCTAAGGTAGATTAATGATTTTAGAGACAATGAATAAGAATACCATCAAATCCACACTTTTATAGAAAACCCCCCAGTATGATAGAGCAGGTAGATTTCTATTGGAAGACACATCTAGTACCTTTGGATAAATGAGGAGGAGATAATCTTGTAGACAAATAAGGAAATATTTATGCATACCATGACTCCTCTAGGTTTTCCTCAATATTATTGATGGATGAAAGATTGGTTCTTGTATAGGAAGGTTGGTTGACTCGATGAATAAGGATAGATAGATTAGACTCCTAAGATAAAGATGGGATAAAAGAAGTAAGAGATGCCATAGTATCAACAAAATTATTCATTGATCTATGGGTAGCTTGGTGGCATAATGTTCAAAGGCAGATAAAAGTTGATTGGATAAGGTCTTATATTGCTAGAGAATATCATTATTACATTGATATACACCAGTAATCTAATTGACCACTTGTTGAGAATCACCATAGATATTAATGGTCCTAACTACTAATGCAAGGGAAAATTGGAGTCCTATAATCTATGCTTCATACTTAGCCATATTATTAGTGCAATCAAAGTCTAACTTAAAATACAAAGGTGTGGGAATACCTTGAGGAGGGATTAATATAATTCCTACCCTGCCTCCTCACTCACTTTTAGAACCATCAAAGAATAGAGTTATTTTATATCCTAGGACTAACTGAGAAGTAGAAGTGATAAATTCATCAAGAAATTCATAGTTGATTGGTTTATTATCACTAAGAGGTGCTTCAATCAACTGATCAAAAATAATATACCCTTTAACAAATTTTTGGTGGAGAAATTCTAGATCAAACTTAGCTAAAAGCATAATCCATCTAGCCATATACTAATTTTGGTAAGGATTATAATGCATGAACTTAAGGGGATCCATACTCATAATTATGTACGTATTATGGTTAAGTTGGTAATGAAAAATTTTAGAAGCTATAAGGACCAATGTTAGGCATAGTTTTTTTGTATGTAGATAATGTGTTTCATATTCTATGAGGATACAAATTATAAAATAAATGGCTTTCTATTTTTGATGCTCATCTCGATGGGCAAGCATAACACCTAGAAAATGATATATTATTGAGATATAAAGGAAGAAATGATACATTTCCTTAGGTGGAATGAGGACATGAGGTGATAAAATATAGTCCTTGAGCATGTTAAAGGCTTCTTGACAATAATAATTACATATAAAGATACTATCCTTATTTAATAAATGGTGGAAAGGTTGACATCAATCAGAGAGTTAGGAAATAAAATGAGGAATAGACTAGAGCTTGCCTTGTAAACTATGAATTTGCCTAAAGTTAGACATAGTAGGCATCTCTAAAATAGCCTTGATTTTAGCAGGATCTACTTTTATTCTATGAATAAAAATAATGAACCTATAAGTTTACCCATCAAGACACTAAAAATTCATTTTTTTGGATTTAGACACACACAATACTAGAGTAGATGATTTAAAATAATCTTAAGTATAGATAAGTGATCTTTGTAGATCTTTGACTTTCTAAGGAGATCATCTACATAGTCCTCAACAATTTTATGGATTATGTCATGAAATATAAAATTCATGACTTGATGATAAGTGGATCCTACATTATTTAAGCCAAAAGGCATAACACGGTAGCAGAAGGTCCCCTAAGGAGTAATAAATGTAGTTTTATGTTGATATTCTAGTGTAATAAGTATTTGATTGTAACCAAAAAAAACATCCATAAGGGACAATATTTCATGACCAACAGTCAAATCTACTAATTGATTGATGTTAGGGAGAGGGAAATCATCTTTCAAACAAGTAATATTTAAATTATAAAAGTCTATAAAAATATGAATTCCCCATATAGGCTTAGTAACCAAAATGATGTTGGAAATCCACTGAGGATAATCAATGGGTTGAATAAAGTTAGTGGATAAAAGGATGTACAGTTCCTCTTTTACTAGGAGTGTGATGTGAGGATGCATTTTGAATTTTTTTTCTTCACCAGATTAGCATTAGGAAAGGTAACAATGTGATAGATAATTATTGAGGGGTCAATACTAGGCATATCACTATAAGACCAAGCAAAGATCTTACTACAGTCTGATAAAAAAGTGGTAAAATCTTACTTTTCTATTGGATCTAAGGCTTTGCTAATTTTAATAACCCTTAGGGTTTCTTAAGACTAGATATTAATATCATCAATGGCTTCATTTAATAATTAGTGGATAAATTTAATAAGCTATATGTTTTAGATGGAAGAGAATTACATAAATAAGAGTTTTCAATGTCTAAATGAGTTAAGATTGACTCATCATCCTGACACTAAAAATAGGGATGGTTGGAATATCACATCCTATTAAATTAGGATATATTAAGGGTATGGTTTAGATTTTGCCATCATGGTGGAAGATGAGGGGTTCTAAGGAGATCATATTGACTAAAAAAAGTTAGGAGGGATGGATATAGTATCACTAGTCGAAGAAGAGGTGTTAGATGAGGAATATGGTTATTCTTCTTCCAAAGATGGTAGAAGAATAGGTTTGGGGATAGATTTAGAATCTTTATTAAAACCTAAGCCATGATTTTCATGTGGTTTTTTGAAATCTCCTAATGTGACATCGTGATAACCCTACTCATATCCACCCATACCAAATCCTTTCTAGGCACATCGATAAAGGTAGGTTTGAATGAATTGGGGATTGCTAAGAAAGGATAAATTACATGTAAAAAAATTATCGCAAGTACTATCATTAGGTTTTAAGGTATCTTTATTGATTTTAGCATATATTAAGTGAGGATGCAAGAAAGGTGGTCCAAAATGAATGAGTTCACCTAGGTTGGGTGATTACATGGGTTGCTTATTGGGATGACCATATTCTCTAAGAATGGGTAAGGTGTTAAGGGTTAGTAAATGATATTCCCCATCAAAAGATACTACATCAAGGAGTCAATGGACTTTAGAGTAAGTAATTTTAAAGCAGGGATAGTCATTTAGTCAAGGCTTGATTAGAAGATGAAGATGTAATTTCATTAGGTGAGGGTATTATGACATAACTTGGCCAAAAGGTGAAGTTACATGATTTAAATGGATGAGGATTAGTATGGATGATGTGTACCTAGCCTTCATGTTCATATTTAAGGCATCGATGGATTATGGAGGGTACACATCACATCGTATGAATCCATAGACAACCTAAAAATGTTACATTAAAATGTCCCTTCAATAACATAAAATATTTCATGAATGACGCAAGGACTTACACAAATGGGGAGAATGAATATTCCTACTGTGGGTGTTACTATGTCATTAAATGTATGAAGAATTATTGAGGATTGGGAAACAATGGTTTTTGGTGGTTATAATTATTGGAAAGCATGTGAGGAAATAATATTAATACTGGGCCCATTATCAATCATAGCTCTTTTAATTTGAGTTTGATTTATTTGAGTTGTAATAAAAAGGGTAGGATCTTGATCTTCACATGATAAATAAATAACCTCAAAATTAGTAAAACTAAGAGTTAAGACCATTTTGAGGGCTCCTATAAAATCTAACAAAGGTTGAGGTTCATATGGTGAAACCTCAATAGCTTGGAGATATTTATTGCCTATCGATGTTATGGAGAGTTTTTAATAAGCTCATATAATGACATCTTTATAGGTGCTTGGTAGAGCTATTTTAATATGGAGATTTATACCAACTCCTCAGCTTTAGTTGGGGTAGTTCCTATAAGAGAAACTTTAGGATTTTGTTTAGATGGTTAAGTGTATTAGGTGTATAATCTCTTTTAATTAAAACCTTAGATTTATTTGGATTTTGGTTTTGAGAATGGGTAGTTACGTGGATGACATCAATGTGTAATAAAGGTGGATCTGAAGAGGCTACTAACTCTTATCACTTATAAGACTGGAAAAATTATGGGTTGTGAAATGCATGGACTAGTGACCTTTTTCTTAGGATTTTGATCATTTAGATCATCAATTAATAGGTCATCATCCTAGATTAGTTGTTAGATTATAGCCTTAAGGGCTTTACAATTTTTTGTATCATGTCCAGGTACTCTATGATATGTACATATTTCCCAATTTCTATACCAAGTAGGTCTTTAGGGGTGAAGGTTAAGAAACCTTATAGGTGGTAGCATAATGAGGGATGTATCCAATAATTATTTCAATATTACAGCATATGATCCCTTTAAAGGGTCATATTGTGGTTTTACATGGGTTTTGACAATAGGCTATTTTGATAAAGTATTAATCATTTAGTTTTGTCACTTATCCTTTATAGTATGGATAAATTTAAGATATTTTCCTTTAGGTTTCTCTAATGGTCCCTTAATGGAGGAAAGTGGATATCGAGATGGAGGTGTGACTAATAATGGAGGAAAACTTTGCATTTTCTCATGTGTTTGAGTAGAAGCAACTATGATAGGTATAGAAGATGGATGGGGACCTAAAATAGATGATGGAGATGGTAAAAAAGGGATAAGCCCTTTTTTATTTCATGTGTTACAAATAGAGGGGGTATTCAAACTAAAGTTTTGTATCTTTTGATGTTTTAAAAAGATTGACTTTAACTTGAGGATGAGCTAAGTCTTTTTTTGATGGAATACCAAGACAATTGTCCATGCTATCAATGATAATATATTTATCCTTTCCTTTAGTACCTTTGGATCAAGGATACTTTATGGTATAAGATGGTTTTAAAGGGTCAAGGTTTTGGGTAAAAGGATAGGGTCTCATTATATGCTTTCTAGGGATCAAAGGGGTGGAATGTCCAGCTATAGAAGTATCAAGATGTTTATCTGTAACATATTGAGGAGTAGTTTCATTTTCCACTTTAGGAGATTCATTATGAGAAGGTGATGGTTCATGTGAATGATCTCATGTAATGAAATCAAGGAGCTCTATGGAGATTTTGGGACTAGTTTTAATGATCTCAGGTTGATTCATATCAAAAGAAAGATCCAAGACCAAAGGTTTATTTGGGGCTTCTTTAGGAAATAACTAATCATATATTGTGTCAATCATATGTGTATCCTGATTTTGTGCTTTTCCAAGGTTGGTTTGGACTATGCTTGATGTGGATGGGTGGTTTGGAAATGGCTATTTGAAAATATCTAAAGATTGGTTAAGAGGAGCATTTGGATTATCTAACTGAAAGTCCCCCTTGTCAATGAGGTTCTATACCAATCATTTAAAGTAGTGGTATTATTCTATGTCATGTCTTATTACCATTTGATAAGAATAAAACTCATTTTATTTATACCAATTAGGTTTAGGGAATGTGTCATCGAATGGTCTAATTGGAGGGATTTCAATAACATTTGCTTGTAGGATTTTATCTAATACAAAAGTATAAGGCTCTCCTATAGGGGTATATTTCTTAGGGGGGAAATGAGTAAGGCCCCTAGGTTGTTGTATTTGAGAAGTGGAAGACCCTAATTGGTTAGATGCTGGAGGGGAAGATGTTTTTATAATAACTACATTTTCTACCCCTTTTGGTTTAGGATTATTGATATTGCTTTTGGAGGGGTCAGATTTGAAGTTATTATTACATAAATTTACTTTTTCCTCTTTAATGCCATGGAGTTCAAGTTTATGGGCCATGGTAAAGGCTTCATTAAAAGTCTTAAAAGTTTGAATTTGTATCATGGATGATATATGTTTTGTACAAGAACATGAAAAAAATTCAATTAATTTTGTTTGTGGTAAGGAAAAGGTTAGTTGGTCAATTAAGTTATGCCATCAAGCCACAAAGTCTAATATTGATTCATAATCAAACTATATAATATTTTAAATATCCATGATAGTCACTTTACAATCATAATTGATCAAGAAGTGTTCTAATAAAATTTGGTCCAACTGCCTAAAGGAAAAGAAAGAATATTGGGGAATGGAATTGTACCAATCTAATGTAGATCTTGCTAATGATATGGGAAATGTTCCAAGTAGGAGGGCATCATCATGTGCTATAAGATATCATGTGTGTTGAAAATATCTAAGGTGTTTTTGGGGATCTTCTTTGTTTTAAAATTTAGTAAACTTAGGAAGCTCCCATTGTGAGGGATACAGTTAGATAGGGATAGAGGGATGGATTGGATCATTAAGAATTTACTCATATGTGAGCATCATATTATCTCCAAAGGTGGAGGCTTCTAAAATATCCATCCTATTTATGAGGATGTTTATAAGGTCTGTTTGAGTATTAATCTAAGGTACACATCCTAAAACATGTTTCTGAAGGGGTTGATAACTTGGTAAAGAAGTAGACATAGGCTATGAGGGAAGGTATACTTCTATAGTAGACATAATACGTTGAGATGTTACTATGTATTGTGGGACTTGTAGTGGAATATTTTTCTATGATAAGGACTGTAAGTAAGTAGTTATCACTAGTTGTGATGAAGCCACATACTAGGTGGCTGAGGAGACATACTATTGGGGAGGTTATGTTAAAGGGATTTGTTGTGTGTGAGGGATTTTTTGTGATTTGTATGCTAAATTCATTCGAATAGGTGGGATACTTGTACATATTGACACCACTAACATTTGGAAAGGTATAGTGGATATAGGCTAAGTGGTATTTTGAATTTATGTAATGAGGGTTGGAGAACTAATAGATACTATAGGTGGTTGGTTTCCTAAAGGTTATGTCACCTAAGTATTAGAACTAGATGGAAGAGATTCAATAGAAATGGTTACCATGGCCATGGTAAATTCTCCAGTTCTCTCAATTCCCTTGAAAGACATCCCATACATATGTGGATAGCCTTGGGTATGGGGGGAAGGAGAAATATGTATTGCTTGACTATTAAGATAATAATTAAGAGAAGTGGGGTTATTGTCCATTAGTTATACAAAGGAAGGATCCCCTGGAGTATAATATTGTGGAAACACAAGATACTCAAAGGACTCAAGGGAAGAGGTGGGACTAGGTGTACATTCCATTTGAGAGGATGTCACACCCTCCTCAGATTCTTTCTTTGACTATTGCCTAGTTAAAACCATGAGATAGAAATAAAAATAAACAAATAAAAAACAATCTTATTAAAATATCTCATTTTAATGATATATGAAAGACACACACACTAGAGTCATTCTAAATTTTTTTTATCTCTTTTAACTTTAAGGTGTGAAAGGAAATATAGAAAAAGAAAAGATAATGATGGTCCTAAGAAATGGTAATCTAAAGATGGTTTTAGGGATTTTTGTTTTGGTGCTCAAAGGAGATCTGTATTGGTATTGGTACGTGGATTGATACTTGGGGATTTTTCCCTTCGTGTCACAATCCCATAGCTAGTATGGGTGCTTAGTCAAAATATACCAATAGTCTAGAGATTATACTCAGTTAGAGAACTAAGTTAGTCCTCCCCTTGGTGGCAAATTACAAGTAGGATCATTGGGAGAAAGGTTACCATGAGGTGATGAAATCCCCATCAGTTTCATTATGTCAAGTGTTAAGATGTGTTTATTATAATAGTGATTTGGCTTGTGTGTGGATAAAGTGATGATTAGGATAGATTTCTACCTAGATTATTCTATGTGAAAGAATCTAAATAGGAAAGATGAATGCAATTATAAAATGCAGTCCTAATTTTATCTTTAGCTGAATACAAAAAACAAAGAAAGGGAAAGAGAAAATTCAATGATTTTGAATTTAACAAATAAAAATGAGACCTAGTGTCCCACCAAGCATGCTAGAATGTTTTAGTATTTTTATGATTTTTTTTAATGCGGACTAATTAACTACTAAAAACAAAATATATGCAGGGTTTAGATTTACCTAGTGATGAAGGTTAGTTGTGCACCATTGATCAAGATTTGTGAGAACTCTTCTTTGGCTAGGGATGAATGACCTACAATTCACCACACTTAAACAAAAAATGGATTAATATAAAAATGAGTGGGTTTCCTAGTAAGAAACTAGTCCCAAGAAGTGGCATGCTTCCTTAGTTGGATGTCAGCCCATGTTCAACATTCAAGTTTACAATTAAACATGAAATTACAAAGATATATATGGATAAATAGACAATGCCAAAGATAATTTAATCTACATCAAGATTATTATGATCAAACTAATTATCCTAGAATTTGGTTATAATATCAATGTCTTCTTAGATTATAGCCAATTATTTATTAATGTTTTCAAAATTATGTATAAAAGCCACAATACAAAGTCCTAGCTCAAATATAATGTCACTCTAATTAGAAAATAGTGGTTGAGGGACTATGGGAAGATCAAATATGCTATTATAATCATGTACTAATCTAGGTATGGTCATCTACATGAAAATATAGATTTTAGCAAACTAGAATGTAGATTTAACAGATGTTGAAGATGCAAAATAAACTATTTAAGGTTATGTTTATAGTTTGATGGGGATAAAATTTAATCCTATAGGATCGATGTCAATCCTATAGGATCGACATTAATTCATATGAATTGATTTTGATTCTATGTAAAAGTGTTGAACTATAAAATAGATTATAATGATGACCTAGAAAATAGATAAAACAAACAAAACCAAATGTAAATAAAAACATAAAGATGTAGAAGATAAATAAAACTTAAAATATGAAGAAAATATTGACCTTGGATGGTTGAAAGTGTTCAGATATAGAGATGTAATAATGAGGTAGATGGCCTTCAAAAATCACTTGATAATGTTGTTAATCAAGTGTTCTTCAAAATGGTAAGGTGTTGGTAATGTCTATACATAGGTTTGAGATTGGTTTGGATAGAATTTTATGTTCAAAATGGATTCATTCCTCTCACATTCATTCCTCTAGAGAAATGGAAATTTGTTGAGTATTTATGGATTGATGTCAATCCTAGCTGATCAATGTATATCATGGAGGATCGATGTTGATCCATCTGATTTGGTAAAATTTGGCTAAGGCTACTTTGAGCCATGTGCCAAACTTAATGAATATAAAAATAAGTTTTTTGCATTGGTTTTTAGCAAGGTAAGTTGTTAGAGGGTTGGGTAATTTGTTTTTATCTAAATTTTATGGATTTTATGGTTAAGGGTGGTAAATAGTAATTAATATAATTAATTACCATAGGAAAATAGGGGTTAATTATTATTTAAATTCAATTCAATTAACCTATGTAGTAAAGGTAAATGGTAAAATAAAATGTAATTATTTAAAATAATTACCCATTGGGGGTTGTTATGTTATAAATAACATAAATATGATGATGCACAAGTTAATACATAAGGGTGTATAAAACTAGAGTCTACAATAAGTCTTGGATATATACTAGAAGGTCCTTTATTAGCTTAGAGACTATTTATCCATCCCTTGAGGTATTCAAAACTAAAAAAATATATTTCAAAGAACCATAGACCAAGGGGATATTGAGTCTCGATAGGTCACCATCAAGGTAAGTATTTCTAACCTTATGCTCTTCCTTTATTTCATTTAGTAGATAGATGTTAATTATTGCTTAGTATATAAATATGTGTGTGTTCTTGTATAAATTATCTATAAAATTAAAATTAATGTCACCATAATATTACTTTTAATTTATTTTTATTAATTATTAGGTAGCCTAGACACCGATTGTCTACCATGGATCCTTATCCATTTTAATTATTCAAGCCCTTCTCCTTACTTTACTTTACTTTGTTTGCACACCTACTTACATCATCTTTTAGAAACATTTTCTTTTATAATTATATTTATAGTTATTACCTTGTGTTTATGCCTAAAGGATTTATAACCCTTTTATTTTACATTAGTGAGTAGCTACCATTCTTTCTAGGTTTGTGGATTCACACTTGGTCACAGCCTAAACATTAGATATCACAAGCTTTTTGATGAACCTTAACTGACTCAAAATCACTTGAGATAGAATAACTTTAGGATAATATTGTATTATTAATATAATTGGTAATATTAATAGTTCATTCAAGGGTTTATTATTATCATGGATAACTATAATAGGCACACTAATTCTCATGGTTTGGGGATATTTAGTTTTATAATCATATAACTCATATATCTTAGATTCAATGCTCATTAAAACTTATATATAATTATGAATTATACCTACTGATGTTTTGAAATCGTGGACCTAAATATCTAATATAATCCTTGGGAAAATAATAGGGAATGGATGGTAACTATCACTACCTTTAAGTTATATGGGAAGGAATAATGAAAGTAATCAGACATGCCCTTTCCTTTTGAGTAATAAATTGAAGCATTTATAATTCAACATTCATAGAGTATGTGTTACTAGGGAAAGCTAATAATATATTATTATTAATATCATCCTTCATGTTATTATATATAAATTTAACATATTTCATTGTATTTATTAGAAACATATTATATATTTTAGGAAAGAAACATGAAATCATGATAATCATAACTTGAATCATAGAATATAAACTATCAACATCCATTATAGCTATTCTAGGGTTTATTATGTGAATGGGGGTAAATAAACAATAAAATATGAAATTTAAAACCTAAATTTGGATAAACCTGAGACCCTAAAAATGAATAATGAAACTCTAAGGTATAAAAGACCTAGGGTTTTTTGTGTTTAAGTCAATGATTGGGTTGGATACATTTTTATTATTATTTTATGATTAGTGCAGTATACATAAGATAAAATTATTGAAATATAGATTATGTAAAGAGATAATTTATTGTAATAATTTTAATTTAAAAGGCACATTGATATTAAACTTGCTATTTTTAGAATTGAATAATTAAAGAGGGAAAAGATGTACCTAGATAATTTTATGGTTTACTACTCACTCCTTGCATCACAATTTTTGAGAATATTTTGAATTATCTTTTATAATTTATTAGATAAATAAAAAGGACCTTAAAACATGAATGGATTTTATTGGTAAAGATCAAACCCCTTTGAAGACTAGTATTATTTAAGCTCTATCAATACTTTCAAATATCTACAATACTATATTTATTTTATAGTTTTTACTACCTAAGATCATTGTGCTTCACTTGTAGATGATTTTTGTATGTTTAGTTTTCCTCAGTCCTATGCATTGATCCTTGATTTAATTCACATTTCCTTAAAACCCTAACTTTATTTTCAAAATAATTTTGAATTTGAAAATGGGTTATAAATATGTGCTGGATAGCCTCAAAAACTCCTTAGTGAGTGAATGAAAATTTCAAACATTCCAATACTTTGAATATAAAAACACACATATTTCTTCCATATTGGTGTGTGTGTGAACCATTATGATCTTGTTAGAATGGAATACAACATTTAGATTTCACATTTGACAACATGAAAATTTGACCTTGCATTTATGTCAAGACTTGGCTCTAAGGTAACTCATTTGAAGGGTTTTTAGATGTGTATGTTTTTGTGATAATGTTTCAAAGGAGTGATAATGGATTTTTAAAGCTTTTTTATAAAGAGAATGAATGACCAAGTGATTTCCAAGTGAGTATGACCTGAGGCTTGATTTTTATTTATAGATGACTCTTTGATATATCTTCCCATAGCTAATATATGAAACATGTCTAAGTCATCCTAAATAAAATGTACCAATGTGAAAATAATATGTTAAGTATTCCTCATCACTACTAGTAAAGGAAACCACCTATGAAAAACACATTTGATTATTTCCAACACTATCTAGAGAAGGATAGTCATTAATGTAGAATATGGTGGTAATCTGGTTTAGATTATGAAGTGTTTTTGCATAGACTAGGGTGATCCTAAAAATGTGTAACTAGTAAACTAGAATATCCAAGATAAAGGATGAGTAGATGGGTGGGTGAAAGTGTACACAAGATTTAAATGTGTACACATAAGTCTAATTGTATACAACATATGAAGATATATCTACAACTTATCCTTCTTAGTAAATCTAGGCATGGAGAAGTTAATATAGGTAATCTTGTATTAAAATAATACTGTGCAATAATCACTAGTGATGATAACCTAGTAGTGAGTGAGTTGAGTCCTAGAAGTGGGAGGTCTCAAGGTCCATTTCTTTGGATGACCACTCTCTAGTATCATTCCCACACTAAGTTATGGTCGGTTATTTGTGAAAAACATCTAATGAAATGGACCATTGGCCTGATGTTTAATATAATAGGGGTTAGCATGTGTCTTGAAAATTATGTTCAATATCACAAGGCAAGTCCATATCCCATGGCTAGGGATACAATTCACCATTCGTCTAGAAATTCTAGTTATAAAAATGTTTGTACCCAAAATTTTTAAAATGTGATGAAGAAAGTCCATGTCTAGGGATACTATTCAATGCTAGTTTAGGCATTCTGATTATAAAAATGTCCATGCCCAACATTATTTTACTTTATGATGATAGCCTAGAAGTGAGTGAGATAAGTGTTAGAAGTGGGAGGTCTTAGGGTCCATTCTTTGGGATGATGACTCTCTAGCATCATTCCCACACTAAGCTATGGTGGGTTATTCATGAAAAGTATCCATATTGTAATGGGTTACTGGATTGGTGTTAAATGTGATTGGGGTTGGAATGTCACTTGAAACCTATGTTTAATGTGATGAGGTAAGTCCATAGTCCATGGATAGGGATACTAGTCACTATTAGTTTAGGCATTCTAGTTATAAAAAGGTTAGTACCCAAAATTCTAAACTTGGTGATCATATCCTAGCAGTGAGTGAGTTGAGTGTTATAAGTGGAAGGTATCAAGGTCCATTCCCTAGTATGATCACTCTCTAGCATCATTCCCACACTAATTTATGATGGTTTATTTATGAAAAACATCCAAAATGCAATGGGATATTGGCTTGATGTTTAATATGATGGGGATTAGCATGTGGCTTAAAACTTATGTTCAATGAGATGAGGTAAGTCCATAATATATGGCTAGGGATACTATTCACCATTGGTTTAGACATTCTAGTTATAAAAATGTTAGTACCTAAAATTTAACAAAATGATGATAGCCTAGCATTGAGTGAACTGAGTGGTATAAGTGGGAGGTTTTAGGGTCCATTTCCTAGGATGAACACTCTTTAGCATCATTCCCACATTAATCTATGATTAGTTATTCATGAAATGTATCTGATGTAATGTACTACCATCCTAGTGTTCAATGTTAAATGGGGTTGGCATGTGGCTTGAAACCTATGTTCAATGGAAATAGTCAAGTCCATAACCCATGGCTATGTATATGATTCACCATTATTTTAGGCATTCTATTTATAAAAATGTTTGTACCTAAAATTTTAACCTAACAATGATAGCCTAATAGTGAGTGATTTTATTGTTAGAAGTGAGAAGTCTTAGGGTCCATTCCTTGGGATGACCACTCTCTAGCACCATTCCCACACTAAGTTATGATAGGTTATTCATGAAAAGTATCCACAATGCAATGGGCTACTAGCTCAATGTTCAATGCAACATGGGCTAGCATGTGGCTTGAAACCTATGTTTAAAATAATGAGGCAAGTACATATTCCATGGCTAGGGATACTATTCACCACTATTTTAGTCATTATAATTAAAAAAGTTAGTACCCAACATTTTGAACCTGATGATGATAACCTATTAGTGGGTGAGTTAAGTGTTAAATTTCTAGTCTTAGGGTCCATTCCCTAGGATGATCATTCTCTAGCATCATTACCACACTAATATATGATGTGTTATTCATGAAAAAGTATCCATAATGCAATGGGATACCAGATCAATGTTCATTGTGATGGGGTTTAGCATGTGGCTTGAAACATTTATTCAACTTGATGAGGTAAGTCCAAGGTCTATGGCTAGGGATACTATTTACCATTGGTTTAGGCATTCTAGTCAAAAAAATGTCAGTACCCAATATTTTTTACAACTTGATAGTGATATCCTAGAGGTGAGTGACATGAGTGTTAGAATTGGGATGTCTTAGGGTCAATTCCTTGAGATGAACACTCTTTAGCATCATTCCCACACTAAGCTACAATGGGTTATTCATGAAAAGTATCCACAATACACTGGGCTTTTGGCTTAGTGCTCAATATGATAGGGGTCAACATGTGGCTTGAAATATGTATTCAATGCGATGAGTCAAGTCCACTATCTATGGTTATGGATACTATTCATCACTAGTTTAGACATTCTAGTTACAAAAAATGTCAATACCCAGCATTTTTTACTAATGAGATGTGAGTGAGTTGGTAAAGTGATTTGGTTTATTACAAACACCACACAAGTTCAAATATTAATATGGTATTAGAGGCTAATTGTGACTGATGATTGGTATTCTTGGGCTAATTATGACCATTGAAGGTATTTTTGGGTTGGTTGTGGCCATTCATTGGTATTATTGGGTCAGTTATGGTTGTTTTTGGTAAATCTAGTACCTATGATAGATGATCACATGGGGATCTAAGCCCCCAATTATGTCCTAAATTAGTTGGAGCTTTAGTCAATAGTAAATTACTTATAAAAAAATCCAATGAAATAACCCTATCTAGGTCTGAGTACATGCAATAAAACTAATCTAGTGTTATCAAAGCTTATAACACAAAAGGGGATGGTTAAAAATGAAAAAAAAAATCAAGGGGTCATGGTAGGTAAATGGGAGCCCAAATCACCTAAAATGGATGATGGAAAGAAAATAAACCTATATATCTATACTAAATTTAAGTATAGATGTAATCTAATAAATGAGTTATACATTCAAAACCTATTACTTTATGTAATATTTATCTATCAAATGAAATAGGAAAAGTTAGAGATGCCTTTGAGCAAACCCATCGAGCCTCAATCTCCCCCTTGGCCAATGGTGTTTTGAAATATATTGTTGTATAGAAATGTATTATTCAATACACAAAAATGTACAAGGGAGAATGTGTGCAAGTAAAATTTCAAACAACAATAATACTAAGAATCAAGGAGTGATACTTCATTTTCTTAATGAATACATCTCTAACAGCTCACTAAATGTAAATTCTCTAATTCTAATACTTATTTTGTAATAAATACATAAATATTACTTATATAAGAAAATAAAGAGGTGAGTGGGAGATGATTATTGGTTGAGTGAAAAGTGGAAGCATTCCATAATTTACACCTAACCCTTCTTACACATGTGAGGATAAATACCACATTAAATGTTCATAACACATCACACCTTGATAACACATCTCCATAAGGTGGACATCACATCAAGTGTGAATATGACACACACAAACACCCCCTTTAAGACCAACTTAGATGATGTGGGAAAAGAGAAAAAGTATTAATCTCATAAAGATAGGTCCTAAAAATTAGGCCTATTGATATATTCATGTAAAATTCAAGAGAAAAATAATAATGAAGTTATTGTAGTAGATTACTACCGAATCTAATGAAGCCTCCAATGGAATGAACAAGGATACAAAAAACTAGCTTCCATGAGTCTATATTTTTAAATAAGAGTGACTATAGGTACTTATTCCATGTTAATATAATCCATAGATAAAACACACTAAATAGGTTTGGTTCATAAATTGTTTCAAATTTTAGAACCACCTAAAAGAGCTATCTGGAAATCCATTCTAAATTTTGAAACCATAAAAAAGAGATGCCTTGAAAATTATTCTAAATTTTGAAACCAACCTCTAGATATTCATAGTATACATGAATAAAAATTATGTATATATCGTACATAACAACCAAGGAGAATTATAAGTACAAAACATCCCCCTTAATGGTGACTAGGGAGTAAATAAAAATAAACTATCAAGATCCAAGTCCTCAAAAATGTGTTAATGTGGTAGGTGTGTATAAAAACATAATAAAATCCTCAAACGAGAGTTCCAATATGCCATATGAGGTACACAACAAATATTATGTAAAAATGGTTGTGAAAAATCACACACACATATGAAGGTAGACAAGGGTGTATGACAAAGCACACAAAAACAATTATAAAATAGAAACTCATATGAATATTTATAAATTAGTGTGAGTAAAAATACATCTATAAAAACCACCCAAAATATTTATAATGCACTGAAGAGTGATTTCATCTAAAAATGAGGTGACATTTATGCTCAAAGCAAAGCAATATGTTGTATAGTTTAAAAATAAGCCACTAAGTTGAAAAACTAAGAAACTAAGTCAAAATAAAAATATATGGATATTATAGCTATGAAGAGTGAAAACATATTCATGTTAAAAAAATTAACATGTAAATATGAGTTACCAATCAAAAGCTATAGCCTCCAAAAGATCCAAAAAAACATGTTCTGGCTAGTGAAATTGGCAATAAATAGCAAAATTTAGAAAATTGGGTCATCAAAATGTAAAAATAACCCATCACTCTGTAGATCTCAAAAAAATAGGTAGAGTGAAAAAAAATCATTTTCCCAAAAAATTTAGTAATCCAAAATAAGAGCTTAATGGTGAATGGTTATCCCTTGAGAGCTAAATCCACCAAGTGGGTAGTCACATGGAAAATAGGGGATAGAGTTGACTACTAGTAGTTAGCCACTGATGGTTAGGCCTAATATTACATGCGAAAATTAAGTGTTGTGGTTAGAAGTTGAAAGCAATTTAGAGTGTAAAATCACATAGCCAATAGGGTCACAACCAGGGGCCTTGCATAGAGGTGGTGGTGATAAATCAGTGGTGAAGGTAGTGGTGGTTAAGTGGTCACACATGGAAATGATGGTGGATCTAGGTGGTGCCACCTAAACATTGTCATGTGAATTTTTATTACTCTTTAATGCAGATTATGAAGACTTAAAAATCATGTCACAGGATCATCATAAGTCCAAATCATGTAGATGAATACTTTTTAGAAAGATCTTAAAATATAAATCCAAGAAACATGCTTTTATCCCATGTCTTCATATAAAATGTAAAATTTTACTAGAAATACCTCTATACCATAGATTTTGGAAAATAAAATTTGTCAAAAAAAATATATATATAAATGGAAACCAAACTAACAAAAACTAAAGTCATACTATTGGTTTTTGGGTGATATAGATGTAACGAATGAGTCAAATATTCCCCAAGATGCTCCATAAATACATAAAATAGTAGATTTACCTTTAAAATTCAAGTTCTTGAAAATAAGCTCATGGAGTTTAATTTAGGTGAAACAAAAGTCAAATATAAATTTATTAGGCACTTTGAATGCAATGGGAATGTCTGATTCACACTAAAAATATTAAAAAATAAGAAAAAGGTAAAAATTGTTTAAACAAAACTCTTCCATATGTAGATCAATAACATGTACATGAATCCAACCAAAGGAAATCAAATATAAATAAATGAGATATGGGACATACAATGAAATTATCATAGAATTGAACATAATCCATTCAAATGACCTTAAAATTGTAGAATCAGAAAGAACAAAGTAATGCCTAATGTAATTTTTAAAAACCTCATAAGGGTTAGCTCAAATACAAATCTAAAAATGAAAAATTAATCAATCATTTTGAAAAATTTAGAAAAGATTGGAAAATATGCTATAGAATGAATAAAATACATACCTAGTGTAATTAAAAAACCCCAAAAGGGTTTCAAAAAAATAACTCTAAAAATAAAAAAAATACCTAATGAGAAATCAAGAAAACCCCAGAAGGGTTATCATAAAAATAAAAAATGGGATAGTGAAATGTATGGGAATGTCAAGTTTAATTAAGCATACAAAAATCCACTAGGACTATCTATGAATAAAATCTCTGAGCCCTCATTTCTAATACCATTTTGGGGAAAACATATCTTATCACTAAAACTATATAAATAAAGAGAAATCCCAAGAAATTCAAGATATACACCATCCACATAATGATTATTAAGATGAGGGGAAGTGATTCACCAATAGTAAAAAAAATTATTATTCCATACAAAGTAATGTACAAGGAAAAATGTGTACAAACTAAACATTTCATAATACTAATACTAAGGATCAAAGCGTGATACTTGGTTTTCCTAGTGACTATATATTAACAAACTCATTAGATATAAATGATTCTAACATTAGTGTTTAATACATAATGAGGAAAAAAAGGTTACTTATATAGGGAAAACAAGAGGTGAGTGGGAAATGATTATTGGTGGAGTGAAAAGTAGTAACATTCCATAATTTACACCTAGCCTTGTTACACATGTGAGGATAACCACTATATTAAATTTGCATAACACATCACACCTTGGTAACACATATATTTAAGGTAGACTTCACATTAAATGTGAATATGACACACACCAGTATAAAATTATATGTTATTAGCATTAAAAATTATTGTTTTAAATATTAAGGCAAAAAAATAATGTCAAGAAAAATAATAAATTTTAATGTTTCAATTAAATTAATATGAAAGAGGTATTGAGAAAAAGAAGAGTAAAAATATTTTTGGGAAAATAATAAATTCTAATATTTCAACTAAAACAATATGAAATATTAATATCAAAAATATTTATCAATATCACTAGCTTTGAGCATTATTTTTTTAATATTATAATAAAGTATCCAGATTATATTTCAGCACAAAATGGAAATTGCTCATGGTCTTTGAAACTAAATAACTAGTTATAATCTAGAGTTAATATAATTATAGTATTAATTTTTTTTTCAAAAGAAAAGATAGACAAAATATTAAAATATTTTTTCATACCCTATGAAATTTAAAATAATGCACCAAAAAAATTAAAATTGCATGAGGTGGGAAAAGCAAAAAACATAAATAAAATAGAAAAAAACATTCATTTATAATAGTATTTAAAATTAAAGGTTAAAATATTATGTATTTGGTGCATAAAGTGGAAAAAAAACAAAGTTGTAAAAGAAAATTAAATTCTATGTATTTCCTTTTCCATAATACTTCATCTGTAGAATGAAAGAATTTAGTGTTGAAAAATAAGGTAGATATTCAATAAAAGGAGAAAAGGGGGAATAACAGATATTTAAGGATTTAATTATATAAATTATAATTTAATTATTTTATATAATTAAATATTAAATAATAATTATAAGTATTAATTTTTAGTAATTATTGTAAATAATATTAAAAATAAAAACCCAATAGAATGGGACATAGATAAAAGTGTAAAACTTAGATATGTTGATTATCTGCCACTTCAACTTGCAAAATCTAAGTTTTTTTACTATGATTATTTGACCATCTACCTACCTAGTTGATCATATTATTTACATTAACTTTTTAAATTGGTTGACCAGCAATTTTTTATATTGATTTCTAATAATTAATTCATGTATTCTTCTTTCTTAAAACTACATACGATATTTCTCATTTCTTTCATTTGAATCTAATTTTATTATTTATAACAACTAACATTTGATTTTATTTTTCTCTCCTACAAATTCTTCTTGATATTATTCTTTCCTAATATGTTGATATTCAACATAACTAAAAACACTAAAGAATAACATGTAAAACGATTCTTTATTTTTTTTAAAATGCTCTTACAAAAATAATATAATGAAATCCAAATGATTCAAAAGTAAAAAAAATTATAATGTGCTAAAATACATTTTCCACTTGATTTAAAATGTGACAATTTTAAAATTTGAATATATTGCATGGATCACTTATCGGATTTTAAAATCTCAAATAAAAGCTATTAGATAAGACTTTTTCTAGATTGTTTTTTATCATCTTCAATTTTTTCCATATTTTTTTTATCATATTTGAAAAAACCTAAAAATTTACTAATCATATAGTCTTGTGCCATCTTGAAATATCAAAAAGTTATTTTTATGTATTGCATAATACACAATTATGTTGTCCTAAGAATATACCATAATTCATATAATAAATATAAAATAAATTTAAGATGAAAAAAAAGTTAAAATCAGATCATAAAATAGTTATTTATAAAAAGTTTAATAATTCATCAATAAATTCTATGATTTATATTTATAAGATCTACAAAGTCTATCTATTAAAATCACTTTTTATATCTATTTGATTTCTATTTCATCAATATTTATCTTAAACCTAAATGATAAAAAATTATAAAAAAACCAACACAAATTAGTCACTTAAGTTAATATTATGTTCCCTTGAAAAATCTAAATGTTGATCTATAAATAAAATAATATTTTCTCCTCAAATAATTCTTAACTTTTAGGGATCAACCAACAATGTTGATTACACTTATGAAAGCAATTAAACGCAGAATTAAATCAGAATGATAAGTAACTAGAATGATAAATAGCAAAGAATAAGAGATACAAGAAACCACCCTGAAAACTTGTATTAAACTCTTTACAGAAGGAATACAATTGAAGAAACTTCTTTTCTTCCACACCTCTCTCAGATGTACAGATCTCTCTCTAGATCTCTTTCCCTCAAGAGCTCTCTCTCTCAAGTACAATCAAATCCAACAACCTGGAATGATTCACATATACAATTATGTACTGTTCTTTCAACACTCTACAATACAATAAGCTAAGAAGATCTATCCTATTATATAATAATTAAGAAAATTGAGCATGCATTTACAACCAATAGTTATGCCTCTTACACAAGGGCTCTAAAATAGTCTTACTAATAATAGATATGTAGACTTAAGACTATGACTTAATCCCATCATGAAAACACTCAGTTCTGTCCACGAAAATAGATTTTTGGACGCATAGGTAACCGACATCGGTTCCTGCCTGTTTGCCTGTGACCAACGTCAGCCAATTTCTGCCAACGTTGGCATCTCTTAAACTACTCCTGACTGACGTCGATCGCTCCTGACTGACGTTGGTGACTATGTAAACTTGAAACTACTGCAAAGCACTCACTTGGTGAAGCTTTTAGCTCCACACCTTAATAATCTCCCACTTGGAGATAAATAGCTGCACCAGTACCTGTACAACAACATCTTCTAGCTCTTCCATCTTTAACTCAATCATGAAGACCAACATAAGTTAAATGAAGATTCAACTTCTCCTTTGTAACCGGCTTGGTTAACATATCAGCAGGGTTCTTATCTATATGGATCTTCTCCAGCTTCAACTCACCATCCTCCAATACCTGTCTTATGAAGTGGTACCTAAGCTGTATATGCTTTGTTCTTGAATGAAAGGCTGAATTCTTAGCCAAATGAATTGCACTCTGACTATCACTGTATAATATAAAACTCTCTTGCTCCTTTCGAAGCTCTTACATGAACCGTGTCATCCATATCATCTCTTTGCTAGCCTCTATGACTGCAATATACTCTGCTTCTGTAGTTGACAAGGCAACAACCTTCTGCAACTTTGATATCCAACTAACCTTCATTCCACCAATAGTGAAAACATATCCTGTGGTGCTCCTCCTACCATCCAAATCACCTACCATATTTGAATCTACATAACCATGTAGAGAAGTATCTAGACCTCCATAGCACAAATGCTTATTGATGGTTCCTCTTAGATATCTAAGGATCCACTGAACTGCTTTCCAGTGTTCCTTTCTTGGATTGGCCATATACTTACTTACAACTCCCACTGCTTGGGCAATATCTGGTCTAGTACACACCATTGCATACATTAAACTCCCTCCTGCAGAAGAATATGGAACTGTACTCATGTACTCTACCTCATCATGTGAATTAGGACATTGTTCTTTACTCAACTTAAAATGTTTAGCCAAAGGTGTGCTTACCGGTTTTGCATCCTGCATATTGAACCATTTCAACACCTTGTTCACATAATCCTATTGAGAAAAAATCAACCTATGATTTTTCCTGTCTCTCTTAATGCTCATGCCAAGGATTTTCTTTGTTGCTCCCAAATCCTTCATGGCAAATGTTTGAGCTAATTTCACCTTAAGCTTAGAGATATCCTGCATATGTGATCCTGAAACCATCATATCATCTACATACAACAATAGAATAATATATCTACCATTATCCAATCTCTTAAAATACACACAATGGTCAGATTGACACCCACTATAGCCATACTCAGTCATAAACCTGTCAAATCTCAAATACCACTGTCTAGGAGCTTACTTGAGGCCATACAAGCTTTTCTTCAATCTGCACACTAACTTCTCCTTACCTTTGACCTCAAATCCTTCTGGCTGATCCATATATATTTCCTCATCCAAATCTCCATGAAGAAACGTTGTCTTTACATCAAGCTACTCAAGATGCAAATCCTCAATAACAACTAAAGACAGTACAGTCCGTATAGAAGTCATTTTAACAACATGAGAAAAAATCTCACCAAAATCAATACCTGGCTTTTGTGCAAATCCTTTCACTACCAACCTAGCCTTATATCTCATCTGTCCATTCTTACCTTCCTTCAATTTGTAGGTCCATCTATTCTTCAGTGTCCTCTTACCAGCTGGCAACTCAACCAAATCCCATGTTTGGTTCTCTTTCATGGACTCCATTTCCTCAACCATGCCACGCTCCCACTGATTCTTAGATTCCACCTATATTTCTTCTTTAAAACTCTTTGGTTCTCCACCATCAGTTAGTAATAAATAGAATAATGAAGGGGAATATCGAATTGGAGGTTTACTTACCCTTTTTGACCTCCTGATGGGCATTTGAGACTCATCTACAACACGATGTCCACCCAAATTCTTTGATAGTGACCGACCTCGGTCACTTCCAGGCCTATAACTGGCTGACATCAGTTTTGCCTGACCGACGTAAGTTCCTGTCCTGTCGATGTTGGTCATTATCTAACCAACATCGGTTTCTATTCTGTCGATTTCGGTTCCTGCCTTGCTGACGTTAGTCTCTGTGTTTTCCTTTATGTGATTAAATTTTCCTGAGAGCTCATTTTAGACCGTCACCTCGTCCAATTCTCCATTGCTCTACCTAGATTGATTCAGCTTCTTCAGCTAATCACTATACATCACTTTTTCATTGAAAACAACATCACAGCTCCTAATTATTTTGTTAGTTCCTAGATTCCAAAATCTGAAACTGAAATCATCAGAGCCATAGCCAATAAATGTGCACCTCATAGACTTAGCATCCAGCTTCTTTCTATTTTCCTTATCTATGTGCACAAAGGCTTCACAACCAAAAACTTTGAGAAATGATAGATCTACCTTTTTACCTATCCATGCCTCTTCTAGAATTCCACCATCTAGAGCTGTAGAGGGTCCTCTATTAATCAGGTACACTACAGTATCAATAGCTTCTGCCCAAAACTTTAAGGGCAAACCAGCATGCAATCTCGTACACCTTGCACACTCCATAATTGTTTTGTTCATCCTTTCAGCAACTCCATTTTGCTGAGGTGTCTTTGGAACCATCCTTTGCCTATGGATTCCATGCATATAACAATACCAGTTAAACTTATAGCTATAGAATTCACCACCATTGTCAGATCTCAGGCACTTCAATCTCTTGCCTGTTTCATTCTCAACCATAGCTTTCCAAATCTTAAAAGTCTCAAATACATCAGATTTCTTCTTAATATAATAGACCCATACCTTTCTTGTAGCATCATCTATGAACAAAACATAGTACTGTGATCCTCCAATAGAAGCAACCTGAGCCGGTCCCCACACGTCTGTGTGAACAAGCTGCAACTTATGCTTCTTCTTTGTTGACTCAATCTTGAGAAAACTAACTCTCTTCTATTTCCCAAAAACACAGTGCTCACAAAAATCCAGATCTATGCTTTTCAAATCTGAAAGCTTACCTTTTGACTTAAGAATTGACATTCCCTTCTCACTCATGTGGCCAAGCCTTGAGTGCCACAACTTTGCATCCACATCTGAAGTAGATAATATAGAAGAATAATTGTTAGTAACACAATTACATAAATAGAGAGTACCTACTCTCTTACCTCTGCCCATTACAAGTGCACCCTTGGTCACCTTCCAAGATTCAGCTGTGAGAGTTACTATACAACCCTCATCCCCTAACTTTCCTGTAGAAATCAAATTCCTCTTCAAGCTAGGAACATGCATAACATCTCTCAACACCCATGTGTTGCCATTCTGCATTTTCAGCTGCACTTTTCCTTTGCCAATAATTTTACAAGGCTCATCATCCCCTAAATACACTAGTCCAAAATCTCCATGGATATAGTCACTAAAATATTCCCTATTAGGGGTAGCATGAAAAGATGCACTAGAATATAAAACCCAAGATTCTATATTATTATGCAAAGAGAATATAAGAGCATCTTGTGCAATACCTATAACCTTTGCTTCTTCTTTTCCTTCGTGTTGATTGTCCTCCTTAGGCTTTGACCAGCAATCTCTACTTATGTGCCCCATCTTTCCACAATTCTAGCATTGTGGCTTCCTGCCATTTTTGGATTTGGATCTACCTCTCACCTTTGACTTAGACCTTGATCTCCCTTTCTTGCTCTTCTCTTTTTGCCTTCCCCTACTCTCAAAACTTAAAGCATTCCCTAATGTTTCCTCTGTGTTTTTCCTACAAATTTCTTCATTTAAGATAACACTAACAACATCCTTTACTTTTAAAATATTTGAAGCAGATGCAGTATTACTAACTGCCATTACCAAGCTATGCCAGCTTTCAGGCAAAAAACATAATATTAAAAGAGCTTTAATTTCATCATCAAACACTATTTTGACTGAACTTAATTGATTTACAATTCCATGAAAATCATTTAGATGATTAGATACAGATCCACCTTCCTGCATACACAAATTAAATAACTGCTTCATAAGATATACCTTATTTGAAGCTGAGGGTTTTTCATACAAATTTGCTAAAGTAGTCATTAACTCTACCATAGACTTTGACTATGATAAATTAGATATCACAGTAGATACCAGACTCAGTCTTACAGACCCCAGAGCCTTTCTATCAAGAACTTCCCATTCTTCATCATCCATGTCTGTGGGCTTCTTTGCAATCCCACCTAACGATAAGTATAGATCTTTCTGATACAGATAATCCTCTATCTGCATTCTCCAATATTGACAATTTTTTCCATTAAACTTATCCATTCTTAGTTTACTTTCTTCTGCCATTGCTTCTCCCACTCAAACAAAAATCCCTGCAGAAACCCTTGTGAGTACCCTGCAATCAATACACACTACACAGATCTGAACCACCTGTTAGTGAACCTGAGCTCTGATACCACTTGTTGGGGATCAACCAACAATGTTGATTACACTTATGAAAGCAATTAAATGTGGAATTAAATTAGAATGATAAGTAACTAGAATGATAAGTAGCAAAGAATAAGAGATACAAGAAACCACCCTGAAAACTTGTATTAAACTCTTTACAGAAGAAATACAATTGAAGAAACTTCTTTTATTCCACACCTCTCTCAGATGTACAGATCTCTCTCTAGATCTCTTTCCCTCAAGAGCTCTCTCTCTCAAGTACAATCAAATCCAATAACCTGGAATGATTCACATATACAATTCTATACTGTTCTTTCAACACTCTACAATAGAATAAGCTAAGAAGATCTATCCTATTATATAGTAATTAGGAAACTTGAGCATGTATTTACAACCAATAGTTATGCCTCTTAAACAAGGGCTCTAAAATAGTCTTACTAATAATAGAGATGCGAACTTAAGACTATGACTTAATCCGATCATGCAAACACTCAGTTCTATCCATGGAAATAACTTTTTGGATGCATAGGTAACTGACATCAGTTCTTGCCTATTTCCCTGTGACCGACATCAGCCGATTCTTGCCGACATCGGCATCTCTTGAACTACTTCTGACCAACGTCAGTCGCTCCTGACCGACATCGGTGACTGTGTAAACCTGCAACTGCTGCAAAGTGCTCACTTGATGAAGCTTTTAGCTCCACACCTTAACATTAACATATATTAAATTCATCGAATTGCATAAGATTAAACATTATATTATATGTTATACTTTGATTATTTAACTATATGCATTAGGTTCCTTTAAAATATTAATAATTGAATGTGTTATATCTCTTTAAAAATATTATACTAAACATAAAGACAAAATGTTTGTAAGTACATAACAATTTTCTTTCCATAAATTTTAAATTTATTATCAACACATTATATTTATGAACTAATTTCAATTTAAGTTTAATATTATAGTGTGTGACTATATTTAGACATTATAAAACAAAAAAATAATATAAATCAGATTAAAAATGATATTTATAATTATTTTTTGACCACATATTGAAATTATGGAGCGAAGAGATAATATAACTCACATCATAAAATATCAATATATTAACATTAACTATCAACAAACAAATAAAAATAGTATAAATCACATTTTCGTAAAATCATTTTAAAAATAAATAACTACAAAAAATATATTTCTAAAGTATTAAAAAATAATTATATGGTGAATTATTATGTTCTATAAAATATTAATAATAAATGTATGTTATATATTTAATACAAAATGTTACTTAAAAAAACACAATACAATGCTAAATATAAAAAAATATTTTCCATAATTTTAAATTAATCATCGATGCATTATATTTTTGAACTAATTTCAACTCAAAATTCAAGATTATGACATTTTTATTATGTTTAATATGAGATAAAATAATTTTAATAATTGTAAAACTCCCTTAAATAATAATAATATCTATTAGAAATTGTAATTGGATTCTCGAACTAACTATGCCACTTGAATAAAAAATGGAGATTTAAAATAGGTGATCATACATTCTCAACAAATTAAAGTAATTAATTTTTAATATTATTGTAGGAATTTATATACACAACATTTATTGGAACTTTATCTTGCAATGAGTTATCAATTATTGATCTCCCTAAGTCCATGCCTTAAAGGGTGCACTAAGAAAGGGGTGGGTAGGCTTATGGTGATTTGGGATATATGTTACTATTATATCATGATTACATGATTCCTATCATTAGTTTAGCATATCCAAATTATCTTTTGTATTTACTTCCTTATAAGTTCTATTTTATTCAATTGTGATAGTTTCAATTATATCCTATGGCATCAGCCTAACCAATATTATCTATTTAGTGCCTTTTCCATTTATGTACTATATTAAACAAATTTATTTTATTCTAATATTTTTTTTTGACATATGTATTATATCTAGTGTGCCAATACCAATATTTGTTATCTAACTTCTATCAACTATATCATTTGGGTTGATACCATCCACTTTGAGTTTAGGGTTGGTTTTGGGTATTGGATTAGTATATATAAGGGTCACATTTCATTCCAAAAATATCATATACATGTTATTCACTTTTATTTCACTCACATTTATACACTAAGATATATTTGGAAGATTTTGTTGTCTAGAACATTATCTTGAAGATCAATAAGAGGATTCATTAAGAGTCCCTAGCCAAGGATATATCGAGTCTTTATCCAACCATTTGAAGTCTTCAACCCACAAAATATCTCATAAAGCTTCAATTTAGCCAATGGAGAGATTGATGTTAGATGGGTCCACTCTACGATAAGTATTTATAACCATATAATATTTCCTTCATTTACATAGTAGATAGATTTTTCTTGTTGCCTAGTGAATGAATGTATGTCTATCGTTATCTAAGTTATCTCTATAGCTAATATTGGTGTGGCTATATGATTGATTATATTTTCCATATTCTATTTTAGGTTATTTAGACCACCATTTAGTTGACCATGACACATTACTAATTACTATCATTATAAATACTTTTCCCCTTTAGCTTAGTTTACTTTACTTGCATACTTACATTGTTTATTTGTAATCATTGAATTTCATAAAGTTATACTAAGAACTATTTCCTTATGTCATAGGCATAGGTTTTAAACCCTTTACTCTTGGATTTTATGACACAGACAACCCTCAAATAGATATATGGATTTCATTGATCATTATGTGGATATATTAAGTATAATGAGATTTATTTGGTCATCCTTATCTAAGTCTAAGTCTATTAAGATAGGATAGTTGTAAGTTAATCATAGCTTGTGTATACATTATAGTGAACCTAAAGTGAAACATATTACAACATTCATACATTCACCTAGATATATAGACCAAATTGATACATTTTATTCTAGTTTCTAAAATAAATCAAATGGAATGATACATTTTATTACTATTTATGAATGGAATCAACTAGCTTGAGTCCATTTTTAATTTGCACAAACTATATCAACCAACTCGATACAATTTTGTTTTGCATTTTCAAATATATCATCTCAACTGATATAATTCTATGTTTATTTTTAGAATATTTTATTTCTAAGTGTATAGACCAATGGGATACCATTTTATACTTATTTATTTCAATTCATTGAATGTTGAAAACATTTATTTTTAAACTTTATTTTCTATTTGTTTTGTTTTATGTATAAACTATGTTTTAGTAGTTTTAAAACTACATAAAGAACTATTACTTTTGGATAAGTGGTGACTTATTTCATTGGCACTATGAAGTGATTGATATTGTCCCAATGCCCATACCCTAGACAATGTTATACATAGAATTTAGTTTAGTTTTACTTCACAATATATCAAAAATGCATAATATCCTATTTTTATTGAACTTAGGTAACCAATCATCTGTTTGATTTTGTGGTGCACCTGAGAGGACCATATTGACAAGGTAATTTACTCTCATCATACCCTCAAAGATAGGATAATGGGATATATGCACAAATTAACTTTTTTAGTTCTCTAAAACATTGGGCCTACACTAGTCTACTAAGGAGCAAGTATATTTGAGAGCTCGCACTATCAATAAAATCATTTTAGTATATCTTCTTAAGCTTGTTTTCAAAAATTATTTAGATTTAATTTGATACTTGATTTATTTTTTGTATTATATAATATATTAGCTAGGATGATACACTTCTATGTTATGTAATAATTGTATCAGATAACCTGATACAATTATCTCTATGTGTGATCTATATAGGCCAACCTGATATAGTTACATGTGTTTATCTCCCTAAATGCATTAGTGAAAATGATATAGTCTAATCTACATAATTTAAATTATTTCAAATAACTATATTTACCAACATGATATAGTTTGATCTACATAATTTAAAATATTTTAGACAATTATATTGGACATCACGATACAATTTTCTCTCTATATTTTTTACTACATTAGCCAACCTGATAGAATATTATTTACCTATTTATAACACACTACATCAACCCATTTTATATAGCTAATTTTAACCACCTATAATTAATATTTCCTTTTCTCCTTGTAGTATATAGGCTAACGTGATACAATCATTTTTTCTAGACCTAGAAACTAAGAACACCAACTTACCCAATATTGTTTAATTGGTGTGATCAGTCACTTTTTATTATTACCATTCTAACCTATTTAGCATCATTATGTCACCTCTTAATATCTTTCTTTCTAGGTTTAACCCATTTAGATTATACATGGTTTATTTATTTATTTATTCCCAACTTGTCCACCATTGAAGATAACTCTTCATGGTGCAATGGTTTCAAAAATTAATCTAGATATATTTCATGTAACATCATTGAAATCATACAAATTGAAGATATAGATAATCCTTCCTAGCTTATTAAGAATCATGATGACAACACTATTTACACTCCAAAAAATAATGGTGGTCTTAATAATCTTCATTCATGTTCTATGATAGTTGGGGAAACTGACATTAGGAATCCTCTTCATATAGCTAATGTTGGAAATCCCCCTCTTACTTATACCCAAAATACACCTATAGATACAACCCAATTCCTTGCATAAATGGTCTAACAAATAAACCTTATGCAAGATTATAGTATCTCTTAAATTATCCAAATGCAAAATAAAATTTTATAAATAAATATCCAAACTCTAGTCATCATGACTCAAAAAAATTAGATCTTTGTTCCTTCTCGTCTTAGATATCCCAATGGTAATATCATCCCTTAGCCTCCTACGCATAATAAAATGCTTCAACATATTTAAAATGAACCTTTAGCTCCATTCAATATGTCCATGGACATTATAAACATCTTTATAACTATAACATATAATGGGAACAAATATCCTACTATCTTTCTCAAAAAAATTGACATATCTATAAGGAATGGGTTCATATTAATTCCTTTACTAATACTAAACTTTTAGTAAAATGATTTACTAGATATGTGCTAGAATGGTATATTATAATTCTTAGACATTCATTTACACAATTAGAGGATTAAGTAAATGTTCTAGTTAGATAATTCCAACATAATGATCTTATTAAAAATAGCCTTAGCCATTGCATCAATGATAAGCAACTTATTATTGAATATACTCATACTTTCATCAAATGATGTAAGTATCTATCTCACAAAGTGGACCATAACACGAGGGATAATAATATTTTCAAACTTTTCATTACCACTCTGAAATCCCCTTTTCAATATAAGGTTAACATATTTTATCCAAAAAACTTAAAAGAGGCTTTTTATCAAGAAAAAAGGATATATTTAATTATGGATCAATTTGAAACTTCTCAAAAGCCTAAAAAATAATATTTTAAAACTATAATTAATATGATCATTATTCCTAAATGAACAAGGGATCTAGGAGCTTCCCCATGCCACATAAATGGGACCTTTTTATAAGTGGAATAAAACATAAATTGAGAAGCACCTTGAAGAGCAAAAGGCAAGGTCATGATGGGGGTGAAGTATCTATATTTGTAACTAATTCAGTTGGTATTCAAGTGGATTATGGTAGTAAGGAGATGGCAAACAAAGGTTTTCATCTGCTAATTATTTCCAATAAAAGGATAAATTATTATGGTGAAGACTTCCCACCTATACTTTATTCCATTTCTATTATAAATAACCTTAATGAAGACTTCAATCAAGTTGCATAATTATTGAAAGGTGAGAACAGGGTTATGAAAATAGAAGAAGAATTCCAATTTCAAAAGTCCATCCTTAGATGGTTTATGAGGGATTATTAATATTTAAAGTATCAAGATAGAACCATATCCTAGGAAAATAATAAATTGAAGTAAAACATCAATTTTTTTCTATAAGTGACCAAAACCTAAAAGAAAGACAACATTTTAGCTTTAACATCATTCATGACTCTTTTGGGGGAATTGAACCAAGGCAAAGAGGTAAACAAGAAAATTAGATGTAACAAATGTGATAAGAAAGTTAGTCAACTAAACCAAATGATTTAGAGCTTGGATATGGAGATGGAAATAATGGATGTTAAATGGGAAGATATCTCAGATGACAAAAAATTCTAAACTATCTCTATGCTATTTTTTTGTCATCTTTTAGCCATTTTTTGGCTTTTTTGTTATATTTTGCTTTGTTGTAGACTTTAATGTTTAATTAGGCTATTAATTCCATGTCTAAAATCTCATATATAGGGTCAAGTACCTTATTAAAAAACCCTTTTTACCCATAATAAAAAATATGATCATTATTCCTAATATTCAAACAAAGCCTCCTAAAACCAAATCAAGAACACCTAAATTAGATAACCAACTTCCTCATACCCACCCTTTAGTGTGATATAAATGAATAATTTTATATCTCCATATAGACATTTTATATAAAATAATATTTTTCCCCTACCATGGTATGATCCTAATAAGTTTATTTGTTTCTATGCTGACATTGGTCACTCTCAAGAGACATGTCGCATGCTCCAAAAAATTTCCATAAATATCATCTTATGGGATTTTTTTAATCATGATTTTATTTTCAAATAAAACCATAATGAATCTCTTGAGGCTTATAAAAATTTAACCTATCATTATAAATCTAAAAATTAAAATTATAAAAATATTTAAAATTGTCTGATTTTAATACATAACTTTCCAACAAACATGTTTATGCTTTTATTATCGACTATGATTAATATTATAAAAATTAAAAATATGTGAATGTGACAAAGGTTAGATAAAATCATAAGCCTACTCATAAATATCATGTCACCAAACCTAATAAGCCTTCTCCTAAAGAATAAGTTATCAAGGATACTACTGCCCATATTACTTCATCTTCTAATCTACAAACTAGTGATTAGTCCACTCCACCATCGGATCCTCAACCTAGTTCCTACAATATTTATAAAATTATTATTATGGAAATAACTACCAATAATAAACCTAAATCTCATTATGGTTAAAACTCTAAACCAAAATGTAATTTTCTAGATGAAATGAATTCCATGCCTTCAAAAATTGTTATAATGGAGCTTATGAGAACTTCTCCTTATCATCATAAGGTTTTAATAAAATAATTGAAATACATTGAATATTCACCATCTAGAGAATCCAAAATTCTTGTCCAAACCTCTAAAGGTCTTACACCCATAAAAGTTCATGATATCAAAACCATTACTTAATCTTATTCATCTAAGAAACCCTCCATAGAGTTTTAGAAGAAGACATGATTAATGATGAAAATATATTTTGATTTAATGACCTAACCCTCTTTATTAAGATTGTGATAAAAAATAAATTAATATGAAAGGTCGTAGTGGATAAAGGCTTTGATATCCTTATCTTTAGTTACTCTAACATCTTGGATATTTCAAATATAAAATTAAATAAACTAGACTTACTTGTCATGGATTTGATAAAATAAATCAAAAACCATTTGGTTTCATTTGGATCCATTTCACTATTGGACCCAAAATAATATGCAAAAAATCATGGTTTTAGATATTCCACTTTATCATAACCTCCTTTTAGGCAATCCCTAGACTCACCACATGAGAGTTTTTGCATAATTTGGTATCCAATGCATAAATTTCATCCATAATGGAAAATGTTAAAAACATGAAGTAGATTCTAACCCTTGTGGAATTGAACTTCCTAATCTTAAATCTCAATGTTGCATCCCCACTATTTCTCATATCAATAATCCTTTTCTATTGAGTTCATTAATATGAATCTTAATATCCAAGTCACTCTTGTAGATTATGATGATGACAAACCCAATTATTTGTAAAAAAATTATAATACCACTAATTTACCTCCTTACATAGTGGAATGGAATCCTCCTCCTCTACTTCCAAGAGATAGGACCATTCTTTTGATTGATGATAACATTAAAAATCCTCCCCCATGTAATGTTAATGAATCCACATACACAAAATATAAATTTATCTACAATTATTTTTGGAAACCAAATTATTTCAAGATCTATTATTAGTGTCATATCACATATTTAGTAATATGGGTGTCTCCACCAAGGGTACCTCCACTAAAATTTCTCAGCCAGCTTCTCATGCATGTAACATTTCTATATCTTATGATGATAACTATGTTATGGCCAAGCTAAAACATAATATTGTGATGTAATTAATTATAAAAATTATCTTTATAAAATTCATGATTTTAAATGAGATGTTATTTTGGTTCACATATCCTTTGATTCTAGTGATGATGAACCTAAACCTAAAATTCATGTCCCTACTGTCAAACCACCACTAGTAAACACTCCATTGGTTGTTCATTTTTTTTAATTTTTCAAATATGATGGCATCATCCACCTCACTGTTTTATATAAAATTAACCATAGTTCTAATGTCATTGAATAGATCAACATCATCTAATATATCCCTTAGATTTTAAACCACATCAGACAACCTACTATAGTCCAATATTTTATAAAAAAACTACATAGGTTAGACATAAATAAGTGTTGATATAGTTTATTTATCATCATCACTTCCATCAAATTTCATCGACTCGGTTGATACAGTTAAAATTGCTCTTGAACATGCTAACTATATTGAATACACTCATACAATTTAGCCCATTCCTTTTATACCAAGATATATCACCTAAGTTGATATCATATAGTTAGATTCTTTACCTTATACTTCATCCCTAAATATTACCTTAGATGCTAAATATATTAATATAAGACAAATACATTCTGAGTTTGACAAAAAAGATAATTAGATTGTGGATCTTGAAATATATGTTAAATATTACAAACCTTTATCTATGCTTCCTAATGATGAAGTTATCCTACAATTACTCCATATAAGAGAGCCTCAACTTCCTTTATAACAAAAAAATCTTGGAAATTTTAATAAAAAGACTCCTCACTTATTTTTTCTAGTATTGATCCAAAAATGAATCTTATATATAAACTTCCTTTAGCTCCATATCCTTTATAAGATGCAAATATCATGTGTGTTTAAGAAACTTATGCAATCAACTATGGCATGGTTTCCTCTTCTATACCAATTAATATATATAATGAATTTCATCCTAAAGATAATGATAATTAAAACTTATTTCTCAAAAAATATCATAAAGCCTTTTCTTGGTCATATGAAAACATGATAGGCATTAATATTAGAATATTTGTCCATAACATAATAATATATCCAGATGTAAAACCTATGTGCCAAAAATAATAGAAATTTATTCCTAAGGTTTCAACCTTATTTCATATAGAGATTATCAAACTTTGATGCAAATTTCACCAAAAAAATAGATTACTCAGAATGGGTATCCATCATTGTTCTTATTAGTAATAAATTAATTATGGTCATTTACATCTATATTAACTTTCATAATCTAATATTATAATGTCCTAAAGACAACTTTACTTTACCATTAATTAACACCATTATTGAATCTACACCTAAAATGAGATGTTATCCCTCATCGATGGGTTTTTAGGATATAACTAGATTCACATTGCTCCCAAAGATTAAAAAATTATGTTTACTACTCAATGTAGAACCTATTACTATGTTAAGATGCCCTTTAGCCTTAACATTTCTAGAATAACCTATAAATGTGCAATGAACCATATATTTAAAGTCCTCGTCGATAAAATAGTCAAAACCTATGTGGTTGATCTTATTACCAAATCCAAGCATCATTAAAACCATCTTCATGATATTGATATCATCTTCGATTGTCTAATAAAATTCAAAACTATAATAAATCCTTAAAAACATGTTTTTGGTGTCACCTCCAAAAATATATTAGGATTCTTAATCTCCTTGCAAGGGATTGATGTAAATCATGCTAGAATTAATTATATTGTCAACATGCCTATTCCTTGATTTATTCCTAACATTTGTACTTACCTTGGGAAACTTTAGGAAATCTAATGATTTTTACATGAGATTTTTTACCACATCTATTTGGTAAACTCCCTCATAAATAAATTTGTTACTCTTTAATGGATTGATACATGTCAAAAATATTTTTATAACATGAAGGATCATTAAATCCATCCTCCTACTATATGATTGCATTGTAGTGATCATCCTCTCATCTTGTAGACATCATCTAAACCCATATTAGTTGGGTAAATGCTTTCACAAAAATATGAGTACATAAAATAGTATGGAATTTACTATATCAATCATTCCTTGATAGATTATGAGACCCATTACAAAAAAATTGAGCTTATCTTAAATCTATTTCACCGCTAAAACATTTTAGTACTATATGATCTATAAGACCACTTACATCATTGTCCTTTCCAATCCCCTTCATAATTTATTATCCCAATATTTATTTATTGGAGATATAATAGTAAAATTTATGGGAATATTAATTGAGTTTGATTTAATAATTATTACCCAAAAATTAGTCAAAGGATAAGTGATCACCAATCAACTTATTACCACTCCCATCCTAGAAATGAGCCACCCTCAAGACACTCTTCCCCATAAATATGTCCTCATTTAAGGTATATAAATTTTTTTCTCTCTTATATAATTATTCCATAAGTTCACAAATGATATTGAGGTATAGGTCCTTGAAGAGCATGAAATAGTAGTGTTGACTATTTTGACCACAAGTAAAAATAAATCAACCCCTTATAGTATAAAACTTGATATATGGGTATTATAATATATTTTAGGGTGTTTAATTATCATAATTTATTTCATTTTATGTACTATTAACCTTGGTCATAGTCAAAGTTAGTCCTAAGTCATTTCATGTCACTTAAGGCCATTATTTGAGCTATTAATGAAAGGTGTATAGTTTTCATTGGTATAAAGTGTTCCAAATTTTTCATAAAATTAAATAATTTCATATTATTATCATTAATACCATTTATAACTTAAAATTCATATGTTCCTAAGTTAGATCAATAAAATAGTTAGAAAAGAGGAAGTTTTGGTAGTTGTACAACTTATGCAAGTGTTTTAGCACATGTTGAATGTTTTTTAATGAATATTCAGATTCCATAAGATCAATTATACATTTTATATAATTTTTAAGTCTTTAAAATTTATTAAAAATATTTCAATCCATCTCTCTTCTTGGCATGAAAAATTGGCAAACAAGTTTTCTCATGGTACGACCACTAGGAGAGGAATTGGGTCAAATGCCTCTAAGGGATGATAATAAATTTAGTCCACTTACATTTCATATTAATATTTAAATTATTTAGTTTTTTTGATTTATGAGCCATTATTTAGAAGTTAACTACCTCTTTTTGTATGCTTATCCCCACACCTTGTAAGTTTTCTCTTTGTTTAAGCTAATCCATACAAACCAGGTACTATATTTGGTCCTCAAGAGCATTAAAATACTTTTAAAATGTATATTGACATTTTTTGAACATATGCTATCAAATAAAAGATCACAAACATATCAAATTTTTAGTTGAAAGACACTATAGAGTCTACAAGCAATTTCATCAGTTGCAGGAGCTTGTATCTTAGTTTGACCCTCATATAAATAAAAATTCAAGTTAACATGTTGATATTTGAACTTTAAATTCATGGTGAGAAGTCCCTTACTATGGAGATATGGTCTCAAGATCATATAGTGAGCATGTTAATATAATCAAATATATGCAAGATTATCATACACAATCAGGTGGTAAGGAACCTTGCTTAGCTATGGTATCCAAACATGAGGTTTTAAAATCATTGACATAAATATTAAGGTGAAAATATATCTTTGATACATTCAATGGTAGTTTGATATTGGTAGAGATAACCAATTATCCAACACATTCATACAATCCTACCTTGTCTACTACTGATATACAACTATATGTAGTTCATAGAGGAGTGTGTGTTGAATGGTGTTATTTTAAGCTTGCCTAAACCTTCCTTAAGGTATATAATAATTTAATATGTCATGAAAATCATGATGAAGTCTAAAGGTGTTAGATAGACTTGAAAATATACTCATAATTTGATGAAGTAACTTAAGGGACAAGATACCTTAAAATTTCTAAAACAAGGTTTTCACCTTTCTCTCAATCATTCCATAGTGATATACATAAGGTCTAGATAGATTTGAATGCTTCCATCATGAATCCATATCATAGGAGTGAGGCCTTGACCAAAAATAGTTAATGTTTTCTCCCAATAATAAATCTAGATGAGGCCTTCATTCTAAACATTCTTTCACTATAGGTTCTCAGTGCTCTCTATAACATGTTGAACTTTAAATGACCTTATAGTCTAAGGTGGCATGATAGGAACATACCTCCGTGGTAAGTGACCCTATTCAAGTGAGAAGGAAAAATTGGCCCAATTAACATTGAAATGGGTTCATATTCAAGTTTTAAGGTAGATCACCACCTATAAGAGTATCTTAGGCTTCCTTGTGAGGTGTCTTAACTAGTTCACAATGTGCATTATGTTGAAAATGAAAATGGAGGCACAAATTGTAGATAGGTTGCTCCATTAGAATGAGGGTAAAACTAATATCTATAAGAACATTCATAGAATTTTAAGTATAAGGTTTTAACCTAGACTACCACCTGAATACCACTTTTGGTCTAAGAATCATCATCTGCAGTTGATTGAAGAGTGATGGTGCATGTTAAACACAATTATTGGTGTGTTGGCCCAACTTAAGATGTCATATCAACAAGTAAAAATATGATATTAACCTTAAGGACTTAAATTACATCAATATAAATTATATATAGGCTCTAAGACAAAAGGTTCGACTATAGGCATACCTTTTTTAAGTGCGTCCATAGTCACAATTGACTGCAAATTAAGCCTAGGTTAGTAAAGGGTGTACATTGAAGGGTTTGGAAAAGGTTTTGATGATGAACATGTTTGAAATGACCCTAACATTAGTAGTGACCATCTCATGAGATTATCATCATAAGGAAGTAAGGTAAAATCCATCTTCAAAGTACACCTACAATCAATATATGAAAATCTTACATAGTTATAATTCTAGGAGTCTATCTTGCGAAGTTCGAATGTTGATGACCTTATAGAGGTATAAAAGCCATGAAAATTGTTATATACGGTCCCCATAACTTTAAGTGTCCTATCATACCATTTTTTTATGAGATAATAGGGGAAATTCCATTTGTTCTATCTCATATAGAGGGCACTCCCAAGGAGACAAACCCTACATGTTTAGTAAGTAAATGATGAGAAGGTGATCTAGGAATTGTTAAAACCTTAAAATGAGATGTGGTGAGTTGATTTAAACATGAAAAAACATATGGGATACATTAAAGTCATATAAAAATACTTAGAGATGGTGATGAGTGGATAAACACAATCGAGTCCGCTAGGCCTAGACTAGGCCTAATGCCTACAAGGGGTATACTATCACTTTTAAGGATATATGAGACTTAAAAATAATTATATAAACTTTATGGGGAGTTATAAGGTGATTTTAAACCTTTATTTTCTAGATAAGGTCATAGAAAAGTCATTTCTTGGCTTAGAAACATGATAGGGTTCATAGAATGCAAAGAAGAGCTCAAGAGGCTAAGTTTAAAAGATCATATATGTATGGACGTTTATAATTGGAACTTTAAGAGTTAGGATATGTTTAAGAGTTTCATAAATAAGGTTCTAGTGGAATTTTTTTTGAGGATTTAATGCCAAACTTTAATGAACAATCTTCAAGGGTCAAAATCTCTCAAAACCCTCCAAAACCCTTGCTAATGACCTGATGGGAAAAATTTGTAAATAAATGTATACAAGAGGGATATTTTGGGTAGTAAAATGATTTATGATTTCATAAAACTCCCTTAGTCTCCTTCTCAATAGATTTATTTGTACTCTATTTGTACAAATAGGGTACAAAACTAGTTTTTTGACATATTTTGTTGTTTTTAGGTACAAAGGAGTATCCAAGGATTAGGTTATAATTGGGAGGTAAATTGGGACCTAATATAACTCCAAATTTTAATTTATTTCTTAATTCAATCACACAAGTATCTCTGCAATCACCTTCAATTTAGGCAATCCAAACTGGTATAGTGAATAGAAGGTGATCACCAAGTGAGAAGGTGATAAATTCAATTGGGAGGCCTTTTAAGGTATGCCTAATTTATTTATGTAAAATATGAATATTTAAAATTTTAATACTATCCCCTATATGTATTTTTTTGGAAAATTGAAGATCATTTCAATGACAAGTTTTAAGAATGAATGAACAAAGGATAACAGTGATTACAGATAGTGAGAACACTTGTAGATAAGAAGAATAATGATTAAGGACACATCCAAATAATTTTTGAGATTTTTTTTAACCCCACATCATATTTCAAATAAGAAATTTTTATTTATTCTACTATGGAGTGCTCAAGGGAATCCAATGATGAAGGCAGTCTCCAAACATGTAGTTAAAGAACCCTATGCCAGATTTGAAGAGTTTTCATGCTTCTAGAGACATTTATACAAAGATAACTTTAATGTTATATTTCATAATTAATTAATATAAATTTTTAACTCTTTTTATCTACTTGACACTTGTTCTTATTGCTCTTGAGCTTCATTCTTCTTTCCCCTCTCAAATTCTATAAGTATTAGCAATTTTGGCTCTTGTAATCTAATTCCACATCATGTATGGAGAAGCCCTATTGGTTTAATATTCTAATTTAATTTTAATAATACATGAAATATTTATTTTATTTCATAAACATATTTTCTATGTGTGCAAAGTAATGTATGGTGAGGTCTAGTGATAAACAACTATCCTTGCTTTTATTTATCCTTTCATGTTTCATGGAAAGAAGTTCTCATTATAATAGGTCATATGGAGTGTATCTACTATTTTTAAATCCATTAAAATTTTAAATTATCCTTAGAATCTATGATATAACCTTTGGTTCACTTACCTTTATTAGTCTCATGCGTATCACCTCCATATTGAAATACTAATGTTAGAGCATATTAGGACTTTGAAGGTAGTGTTGTAGCTCTTGGTTCTTAGTGTGAAAGTATTATGATATTTTGGATATATCCATGGTGTATTTATACCCATTTTCACACAAAAAATAAGTTATTTTAGGTGATACACACTTAAATGTCAATTTAGGGAGTTATCCCTTAAACCTAGAGGTCTACCTCTACTATAGGCAACCCACGGGCCTAGAGGTATTCCAATGTTTCGAAAGTATTAGAGTAGGATATAAAAAACTCCTATAGGGTGAAATATTTGGTAAAAAAAATTAGTATCCAAACCTAAATCCAAAGTTATCATAGAATAAATCCCTGAAGTGACAATATATTTTCATGTGGAAACTTTCCAATTCGATGGAGCCAAGTGCCTTAAAGGAGATAAGGTAGGTTGTTTTCTAGATAAACCATAGGTATATATCATTCATATATATTTTAAATTAAATTAATAGGTTTTTAATAACATGTTATAGTACAAATCTCTCATATTTTGGTTACATGCTATCATAGATCTAGATTATCTCATGTTTATATGTCTTAAGAAATTCACAACTTATATGTTTCCAAGTGAGTCATATTTTAGTGTAAAATTGAAAATATCATCACATATCATCAAATTTTTCCACTTTTGATAAATATTTTGTATATTTCACAATTGATTAATCCCATGAGAAAACATGTTTTAACTAGTTTTATTGCTTCATCAACCTCTATTTTCCATCTTCATCAGGTACTACATGACTCAGTTCATAATCCACATGAGGAAATCACCATACAATATATAATTCAGATATGATTATATTATCTACCAAATATAATCCATCACTACTTGACAAATCCTATGGTATAAATATATCATCTAATTCATATAATGTCATACTTATCTTCTTGAGGCTAGTTCTTGTGAAAAAACTAGACCCCACAAGCAAGCTTTTAAATATGTATTTGGACATAACATGATTTATTATCATAAAATAATAGGTAAGTTTATTAATTATGTTACTTAAGAAAAAATTTATTCTCTTATTGAGAAATAAAATGGGGTAATTTATAGTTGCCATTATAGAAAACATGTTATAACTTAAAATTCCTATGGATGGGATACTTCTAGCTTAATCTCTAAAAATATTCCATCACATTCAATAAAAATTATAGTCATTTCCAAATTCATGATTATCTAATTCAATATATTATGGCTAAAATTTATACCTTAGATTATTCTTGTCCATTTCATATGTGGGTATTAAATCTCTTTGGCAAGTTACCTCAATCACAATATGGTCATGTACTCATCATTTTTGCCACTGAGCACATTACAAAGTGGTTTTACCCTATTCCCCTTATTAATGTTACCAATATCAACATATATAATTTTATTCTTCATAAAATAATATTTCATTTTAATATTCTTCACACCATCATATCTGATAATGGTGAGAATTTCAAAAACAAAAAGATGAAGCAATTATTTTCAAAATTTGAAATTACACACAAATTTTTGACACCTTTCCACCCTTAGTATAATGGTCAAGCTGAAGATACCAAAAAAATCTTTAATAATATATTGTAAAATAATATTAAGGATAATAATTAACATTTTCATCTCAATATATGACCTACACTTTGGGCTTATTGTACTAACATTCATATTGACATTGGGAAAACTCCCTTCTCTTTAGTTTATGGCTTCAGATCCATCTTACAATTAGAATTCAAGTTACCATGCTTGGTAATTTATCCTCATAGTATAATTCGTGATGAATATATTTATGAATCCCATCTTCATTATTTTTTTTTTACTTGATGAGTGATATATGAGTGATTTATAGGAAAATTGCTAATACAAATCTTGCACAACTAAAAAACATAATATAAGTCTCAAAATTCATACTTTTGATTTTAGATACTTAGTGCTTAAATTATATTAAACCCATGAAAAATAGGTAAATTACTCCCAAAATTTTTGGGGTTCCTACCTAGTTAAAGGCATCTTTGGACCTAACACATATATATTGAAAAAATGAAGGACATATCTATAAAGAACTAACCAATTCTCAACTTTTGAAGAAATACTTAGTTATATGTTCTTATTAGTTTTATTTTATGTATTAATTTCCATTTAAATTACTTATTAATTGTATTTTTATAATTATTATAATATTATTTTGGATCTAACATTTCTTACAGATTCAACTCTGACTTTATTTTTTAAGCCTAACAATCTATCTTATTCACACACCTCTAGGTTTTCTAGCACATTAGTCTTATTCTACCTACATTTATTCATTATGTCTTATATATTTACTTACACCACTTGGTTTTTTATCTTTTTATTTAAAATTATAATACCTAAGGAATCTAATCAGGCCATTCCTCATAAATGCACACACCTCTTTTTAAGTCAACCATTGTGTCCTTGTGATTCTTCATTTATCTTTATTTTACACACCATATGGGTTTATTTACTTACACCTATTGGTTTTTAAGTTTTTAAGTTGTACATTAATACCTTATTTAAGTCCCTAATTACTAATTCCCATCATTTCATTTCATAAATTTATTTTTCTCCCATACCTTGTTAGGCGTCTTCCTAGAAAGACAAGGCAATGGTCAAGAGTAATGTTTTTCCTCACTTAGAATTAGCTATATTATTTTTTGGTAAATCTATATCAGTCTATCTTCATGTCATATTTAAAATTTACCATTTCATATGATCACAATTCATTCCTATATGTCATTTTATCATCTTTATTTACACATTTTTTATGATTGGGGTAACATAATCAATCTATGATCATTTCCATCATTCCCTATTTTTAATATCCTTTTATTCTTACCAAGTTTGGTTACAATATTAAATATTTTATAAGGTGATAGTCTAGGCATATTTTAGGAATCATGGCATTTAGGTTCCTATCTCTAGACACTAAGCATAAAATATCTTGAGATAGTCATCTTTAGCACCCATGTTTAGTTTTTAAAAATCCGTATGGAGGAAAAATAAAAAAATAGAAAATAATTAAAATCCATATCATAGGAAAAGGCAATGTTAAAAGAAAAACCATATCTTAAAAATTAGATCACACGAAAATATGTGATCCTTGTTTGGCATATATCCTATATTATTCAAATATTTAAATCCATAATTGGCCTCATGATAGAGCCAAGTTCCATTTGGGTGAGGTAGGCCAGTACAATGGGGTAGGATGTATTATATCATTAAATCATTATATATTCATACATGTTACTACCACCTATCTTCTCACATAGGTACCCAATCTTTGGAGTAGGTTGATGGCTCTGTAACATAACCTGAGAAATGGGGAACATGTTTTGGTAAGGTAAGGTCCTTTTAATTTTCATGCCTCTAATCTTCATGGGATGATCTTTATACTTCATAAGTTATTCCAAATGTACATTACAAGCTAGGGTTATATAGGGTCATTTATGTTGAAAACTCATAGCTTTGACAACTTTATTTGAGTGTTTTGTTTCTATAAAAAATCATGTTTTCATCTTGGTGACACCCTCTTTCCCCTCCCTTCACTATTTCCCCTTGACGGGAAGGTTTGTTTCTAAATCTTATCTAGTTTTTACAGTTTATATTCTCCTTATCTTTCAAACATGGTAGTAATATGGAAATTTTATTTTATAAATGTTTATAATAGAATTTTAATCTTTGAGCTGTTTTGATATGTTCTCTTGTTTATTTCCTCATATTTTTATGAGTTCCCTTATTTATGTTTTAGGGCCTTGAGTTTTATGTTCACCTTTTTCAAGATAGTTTCATTTTTCTATTTCATTTTTTTCCATCTTTGTTTATGGGTTTTTACTTCTCATACATTGACAATGTTATCATTAATCAATTTTATGTATCCTTTTTTATTTGTATTATTAATTATCTTAATTTAGATTCATTTTTGTCTTAAAGTCATAGGCATTCTTGGATTTTTAGCTTACCAATCTTCCTTTACCTTAATCAGTTTCTTTGGTCTCTTGGTTCTAACCTAGCCTTAGTGATCCCAAGTTACAAATTTTCTAAGTGATTTTTATTTTTGAGATTTTTCCATTTAATTTTACCATCCTACATTTTCTTCTATCCATTTTTAACCTTGTATCCTTAGAATTTTTCAAATGTAGTTCTAGCACCCTCCATGATCGAGACTTTGGTATTTACATGTATCCATCCAATGATAAGGTAAGTAAATATATGTATATGGTACATTTAGTTATTCATTTATCAAAAAATATTTCACTTATTTCATTTTATTTATACTATTGTACTATGATGTTATTTCTCAAAGCATCATCCCATGTTACACTATTGTGACACATAATAATTTTTTATATCATTTATTAACACTTTATATTATAATCACTTGAAAATCATTGATCTCCTTCATTACATACCTTAAAAGGTGCATTGGGAAATGGATGGGTAGGCTCATGGTTCTTTTTGAGAGATATTTTTATTATATCATGATTACATAATTCCTGTCATTAGTCTAGCTTATTCAAATTATATTTTTTAGTTACCTCTTTCCTTCTAATCCTATTTATATGTTCAATTTTACCTTATATCCTATGGAATTATAATAGTTGATACCATCCATTTAGTGCCTTTTCCTTCATGTAATGTATTGACTAGATTGATGTAGTTTTGAGCATACCTTCTAACATCTGTAATATATCGGCCTGGTCCATACCATTCTATGTCAAATGAATTATCTCAACTATATCGAATGATATAATATTGTTATATTATATTTTAGGGTTGGATTTTGGTATTGGATTGGTATATATATATATATATATATATATATATATATATATATATATATATATATATATATATATATATATATATATATATATATATTTCAATCCAAACATATCATTTACACTCTATTCTCACTATTTTCACTCACACTTCTATACTAAATTACATTTGGAATATTTTATGGTTTAGAACATTATCTTGTGGTGGCCTTTGGATTTTAATATAAGGATTCATTGGGGGTCCCTATCTAAGGATATATTAAGTCTTTGTCTAACCATTAAAAGTCTTAAATCTAAAACATCTCTTGCAAATATTCACTTAATCTAAGGGGGAGATTGGTGATTGATGAGTCCACTCCAAGGTAAGTATTTAAAACCTTATAATCTTTCATTTATTTAATTAGTAGATATGTTTTACTTGTTTCTTAGTAAATGAATGTGTATGTATCCTTGTCTAGGCTCTCTCCACACTTAATACTAGTGTGGATATAGGATTGATTACACTTGACATATTACATTTTAAGTTGCCTAGACCCCCATTTGGTTGACCATTTTACTTTAAAAGTTATTATCATTCTAGTAAATTTTACCAATTAGCTTAGTTTACTTTATTTTCATACTTAATTACATTAATTGTAATAATTTATTTTCATAGAGGTATATATTAATTTTTTATGTCATAGGCTTAGGTTTTGAACCCTTTCCTCTTGAAATTTATCAAATATGAAACCCTCTACTAGATATATGGATTTAATTAGTTATTAATTAGATAAACTAAGTATCATAGGTTATATTTGATCATCCTTATATGAATTCAAGTCTATTAAGATAGGATAGTTACAGGTTAATCCTAGCCCATGTATACAAAATCTATTTTTACAATGGCATTGCATTACTATGCTTATATAATCTAATTTATTTAACATTTCTTAATAAGGGGAAGCCATACATTATAAATTCATAATTTTATTACATTATTTTAAAATGTATCCAATTGATTCCTGATAGAGAATTAAATTTCTCCAATAAATGAATTTATAATTATAAATAAGTATGGTTGAGACATAATGATGAACAAGTTAAAATGATGAAAAAAAATCAATCCCTAATCACATTCTAATATAGTATCCAATTAAAGTTAAGAAAATGGTGGATATTTTTTAAAAATTATCCATTAAAATGGAAAAATCTAAAAAATTATACCATTTTCATAAATATTTTTTTTAATGGGAAATTACCTTTTTATAAAACATGTATGGATTTAGAATTGGTGGTCACCCTTTCTCAAAATAATATTGAAAACAAAAAAATAATATGCATGATGAAAATATATTATGAATTAATTAACTTATTTTATCCTTATGATTTTTACCTTCAAATAAACAATTTTTATAAAATATTCCCTACCATTTATATGTCAAAAACATTTTATGTGTAAAAGTAGCAACCACCAATTAAATCCAAGCTATATCTTCAGCTTAAAAATAAATAACTATGAGACTTATCTAATACTTATTTTTCAAAAAAATATACAATTCAAAATTAGTGGCTACCTATATACACATAATATTTTCAATTTTATCCCTTTACTTACGCTTTATCTTACATCGGCTTATTGACACATCAATGTGCTTGAGTGCATGCCTTAAAGGGAAAATAAATAATGGGGTGGGAATGGATAATGGTAATTTTAAATATATGTTGGAATTATATCTTGTTACACCATCACTACTATTAGTTTGATCACCTCCAAGTTTCTATCCATCTATCCCTTCGATGTATTTCCTATCTAGATTTGTTAGCCACCATATATGATATGGTATCAATTTGGATGATACCAAATATTTTTTTCCTCTATCCTTCATATATTATATTGGCTAGCCAAATATTATTATGATTTTGTCTTCAAACATTTTTACTATATCATCCTAGTTGATACCATACTATTCCAACCAACATCTTCCAACTATATTAGTTAGGATGATACCATAAACTTAGAATCTAGGGGTGGTTTTGGGTATTATAAAAATATATATAGGGGTAAATTTTCATTAATATTATATCATATCACATTCATATGCTCTACTTTCACTTGCATTTCTTCCCTAAATAAGTATTTAGGAGAGTTAGTGGCTAAGAACCTTATCTTAGAGATATTATCTTTTGGTTTATTTGAAGCTCAATGTGAGGATTAATTGGGAGTTCATAAATAATGATATATAGGTATTAATTCAATCATTTTAGGTCTTAAACCTACAAAATTAGCTCACAAATCTCAACTTGAGCCAAGAGGAAGATTGAAGCATTGATGGGTCGACCCCAAGGTAAGTAAATCTATCTATACATTCTTTCCTTTATGTATTTATTAGATTAGATGTTTATTTTTTTATTTCATTTTAGATGTATGTTTGTTTATAACTAAGGATATCTAGGTATTCAATCAATCATTTGAGGTATTGAACCTAAAACATTATCTTGTAATGCTCCACTTCAGTGGAGGGGGAGTTTGAAGTGTTTATAGGTCCACCCCAAGATAAGTATTTATATCCCTAAAATATTTAATTTATTTAATTATTAGATTAGATATTTATTTGTTTATTAAATTATGGATGTATGTGTGTGTATCTTTGTTTAGGCTTTTTCCTATATTGAATAAGTTGGTGTAGACATAGGATTACTTAGACTTGCCATAAATCATATTGTGTTACATGTACCCCATTTGGTTGGACATTATAGCTTACCCAATTAAAACCATTAATCCATATTTTAATTTATTTTTTACCCATTTACAACCATTTTATTTACTTTCATATTTATAACCATAGTTACAACCAATTACCTTTGTTGAGGTCTAGTAAGAACTATATCCTTGTGTCATAAGATCAGTATTTGAAACCATTTACTCTAAAATTTGATTTTGAGATAGCCTATACTAAATTTTTGAATTTCATTTATCCTTACCTAGATGTCCAAGTATATGCAGAATCTATTTGATTAAACTTATTCGAGTCCTAGTCCATGAGAGAAATAAGATAGTTGTAGGTCATCCTAGCCCAAACATACATTATGGTTAACCTGATGTGAATCTTATCCTAAATTTGGAAGGATTAATTTCATGATTGTCATTTTGTCTTATTATAAACATCACCAAATTAATAATATATCCATTGGTTTAACTATATTGGCTACCTCGACACCATTAATTAATTTTATCAATTATATTGCATAGATTGATACCATTCTTCTATTTCTTCCAAATTTGTCAACCAACCTGATATAATTTTTTGTGTCTTTCCAACTACATATAATAAATTTGTATAATTATTTATGTCTTTCTTACCACATAATCCAACCTTATATAGTTTTGTGTGTCTTTTATAATGCATCAACTAACTCGATATAGTTATTTTTATCTATCTATTAATAGCACCACCTTTCTGCTCAACTTTATCAACCAAATTGATATAGTATTTTTTACACTTGATTACCATAATATATAAACCAACCTGATATATTCTATTATTCAGATCTAGTAACTAATTATATTGGCTAGCCCAATACTATCTATTTATTTTGATCAACCTATTTTCACATCTCTTTTTATTTTTTTCATCATGATGTCTCATTTTATAAAATTTATTTCAAGCCTCAACCCATTATAATTTTACACAGGTCACTCTTATATTTCATATATGACCTCCATTGAAGGAAATCCCTATGGTGCAACTATAATATACCTTTTTTCATGTCCAAGGATCCTAATGATGATCTTATCACTAATATTGAAGATTATAGCAGGACCAAAAACTATCAATATGGTCCTCCCATTTATGATGATCCATATGAGGATTATATTGACATCACTTTTGACACTCCTAATATTGATTCATAAACCCATGATGATATTACATTTTATGACACTAACGATCCTTATTATCAAGGTGAAAATTATATGATGACACTTATAGTTAGATATAATATTATTAGTATGGTCCTCCTATTTATGATTATCCCTATGAGGATCCTAATTATCCCACATTCACCACCTATCATATGGTTTAAAATAATTACCATGATTTTCCTATATATTATGATGTTTTTGATGGGCATAAGACCTTAACATAGTAGAAAATGTTCCCATTGATGACATTTATGACACGGGAAAAAATACATCTTTATAAATCCTCATTATAAATATGGCAAGGATGAATTTAGTTTAAATTATTTATATCCACTCTCTACCCCACCCTTGAAATTAGTTACAAAGATAAGTTATCAAACCTCAACTCGTATTCACCTAAATCTTGTCAAATCATCATATTATGAAGAACACTTAATTCAAAATTTTACACAAGACATATTATAGGTGAATCTTATCCTTGAACCTACATGAATATTCATACATATTATACCAGTCCAAAATTATCTTCAACCTCTTTAAAAATAGCTAAATCACCATTTCAATCTATTATTTCCAACTATATTAAACAACCTGATACAATTTAGCAGTAAGTTTTTTCATCTAACTACACTAAACATGACTTGTAATATCTAAATACAATTATTTATATTTCACCTAACACTATTGATCATAACATAGAATGTATTGATACATTTATTCTTATTTTACTCAACATCACTAGCCACCAACCATTATAGAGTGTTAATATAGTTCATGATAGTCCTATTTCACTAGACTATATCGACCTAGCTAATATATTTCATTTTAGTCCCTTTTCACTAAACATATTGACTTGTAATTACAACTCATTTTAGTCCTATTACATAAAAATATATTGTCTTGGATGATACTATACTATTGATGTGGGTTTTATGCACACATGAGAAAAATCATGAGGTAACCTCTAACATTTTTGGATATTGATGAATATTGACTCCATTTTGGGGCATAAGTTGTAGGTATTGCATCTTGAAATGACAAGTGTAGGAATGGTAGTGAATGAATAAAATATTAACCTTGATGGTTTTGATATGGATATGAATCCTAGATTCACTTGGTTGAATAGAATGGAGATGGACTTAACTAAAGTGGGAAAGATTTAAAGAAATGACAAATAGAGGGAAGAGTAAGGTAGGAAAGAGGATATGTAAATAGAGAACAATAATTATTTATAACTAGATTTAGAATAAGGAAAAAATCCAAGGGACTAATACTTTTAGATTTCCTCTTTAGCACATAGAACTAACATAGTAAAGAGGTCTAAGGAATATAATGTAGTTAACTCCTAGTTATCAGCTAAAGGTTGTTGTTATTAAGACTATTTTAGTATTTCTTAATAAAAGATTATATCAAATCCCAAAGATCACCTTTTAATAAATATAGCTCAATCTAAGAATATATATCAAATTATTCTTATACACACATTTAAAGAGTAACCTAACAAACTCATTGCAAGAAAATAAGATCTATAAACCTAAAATTGTTGATGAACATTTTTTATTGATAAAATTATTAGTAAGTAACCACAATCTACTTGAAACTTTTGTATAACATATTAATAAATAAAGCTACAAGTTAGATAAAATTCATAAAAAATATAAGATAAACATCAAAGAGAAATATATGTAACATAAAATTTTCAAAATAACCAAAAAGGTCTCTATCTATATGGAATATCAAAAAAATTCCTCATCATCTTTTAGATTCAAGAAGATGAAATAATGTTTGAATGGCTCATGTTCATATAGAACTAAAAGACCTTTGATATGTTTCTAAATAAGGACATGCGGATCCCAATCCTTGTGTGGTAATGAGGCTAATGGGTAAAAATCTTAGTTTCTCCCAACATCCTTAAAGTGTTTTCTATTGGTGTAACTCATTTTTCCAATCATCAATAAATAAACATGATATACAAATTTATTTTTCTTCTTCAAGTCCTCATCTATGCTCCACCATATATAGTATTCTATATATAGTTCTACTATTTTGTTAGGAACATACTTGGGAAGACATAGGGGTGTTGTCTTTATTCCCCACACCATGATCACTATGTAATCAAGATACAACTAGTAATCTCCCATTATACCTAGGGTCTTGATAATACTTTTAGATACTCTAAGGAAGAAGGTCTCATGTATTGCTTCCAAAATTTTAGATATATGTCCTTAGTGATCTTGATAATGTTTCTTATGTATGTATAGATGTGCAAGAATAGGAAATAATTAGATACCCTATTTTTGATGTAATGCTGGGATGGACTCTAGAGTGATCCATTGTAGATGTAAATGATGGATATGAGAACATCCAAGGAGTAGGACATCATGAATAAGTGGCCTGACATAGGCCTCTTGTCTTTCTAGAACATTTTTTCCACCAACTTGGCACTGATGATTTTTTAGGCATCCATAAAAAAATTAGTGGAAAAAAATGTAGTGGTTAAAAACGTAGCATGAAAAATGTAGTGAGGATAAATGTAGAAAGTAAAAAATGTATTAAGGATAAAACATCACAAGAACAAAACATAGTAAAGGATGTAATTACACAAAAGATGATATAACTTTCAACTAAAGGTCCAAACTCATGAAATCACATTTCCCTCTATTATTTTGCTTGTAATTCTAGTGCATTAATGTTCCACCATGAAATGTTAACTAATATCACCAAAATGAACTAGAAAATAAATAAATAATGTGATAATCACTAAAATGTCCCAATTATACTCTTCACAACATTTTTTATACATTACCGATGCTACTATTTTTTTCCTTGCTATGTTTTATCCTCATGATGTTTTTTTCATACTACTTGTTTATCATACTACATTTTTACTACTACATTTTTTAATGTTACATTTTTATCCATTACATTATCACATAGAGCCATTTTTTTAGGGAAAAAGTTAGTTTAGATGTCAATAACAAATCAAGTAATAGAACCCATTCCAAATGGAGGTAACTAATGCTTAGATACCCAAAGAATTGGTTTAGTAGGGCCATCCTAATTTGAATCCTCATCTTGAATTTCATAATTAGGATGAGGGTTTTGACTTTAAGAGTTATCATTTCCTCTGGTGAAATCCATTTTTATAGGGTGTATTTATTTGTATTTGTCTTCTTTAATGATACTACATGGTGCCTATCATAGGTAGCATCTACAAAAGGAAGATTCAGGTACCTCTGGAAAGTATCACCATTTATGTAGGCAACAACTATCTTATGGTTCATGTGGTGAAGGAAACCATCAGAGACCTTACCTACAAAGAAGAGGTCTCTAAGTAGGACACTGTAATGCATCAATTTTGGTTTGGGTGATAAAAAATGGAGTTATTTTTGTTTTAATGGAAGTAAATTGATCACTAGTTTCTTCTATTCTTTCAATAGTTTTTCCTCTATTGAGTGTGCATCTATGTTATTAATGGCATCGTACATTATAGTTTAGTTGGCATATTGGTTTCCAAACACTACTAAGTCAAATAACATGTTTGTATACTCTATGGAACCCTTAATTAAATATTTTTTGGTGGAATATCTCTCCTAAACTTCCTAGAATATGAAGCCATTGTATCATGCTTTTATTGGGTAATTCTAGTGTTAATTTAATTGGCAGGTCATTCTCTAAAACTGATTTACAAGGAAATATATGTAGATAGGTATTTTTAGTTATCTTGGTATGTAAACAAGCTCAATTTATTTGACAATTGATAAAGCATAATGTCTCTTCATGATTAGATCATATAGATCAAGGGTGAGACTTTACTTCTAGTTCATGCACCATTAATACCTAATGGCTAGAGGTTTGATTTATTTACTTCAATCCATATTTTCCACTTTAATTTTTTGGGTTAGCCACATAGGCTTCACATATGATAATATAACTACCAAACTATAATCAATTTACCAAGTGTCATTTTATCACTGATTTTGAAAAGAGGATGGTTATGCCATATGGTACCTTTTTATCCAATTGGGTGTCAAGATTTTTGTTGAAATCATCACTCACCATTTTTTTCAAAGAAAAAATTAGTGGAACATAAATGCTCCAAAAAAATTTTACAAATTTCCAATGCAACGTGAAATTGATAAAGACTAAAAGTTCATTAAGTACCATGACAAATAAAAATATTGATGAAGTACCATGTTGAACAAAATTGCCAAAGATCAAAAGTTCATGAAAATTTGGAAGTTATGAATATGTAGAAGTCCCAAAGAGAAAAAAATGTTGAAAAACAAAAAATTTAATAAGTACTATGCTAAAAAAAATATTTATGAAGTACCATGTTGAAAAAAAATATCGAAGACCAAAATTTCATGAAATCTTAGAAGTTATGAATTTATAATAGTCACAAAGAGAAAATTGTCAATGAACAAAAAAATTGTGAAGTACTACATAAAAAAAAATGTTGAAGACCAAAACTTTCATGAATATGGAAAACCTACATACATTTAAAAACTTCTTAAAGTCATTAATAGGTTATCCTAGATAAAATATGCAGTGAAAACTTGGATAACCAAAAAGATGGAAATTAATTAACATTAGGATAATTATACTTTCAACAAGAAACTAGGACATAATAATTTTGGATGATCTTAACTTGTTAAGTGTATGTATATATGTGTCAATAAATGATTTTCTCATTAGAATGAGTTATTTTCAAGCTAAAGTAGATCCCTATTAAAAAACATTTGAGAGTGGGATATGTTGAGTACAAAAAATGGTAACTTTAAAGGGGAATACGCTAGAATATTTAAGAACTCAAAACCTTTGGTTAGGACCTAAAAACTGACCATGGACCCTACCATAAGGAAAAATTGAATCAAAAACATAAAAGAGACTCCTAGGAAATTTCATGCAACATACTAGGTTTATTCATACCTTGGATCTATGTGTGATGGAGTGACTTCATTTTACCCTTCTTTTGATACTTTTAGCAAAGACTTGGAATAAACCGTAGGTTTCACAATGGTTTCTTGAAGTGCACAAATAAAAACTTGGGAATCTCAAGAATTACTTTGCTTCCATCCATGGGTTCATAGCCTCAATAGAGACACCCTTTGATTCTCCCTTTTCTCCTTTCATAAATTTTCATGATGTGTGATACATTGATTTTATTTCATCATGTGATTCTTTAATCACCTTCAAATTTTTATTTTATGCTTATTTAATCACTCTTTGGGACACATTGGTCCTCTCTTTCTCCCTTTTTATAATATGAATAAAAGAGAGGGTGAAGAATCATTATGAGATAGTGTATGTAGAATGGAAAATTTCAATTTACTAGAATGTCCCTATTAGTATCGTCTGTGTCAATGGTTATTATCCAAAAAAAGTATTAGCATGGAAAGCATGTTTGATCCAAAGAATGATAAAAATTTATTAATTTTCATGAAGTAATGAGAAAAAATTTTACATACCTAATAAGATTATTTAAATGTGATATAATTATGATCCATTATTATTTGTATACATGATATATGAAATCATAAATGCATCATTTTTATAAATCAATCCTATATCAGAGAAGATAGAGTATACCTACACTTCTGATTGGGAATACATTTGTTAAGATAGAGCATGACCAATATAGGTATCCTTTAGACCCAATTAGGGAATCAGTTATCACAATACACTATGCTAAAGAGGGTTCTAAAGCCTCTAATCTAATAAAATCATGAAATAACCTTGAGGGGGTCCTAGGTTTTGATATTTCACTTAACATTAATAATAAGAAAAGTAAATCTAATCTAGTGCTCACTAAATCTTGTGGCATAACATGAGGAGTTAACAAATAATAAAAACATGTATAAGATAATCTAAATTAAGATAAGTATGAGTAAGAACCTAATACATGGAATATGAAGAGTAATATTATTTGAAGCCAATACTTATGCTACTTCTATCTACTAAAAAGAGGGAAAAAGTTAGAGAATACTTACTTAAAAGTGAACCCATCGAGATTTAATCTCTCCCTTGGCCAATGAGGCTTCACAAGAGGTTGTTTTGGTTTATAAGGATCACTAAGAAAGGCTAAATCATCTAAGACTTATCCATAATGCTAGATTCTCTAAGTAGAAACCCTAAGCTAACACTCCTCAAGTAGAATGGTGGAAGAGTAAATTATAAATAAGTGTGATTGAATAATAACTCTTGATTGCATATTGAAATAATAATGAAATGATCTTATATTTATAGGAAGATTTGACCCTAAACCCTTACAAAAATATTAGTCAATAGGGTTGACCTAATATAATTTTGGAAAATCATTCACTAAGTCTCGAGCTAGGTTGGCCAAAGGCCAAACTAACTCCTATGTGAAAATATCTCAAAATTGTACAAGGTCGACCCAGTCAACCCAGTATAATTGACTAACAAAAAGGGAGTAAGTTGAGGAAAAGAGGGATAGAGAGGGAAAATATTCGAAGAGGATGAAAAAAAGGTGTAATAGCTTAGGGAATAGTTTTAGGAGCTAATTGGATTACAAATATGTGGCAATAAGGGACAACAATCCTATTAAAAATCAAAGGTCTATCTACCCCTTTATTGGTATACCTTTTAATGCATGCACTCAGATAGATTAAGCCTTGATAGGTTCTTGCAAGATGTAAAGCATTAGTATTTGATAAAATTTAAAAATATTATGTGTATACATATGCCCCACTCGAAGATCATCACATGTCACTAAGGTGCAACACGGGATGGTGCTTCGATAAAGAACATAAGGACACATAACACTGATGCTAAAAAATAATTAAATTATTTCAAAGCAAAAATAATTGAAAGTAAATGACTAAAAGGGAAACAACTAAAGAAAACGTGAAGCATACATTTACTTACCTTTATCATGGGATGGTTTTTTTACTATGTTTATCATTTTAATTATGTAGGACACAATGATAGCTTTCAAAAAACCCAAGAATACAAAACTAAAGAGTAAAAAGAAACAAACTTAAGAAATCCATGATAACTAGTGCTATGAGGATGGGATGTACTTGGGAATTTGTCAAGGTGGAGTGACAAGTGCTATGTTAGACCAACTAACCAAGTAAAAAATAATAGTAAATTAGGTAACCAAAAATAGAAGGCTACTAAAGACCAAATAACTCATACAAGTAAACCTTAAGTAAGAAAGGAAAACTCACCAATTCAAACCAAGGATACATGTCAAAAAGGATGGTAATAAAATATCAATGTAAAATACAAAAAAAACATGGAAAAATAACATTGATGAATGAGCAATAACAATCCTTATCTCACTCAACAATGGAAAAAGGTGCATAAAAGGGGAAAAAACATTGGTGAGGGAGAAGTAACAAGACAACCTCACTTAATAATGGAAAAGGGGTATGAACTCAGGTGTCCATGACAATAGGACAATACAACAAATGATAAATGGTAAAAGGAAAATAAGAAAGATCTGAAATGTAAATATATGGTCTAAATAAAGGTAATCCATAGTTTCTCAAAAAATTTGTTTTGCTCTAAGGATAGATAAAAATGAAACAAGTAGTGCTAGCATGTCTTTAAAAGGTGAAGAATAAAGGAATATAGAAAAGAGGGAAAATAGATTTAGAATCACAATTTATCTATCAAGAGGGTAAATGAAAAGGGTAGAGGGGAGAATGAAGTAAAAACCAAGGTATAATAACTCTTTATCAAAGTTAAGACACTCAAATTAGGTTTGTCAAAATAAGAGGAATGTCAACCTTAAGGGTTTTGAATAACTTATTTGAGCTACACAATTTATAAGTCAACAAATGTAGTATATACATCATCCCATGAAGGCCATATGCATGAAAATTAAAATGGACCTACCTTCCCACAACATGTTACCCATTCCTTAGGACCCCTTAAAAATTTGTTGGTCTACTATGAAGATTGGGTACTTGTGTGAGAAAGTAGGTATCACAATAGAGTGTGTTGAATTTTCCTATTCCAATCTACTATCCTATCATACCCCAATGGAACTTGGCTCTATGTAAGGCCAACTGTGGAGTTTGAGCTTCTATTAGAGATAGGATATGTGCTTAGAATCATGTCTTTTGGTGTGATTTTGAATTTTGAGATTTGAATGTTGCCTTTTATATATCATTGCATTTTATTTCAAATGATTTTTATTTTAAATTTATTGATGGATTTTTATATTCCTCCTCCATATAGATTTGGAAAAACAAACTTGGATGCTAAATATGACTTTCATTTGAAAACTTGGGACTTGGTTGTTAAAAGGGAGAACTTTAGAGAGCATGGGGTCTAAGAGTTTCATAAATATAGATGATATAAAATTGATATCTTGACTTCGACCTTGTTTTAACCAATGTGGAGTAAAAGGAAATAAATCAAGAGGAATGGCACATGGAATAATTTGAATTACTTCAAATCACAAAAATGTGACAAAACATGAAAAGGGGATAAAATGATAGTAAAGTGTGATTATTTATCATAATAATGAGGGAAGTGGAGGAAAACATTCTAACATAGATTATTTTGCAAATTCCATCTACCAAAAGAAGTAAAAGCTAAATTTGAGAACAAGGATAAAAAACTTGTAACTATTGTTAAATATATTTTGGAAAAGAGTTAATAAGATGGAAATTTTATAAGGAGGGTTGGGTCTTATCCATGGTCTTACACTGTAAATCATAAAAGAGAAAACCCATGAGAGTACCAAAAAGTATGTGAAATATAAATAAGATAAATAAAAAATGGTATTTTATAAGGAAGACCGAGTCCTATCCACAATTTTACAATGCCTCACAAAAGAGAAATCTAAGGGATGCCAAAATAAATGTAAAAAGAGGAAAAAAATAAAATAAAATAAATAGATAAGACTATGGTACATCATGAGGAAGATCAGGTCCTATTTATGGTTTTACAATTCAACTCATGAGAGAAAGGGGAAACCAAAAGACCAAATAGGAAGGATTAAAGGTTTGTAATAAGAGATAATTTTTGTATAGGGAGAGACCTATGTAAGTAACCTACAAAAAGGACCCCACCATTTTTTAGTGTATTTACCTTCTTTATCATGAGTGTAGTCTAAATTAAAGACAAGATCATGAACATTAAACATGAAAATTTTGACAGGTTTATTATGTTGTTTGGCAATACAAACCTTATAGTGGCAGTTATGTTATAAATAAAAAAGATGACATTCATCAAGGAGATAAAGGGCATGAAGGTGAGATTCATGTAATTATTCATTATTAATAATACCATGAAGAGATATATGAAGAGAGGGAATCTCAAATTTTAATGGAAGAATGGACTTAAAAATATAAATTAGAGATAATGGTGTTTCCCTAGTGATATTACATATGATAGTCTAATAGGCCAAAGAGTAGGGTAAAAATGAAGATGCCAATCTGTGTGGGTTTCATAAATTATCTTTTGGATAATTTTGTTAAGAATTTTTGAGTGGCCTCATCTTGACCATTGCACTATAGATGATAAGACATGGAAATTTTTTGATTGATATTGAATCTAGCACAAAGCTATTTGACATGCTTATTTTTTAAATTACCACCATTATCTAAAATGATGGTATAGGGAACACCAAAATGGCAAAAAAATTTATTAATAATAAATTTTGAAATGGTAGGCTTGGTGACATTAATAAGAGGCATGGCTTCAACCCACTTGGTAGAAATTTGGTAATGGTGATGATAAAAACATACCCATCTTGGGAGAAAGGTAGTGTGCCAATGAGATCAAATCCCCATGTGGAAAATGGCCAAGGAGTTTTAATAGTTTTACAACTAGAGGTGAATGGATTAGATCATCATCAATTTTGCAAGGAGTACACTTTTTAGTGAATTTAATTACATATTTTTCAAGACTAGGTCAAAAATAACCCATATATAGGCATTTTCATGTTGTAGCATGTCTAGTATAGTGGCCATTGAAAATTCCCCCATGTGCTTGTTCAAGAAGAGTGTCTTGCATAACATAACAGAGTAAGGTACCTTTAACATTGTGATAATAAAGGATGTTGTGTCAAAATATGTACTTGAAATCTTGTTTATGAATATGTGTCTTTTCATGAGAGTCTAAGTTAGGAGGATAAGTTTGATGTTCCAAAAATTGAATAATGTCTTAATACCTTGGGCTTTGTTGAATGGTAATAGCCTTGATGTGGAAAACAAGTGAATTTGGTGGTTGAGTAGAAAACATATATTTTCTTATCTATATAATAAAATTAGGATTATAAAGAAATTGGTGGGGATGATAGAGAGATGTTGAAGAAGGAAGAGAATCAATAATGGAATTTTGATGTCTAAGGATAGGCTCAATAGTGAAAGAGATGAAATCCTTGGCAAGAGTGGTTAAAATTTGATGATTGGTAATGAGAATCTCACTTTTACAATGGAAATCACTATTGAATTGGTGATAAATAAGATGAAAATCACCTAAATCATGTAGGTATTGAATGTCTAAGTCAAGAATAGTTCTCATGCCTAAGATTAGAGCTTCATATTCAACCATATTATTGGTGACATCAAAGGTGAAATGAAAATTTAAAGGAATGAGCTTTCCAAGAGGACTTGAGATAATATAACCTACCCTAGCTCCTTGAAGTCATTTAACACCATCAAAGTGAAGGGTCCAAGTATCGTCATGCAAGTCAACATTAATTTTAGGAAGCTCCTCAATTATAAAGTTATGAAATAAATATTTAAGAGAAATAACTTCATTAAGACCTTCAATGTAGAGGATATTATCATTAGGAATACTATATTGAAAGGGAGAAGTAGTTAGTATAGGAGCCACAACAAGTCGGTCATCTATGACTTGACCTTTAATATATTTTTGAGTGATGATGTGGAGATTAAATTCAATAAGGAGGACCATCTATTTACCAATTCTATCTTCAAGAAGAAAGGATTTGAAAAAGAAGTGATGAAGGGGGACAAAATGAATGATGGCATAAGTATTCTAGTAAAGCATGTAATTTTAAAGCTTTTCAATAAAAAAATATATGGTAAGGAAATCATGTTCAATTTTGGTGTAATATGTTTCATAATCAACGAGGCCTTGGCTAATGTAGTAGATAACATACTCTTCCAATATCATCATGTTGGGTAAGCATTACCCCAATTAATATAGATGTGGAATAAGTATATATAATAAAGGGTCAATCATTGGAATGAGGATGAAGTGTGGGTGGGTGAAGTAATGAACATTTCATGTTATCAAAGGATTTTTGACAAGGGTTAATCCATTCTAAAGAAATACCTTTCTTAAGGAGAGAATTGATGGAGTAGATGTGATAAGCCATTTCAAGGATAAATCATCTAATTGCCCAAAGTTTTCCTAAGTATTTAAGAATGTTAGGAATGGAATGAGGAATGGGCATGTTGATGATAGAAATAATCTTATTGGGGTCAACATCGATGCCATAGAGAGAGACTAGGAATCCCAATAATTTTTTAGATGTGACACCAAATACACTTTTGTAATGATTGAGTCTAATTTGACATTTAAAAAGATGATCAAAGATGGTAGTAAGATCCAATAGATGAGTCTCAAAATTTTTGGATTTATCAATGAGATCATCCACATAGGTTTAAATAATTTTATCATTAAGATTATGAAATATGTGTCATTTCTCATTAGTAAGTGGCTCTAACATTTTTGAGGCTAAAGGGAATTTTGACATAGTAATAGGTGTGCCATTCTGTGGTGAAAGTGGTCTTATGTTGGTCTTTAGGGGCAATATGAATCTGATTATATCCTGAGAAGCCATCCATAAGAGATGACATTTTGTAACTAGCTATGGAATCAACAATGGCATCTATCAAAGGTAAAAGGAAGTTATCTTTAGGATAAGTGAGGTTAAGATTTTGAAAATCAATAGAAATACAAATGACCATAGTGACATTTTTTTCAATGGGAATAAAGTTAGAAAACCATTATGAATAGTCCATTGCTTTGATATATTTAGCATTGATTAATTTGATGATTTCCTTGGGACATAAGGTGGAGACCTTGGGTGGAAATTTCCTTTATTTTTTATGCATAGGCTTGGCATCAAGATAAGTAATAATGTTATGCACCATAATTCTATGGTCAATACAAGGCATGTCTTCATAGGACCAAGTAAAAACCTCATTATACTTATCAAATAATAAGCTAAAATTATCATGTTCTATAGTTGAGAGTTCATGAGATACTATAGTTGGTCAAGGACAAGATGGAGTACCATATTCAATATGAGTGGTTTATTTGATAAACATGGCATTATCATCTTGAAAGTGATATGGCAGATTAGCTAAGGTAGAAATAGGATTATTTTTAGGGTCAATACTAATAATGAAGTTGTTGAAACAAGGGGTTTTAGTTTTAAAATTATTATGTTTATGATGTTGTCGATGAAGTTGAGGTTCTCGAGCATGGATTATTTAAAGAATAGCTTCCTCACTAGGCAAGGTGGGAAGAGGACCATAATACTCAACATCTGATTTGAGATATAGAATTTGATTATCATGGTTATCATACATAGAATGTATCTAATAGCCATTGGTTTCCTTGGCATTTAATGTAATATCAAGTGTAGGATAAATAGGTAATTCAAAAGGGATTGGAGTATCATTGGTTTTGATGATGGGAGAAGGATTAGGGGAAATGATTGGATCAATAGGTGGTAAAGGAGATTCAATAATTTTTGGAGATTCATAAGGGATAATTTACTCTACCACCCAAGGGGTATCAATAAGTGGAGAATTAGAAAGAGGCATATGACCCTCACGATCTAAGGCATGATCCATATAAATTATATGAACATCTAAGGTAAAGGTGTGAATTTAAGTTAAGTTTTTTTGATAGTGATAGACATTCAAATATTGATATTGATTTTGGTCCATTATATAATTGTCATCATATGTTGGATAGATTATACATGCTTGAGAATCAGGGGGATTTTTAGAAGGTGAAATACCAATATTATTAAATTTAAAAGGAGACATGATGAGAGGATCTTAAAATAATTTGTCCATTCAAAATTCATTTTAAGTGAAGGCACCTTTAAGTAAAAAAGGTTCTTGAGCATTACATAGAGGGGGGAAATTAGTAATCTCATTAATGAGAGGAATAATGCGGTCCCTAGGTAATAAATAAGGAGGAAGACATTTTGAAATGTATGGAGGTAATTTGGTAGTATCGAAAGTGTGTTACAAATCATTAGGTTCATCATCATCATAATTTTCAAGAGTGACTTGTAAATCAAGATTCATGTTGATGAACTCAGGTAAAGAAGCACTATTAATCTTAGTAATTTTAAGAATACAATATTGGGATTTAAGATTAGGAAGTTGAATACTTCAGTGGTTGGGTCAGCTTCATGCTTATACCATTTATCATTATGTAATAATTTAATGCTTTGGATACCATAAGAAGTAATAACCCTCATTCAATGAGTTCATGGGAAACCAAGGAGTATATTATAAGATAAGGGTAAATTAAGGACCATAAGCTTAGTTCAAATGGTCTTAGGTCCAATGGTTAATGAAAGCCAAATACAACCAAGTGGCTTTTGATTTGTCTTATCAAAACCATGATAGGTAAGACAGGTTTGATTAAGATGATCCTTGTTATAGCCAAGTTGTTTAATTAACCATAAAGATGTCACATTAATACTAAAGCCTTCATCAACTAGAACTTTATGAATAAGGGTAGTATTAATGGCTATTGTAATAAAAAGTGGTAGATTTTCAGCACGAAAAATAATTCCATCATTGATCATGTCCTCTTCATTAAATTCAATAGAAGGATTGGAAGAGGGACACATAGTTTCAATGGTAGTAATCTTGGTAGGTTGATATTTAATACAATATGATTCTTCATCAATAGACAATGGATATTTAATTTCTTGGAGTAGTTTCATAAGTAACTTGCAATGATAGGGGGAATTATGAACCAACTCCATAATTGGAATATTTCAAGGTATAGAGTTAATTTATTTAAGAAAGTTCTAATGAGATTTAGAAGAAGAACCAATATCAGGTTTGGGAGGTAAAGTATCTTTTGAAGGAATAGATGTGGTTGGAGGTTTAGAAGGAAGAAGTTGTTCCTCATGGGCTTTTGAAAAAAGATAAGTAGTGGTAGTTTCTTTAATAAGTTGTTCTTTTAAGGATCGATTCTTATGTTTTGTAATAGGATCTTTTTAAGACTATTTGAGATGATAATTTACCTTGGGAGTATTAATATATTGAGATTTGTTATAATATTGGTCATAATCAACATAAATTGCACACACATCATTTTTATTTGGTTGATTATTGGTTATAGAAAAATATTTTTGTTAATTTGAGGTAGAAGATTTGGAAGCTTGTCACTTTTGAGAAGTAGTGGTGTATTCTTAACAATGAAGTTTGATCATGGATTCATGATTAAAGGAATCAAAAAGCATATAGTAAATAGTAAATTTAGTGATCCCTCTACAAGACTCATGGGAATGACCAATGTCAACATAAAACTAATAAAATAGATTAGGATCATACCATTTGGGAGGATTATTAGGATAAATGAAAATTTTAGAGGGTGGTAAGATTTGTTTCATTTGCTAAACTGAGAGAGGTGAATGAAACTGTGAAGGTATATCAGATTTGGCAACTCTTGGTTTGGTTTAAAAAGTATTACTACTGATGGAATCACTAGATTTTTGAAAATATCCTTTTAAAAGTTTAGGATTAGGTTTGAATTGATTCATGAGAAATTCTTGGCATTTAGCTTAGTCAATAGCATTGTTAAGTGTTTAGGGAGCATAGGTTTGAACCTTATATTAGAGAGGAGTCAAAGTATTAATAAAGAGTTTGAACAAGTTATCATTATTGATGTTATGTTTGGATTTATGGGATAATGATTTCCACTTTTTATGAAATCATGAGCTAATTCAGTGGGAGATTGCTTAGCATTGATGAAATGGCTAAGGCAATTTTTGGGAATACCATTGTGTTGAAACTTTTTAACTAAATATTAACCAAATATTCAAGTTGTAAAATAGAGTGTTGGGGTGATTTGTTGTACCATTATAATACATCATCGATGAAATTTTTAACTAAAGGTTTAGTTGTGGTAAAGGTATTAGTTTGGATCCACTCTTTGTAAAGATTGTCAAAGGCTTTGAGAAATGAGGTAGGGTCTTTAGTCCCATCATAATTGATAGTTGGAGATATGTTACTAATATAAATGGACATAATGAATGTGGATAAATTATCATTTTGAATAGTTTGAATCATCTTGTTATTCATTATGGGTTGAGGAATAACATTGACTGAGGCATCTCTAAGAGTTAGAGGAATGTAACTGGGATTAGCTTGAGGATGGATAGCTGGAGGCTGATTATCCATATTAATAAAATTTTGTTGAAGTTTGATCATTTTATTGGTGTTATATTTTTTCATTATGTTCATTTTATAGATAACTTGGGCAAAATTTTGAGTTGTATCAGGAGGAGGGTTGGTGTTAGTAGGGGCACTCCCCAAATTGGTATTAAGGGAAGGATTATTAGAAGATGGATTATGATTGGGATTATTGATTTAATTCATGTTAATTCTCCCACATTAGTTTGAAAATTTTGGATATGAGAAGTATCTTGGTAAGTATAGAAAAGATCAGTCCCATCAACTTCATATTGAGGAATGATTTGCACCATGTTATAAATCATAGATGAAGGAGGGGAAGAGGTTCCCCAAAAGTAATGGTCCTCTTGGGAAGAAAAGAGAGGTATAAATGAACATACCATATAGTATCTAAATGGATTAAAATTTTCCAAGAATATTCTAATAGGAGACTTCATTATGACTGAAAAGAAATGAGCATAATGCCAGCAAGGAGAGACAATGAACTAGATCAGTAAACAAAAAAGGTAGAAAATAGTATAGGATTGATTAGGTCAACCTAACATAGGAAATATGTCATATAAATATTAAAACATTGATTGGATTGACATAACATAATAAATTAAGGCTATAAAAGTGTAAAATGTCAACTGGGTTGACCAAGTAAATAGACAAGGAAAAATAGATAGCCTGTAACAGACTATGTCGACTAAAATGAATATGAATTGAAAATAATTTTGCAATTATTTTGAAAATTAATAACTAAATGGAAAAAAACAATAAATTAGATCAATTAAGTTGATCCAATTGAGGCACACAACATAAATCTTGGCACCAATACTGGCTAATGCAAGTTTTTATAATAAAAAATACAATTAAGCAAAGAGTAAGCAATCAACGTGAAAAGTAAAATATAATTAAGTGGTCAACATAAATTTTATTAGATTATTAGAATATAATTTTTAAATTTTATGGGAAGTTAGCTGTAAGAAAGGAATTAAAAATAAATCTAAGGATAGTTTCAGGATGTTTGGGCTAAAAGGGATCTGTATTGGAAATGGTGTAGGCTTGGTATTGGGGATTACACCTTCACTTCACACACCATAGAGATAAGGGTATTGGGTTCTTATCCATAATATACCATTAACCATGTTTTCATACTTGGATAGAAAACCAAGCCAACTTCCCCCTTGGTGATGAAATCCAGGTAGGTTGGCCTTGGGTAGACAATTGTTAAAATGCTTGTTAAGATTTTGTGATTTGGTTGTGTGTGCATAAATTAGAAAATAGTGAAACTAAATGGTAAATTAAATACCACCTAATTATAATATATTTTATATTTTAAGCATGAAATAAATAATAAATGAAAGTGTGAGCTAATTACTAACATATAAAGGTTAATTCTAACTTTGAAACATGGTACAATGTTGATGCAATTGATAGTGTATGAATAAAATATAGAACAAGGTCAATAGTGTCACCTCTATACTATGGAAGAAAAGGTATAAAAATGAATAGTTTTGATAGATTTAATCTAATTATCTAGACAACACATAGAATTCATAACTAGGTCGATAGGGTCGATCCAATTAACTATACAGGGGTAGTTTTAAAGACTACAAACTATGAAAAGAAAGACTATAAAGAAAGAGAGAAAAGATAGAATGGAACCTTGGAGGGTTTGAAGATATATAGAAGTGAGACTACTATCAAATAACCATGAGAAATGCTTACAAATTTTGATAATAATGTTGACTAGGTCGATCAAGATTTATAAAAGTGTTTCGCTGACTGCCTAAAATGTACAAGGTTGATTGGGTTGAACTATTATGTTGAACAAGATGCCTAAAAATGTATAGGGTTGATTGGGTTGACCTAGTAATATAGAATGGATGTCTAAAAATATGAAAAATTTTATTGGGTTGACTGAGTTGATCTAATAGCTTGTACCTGAAAAAGAACCTGCATAGAAAGAATAGAGTCATATGGATGTGACTATGTGTTAAACTTGTGCACAAAAGTTAGAACTGTGTTAATGTAGTTGACCTAGTATGGAAAATAAATGATAAAAATTTAATGATAAAATAATGAAAAATAAGTGAGTAAATGTTTTAAGGGTTAGCTCATGTTGAGTTCAATAGAATGTATGCAATTATAAATACATCATGTCTATAAATAAATCTTAGCTTAGAGAAAATAAAGTATACCTACACTTATGATTTGGAATAGATTTATTAAGTGGGAGCATAACCAATATGGGGATCTACTAGACCTAATTAGGGGATCACTTATTATATTACATTATTCTAAAGAGGATTCTAAAGCCTCTAATCTAACACAATCATGTAATAACCCTAAGGGGGTCCTAGGTTCTGATATTTCACTTAATACTAATAACAAGAAAAGTAAATCTAATATAGTGCTCATTAAAGCTTATGGCACAACATGAGGGGTTAGTAAACAATCTAAACATGTGTAAGAGAATCTCAATTAAGATAAGTATGAGTAAGACTCTAATACATGGAATTTGAAGAGTAATATTATTTGAAGCCAATAATTATGCTACTTCTATCTACTAAAAAGAGGAGCAAAGTTAGAGAATACTTACTTTAATGTGAACCCATCAAGAATCAATCTTTCCCTTGTCTAATGGGGCTTCACAAGAGGTTTTTATGGTTTGTAAGGATCACTAAGAAAGTCAAAATCATCTAAGACTTATCCAAAAGATTAGATTCTCTAAGTAGAAACCCTAAGCTAAGACTCCACAAGTAGAATGGTGTAAGAGTAGATTGTAAAGAAGCATCAGTGAATAATAACTCTTGATTGCATATTGAAATAATGATGAAATGATCTTGTATTTATAGGTAGATTTGAGCTTAAACCCTTCCAAAAAATTTAGCTAACAGGGTTGACGCAGTTGACCTAGTATAATTTCAGATAATTATTCACTAGGACCTAAGCTAGGTTGGCCAGAGGCCAAACTAACTCCTAAGTGAAAATATCTTGAAATTGTATCAAGTCAACCCAATCGACCCACTATAGATGACTAGAAAAAAGGGACTAAGGTAAGGAAAAGAGGGATGGAGAGAGGATAAAGACTAGAGGAGGGTATAAAAAAGGAGAAATAACTTAGGGAATGGTTTTTAGGAGCTAATTGGATTGTAAATATGTAGAAATAAGGCATAATAATCTAACAAAGCACCCAATTTCTGCCCACCCCTTTCTCAATGCACCTTTTAAGGTATGCACTCAAATAGATTGAGTCTCAACATGTTATTGCAAGATGTAAAGCATCAGTATTTGATAAAAGTTAAAAATATTATGTGTATACACCTGAGTCCTAAAATATCAAACCTATAGATGTAAAAATCTTATAAATAAAACTAGTTAGTGTACTCCATTTAGGCTCTTCCTATCCTAGTTATCTCTTTTGGAATGTATTTATAGACCTTAGCCCATAATCTTAAGCTTTAATGAGGATCATAGTGATTTTATATCAATTTGATCATTCATGGAAGAGCCAATCTAGTTGTTCTAAAATAAAATACACTTAACCTAGAAATTAGGTAACTAATCTAAAAAAACAAAAAATATGAAAGCCAAGAAAGTTAATCTAGAAAGCATGAAAACTAATGTAATGATAAGCAAAGATAGAAAATAAGAAAAATAATTATGAAATAAATAAAAACTAATCTAACTTTACCTCTAATATGTTCCCTTGTTATTTAGAAACATCTTTAGTGAGAGTAGACTTTAAGTAATGCTTCAAGAACTATCCATTAAATAGGAAGGATAGATTACTTCCTTCAAGGTAATTTAGGTAGAAGGCATTATTTCCTAGGATTTCAAGGACTTGATGTGGTCTAATCTATATGAGAGTGAGTTTATCATGATAGCCTTTATTTTCATGTGTTTTTTACAATAAGATCACTAGGTCTAATATCCCAAAGGATTTTACATTAGATCTCTTATCGAATCATTTTAATGATATCCTAATGTTTTATAAGGCTTTATTCCTTGTATCTTCTAGTTATACTATATCTAATAATCTAGACTAGACCTTGGATCTTCCTCCATATAATCCTACATAAATTTATAAGTTGGGAGTTTAAGAGAAATGGGTAAAAAGACTACATTCCATATACCAATAAGAAAGGAGAGGTATTGAGGGCTTGTTTTTATCATGTTTTATCTACCCATAGTTTATAATTTAATAGTAGGTGTCATTCTCTTGGTTTGTCTTGAGTTTAATTTTTGATGGCATCCATCAAGTTTTTATTGGTAGACTCAGCTACTCCATTCTATTGTGGGTAATAATTTGAAGAGGACTTAATTATAATTTGATTATTTTAGGCCCATTCAGTGAATTTAATAGATTGAAAAGATTCACAGTTATCACTAACTAGATATATGGGAGTACCAAATCTATTTAATATATATTCCTCTAAAAAATTAATGTCATCTTGAGCTCTAGAGTTCTTAGTGCAACAACTTATGTCCACCTAGTGTATTAATTTGTGGTTGTGATAATGAACTTGTGTTCTACCAAATTATGGGATTGATCACCTGAATGAAGTCGAGACCTCATTATTCAAAGAGATGATCTTCAATGATTAGGTATAGTGGCATGGACACAATAACCTCCCTCTTGTAAAAGACGTGGAATTCATGGTAGTTTTTAACATGGTTATAGGAGTCCTTGAAAATAGTGGGCTAGTAATATCCCATTCTCAATATCTTTTCAATTTTAATCCTATAAGAGTGTCCACTACCCAACTTCTGGTGTAGGTTATCCAATATATCTACAACCTCTTCCATTGAGACACATCACAAGTAGTTTCCTTTATAGTTTTTATAGTGGGCTCTATTTATCATGTAGTGGGTAAATTTGAGCCTTATATACCTCCTTTATTCTCTATTTAGTTTAAGGGGAAGCATGCCAGTGAGTAAAAAAGAATGATCTAACCATACCACTCACCTCCATCTATTTGGAATTCATTGACTTCCTTGACCTAAATGCATGGGTATGTCTCAGTAATTAGCTATATTATTCCCTAGACTCTCACCATTTTGGATGGTCTGATCTCTAGATCAAACTCTTGTAACTTTTCCATCCACTTTGCCCTTATTTTTCCCAGTTCATTTTGGCTGAGTGTGAGCTTAACCACTAGGTCTACGATTATAGAATAAGTTTTATTCCTTAGGATATAGTGTCTAAAAATTTTCATAGATTGGATCAACACATAAATTTATTTATCTATCATTAAATATTTTATTTTAACATCTTTTAAATTATTACTCATAAAAGTAATTGGTGATCATTGTCATCTACATTTTGAGTAAGCATTGTAGAAATGGTATGTTCTGAGGGAAAGAATACAAATATAAATCCTTGGTGAAGTTAGGACTAATAAATATTAGATCCTGAGTGATGGTTGTCTTGATGTTTCAAAAGGAATTCTTGGCCTCCACTATCCATTCTGTCTTGGCATCCTTTTTTAATGTCTTGACAATTTTTGTAAACCTAGAAATGAATTTGCACATGAAAATTATCTTTCCAAATAAGTATTTCAAATATTTTTAGTTATTAGGAGGTGTTATCTTAAAGATGGCCTAAATTCATTTAAAATCAATACAAATCCCATATTTGGCTATGATGTGGCACAAGATATTTCCTTTTTTAACCCCAAAGATGCTCTTCTTAGGGTTGAGGGACAATCCATATGTCCTACACACATCTAATACCTTTTTTACATGATTTGTTCTATTCATAAACAATAGAGTGAGGTCATATATATAAATAATGATACACTTAGCAATAATTATTTATAACACATGGTCCATGTCTCATCAAAATGTTTCCCCAACATTGATGAGGCTAAAAGGCATCTTGTTATAAGCATATGTCCCCCAATTCATGTTGAAATTTGTCTTCATCTGGCCCTATGCTTCCACTAGCACCTAGTTGTATCCTAAGAAATCATCTAGGAATGACATCATTTTATATCCACTAATAGTCTATATCACTTCATCCAGAGAAGGTAAAGGATAATTATCCTTCTCTAAAGATTGGTTCATGTTCTTGAAGTCAACACATAGACTTATTTCACCATTCTTCTTCCTAATGGGTACTAAGTTTAACACCCAGGTAGAATGTTTGATATGAAATATGATATTGACATCTAATATATTCTAAATGTTAGTCTAAATGAGAGGTCCTAGAATGGGATTCATGGGACTTTGACATTGCTTGAAGGGTGTGATATTTAGACCTAAGGGAATAGTATGGGTGATTACCCTAGGGTCAAAAGTATTCAAGTCTTCATAGTTCCAAGTAATAATGTATTTATACTCCATCAATATATCCTTAAAATTTTAGTTTTAAATATAAGTGCAAGCCAGACCAATGTTGACATACTCAGGGTACTCCTCAATTCCTAAATTTTCATTTCCAAAATTAGATTGATCTATCTTTGTCCATTTTTATCTTTCAACTTGTGGATCCAAGTCAAAGATATTTTGTAAAGATACAATCCCCATGGAGATTCTATTTTACTTGAGTTGTATGATACCATCATCCCCAAGGTCTTTCACTTCTAGACATTTTAAGTCCTTTTCATCTAGAATTTGGTATTCAAAAGTCCTATAATTATTTATGAATTGGATAATCTACTGATCATCCTCAAAGACATGGAAGTTTCTTGCATTATTAGGGACTGAGAGATTGTGCAATAGTTCCACCAAACATATTTGCATCTTAGACTCTTGGAGTGGTTCCAAGCTAGCTACTAAAGCTACCAATGCATTTACTACCTGGTTTTATTCCCTAGGGACAACTCTAATGTTGAAATCCTTAAAATATTTAATTAGGTCCCAAGATCTATGCTTGTATTTATTCAGATAAGCTACCTCGAATTGATACTTTATTTTGATCTTATTGACCAATAGCTCATAATCAAAAAATATTTGAAGTTATTTAATGCCATCATTTAAAGTGAACTATAGACCTAGGATTAAGGTCTCATAATCAGTCCAGTTGTTGGTGTAAGGGAACTATAATCTATATGAAACAAAATATTATTTCCTATTTAGATTAGTTAGGGCCACACCAACACCAGAACCTTATTTAGATTGGGATCCATCAAAATACAAATTCCGTAGCTATGAAGATACTTAAAATTATTGGCATTAGGTCCCATGTTCCATAGTGAAGGTATAAATACTAGCATATGTGGATGTAAAGTTGACCTTCTCATTTTTTGCATTATACTCAGTGTTTAAGTACTTCAATTTTTGTTCCTAGCCAATCTTGAATTGATTTTCCACACATTTCCATGGTATCACATATGTGAGAAATCAATGTTTACATAACCATTTAATGTTTTTGACAATCCCAACTGAGTAACTAACTATAAGCTTCTAGGATGTCAACCACTAGGATATGAATATACTACTATATATATGGATTTGAGGTCAACTATATCTATACATTTATTAATTCCATGGTAGAAGTTACTATAGACATGTCCAACTATATGACCACTCATTTTTATTTGTCTAGGGTCAACCCTAGTTTCTTACATATAGTTATGGGGATCACATTGGATGACACTCCTCAGTCAATTGTGTAATTATGAACATTCTTATCAAACATTTTTACCATCAATAGGAAGGGTGGGACCTTAGGTTTATCCTTATAAATAATTACATTCACTTGGATAGTATTAAACTTATCTGTATAAGACCGTCTAGTCAAAGATTTTAGTATTATATCCACCTGTTTGGTGAACTGAGCTAACTCATGTAGGGTGATGTTAGATTTGATCTTATTTATATACTCTAAAATATTGTACCCTCTTCCACACTATGACTTCATGGGATATAGTTAATGTTTCTCATTTGGGAAGGTATATTATTACTGCTTTTTGTATCTAGAGGAGTGGTGGCACTATTATTTATAGGTAGAAGTAGTGAAAGGCTATTTTCTCCTCAAATTATAATTACTTATATAGAATTACTAGAAGGCATAGAATTAATCTGTGATATCCTTTGGTTCATTATCATTTTACATTATAAATAGAAAATCATACATGTCAAAGACCATAGTAGTGTTGGAGTGGCTAGAGGTATTGGAAGAAGAAGGATGGGATTGAATCATCGAACCTTATTATTTGTCCATTTATTTTATTAAGATCTCAAATGTTATGTATAAATATATGTAGCTCAACTCTCTATGTTGAGTTGTGTTATGAACTCTATAGTAATTGGGTAGTGCTACCTCTAGAATATTTGTCGTAAACCCATTTCTAGGTGGCTACTCCATGTTGTTTCCAAACATATTTAATGGTTTATTGTACCTTAAATAGTATGATTTATATTTGGTATTATGGCTACCACCATTTCTCATCTTTTTATAAATGCTTAAGAATTCATTATTCAATTTATGTACCATCCTTTGAATAATATCTAGCTAAGCTTTATTAGAGTCAACAATAGCACCTTGAGTGGTGGAAGTATTGATTGGGACTAAATCCTAGACTCTATGGGGATTAACAACTCTGATAGATTTATTTATGAAACTTAAATCTTGTCTGGGTGTATCATGAGACAAAGGCAACTGTATATGGGCTTAAATTTGACTCTGGGCCACTATTTTGACTAGAATTTAGAATTGGATTTAACATGGGGTATGTTTAATACACATTTTACCCTGATAATATTTGATATTGGGGTTCATTTGTATGTCAACCTCTTTTACTGTAGCATAATCCCATGTCAAATTAGTAACACTAACTTCCCTATGCACAAACATTGTAGTGGTAGGATCTAAAGCATTCTTGTGCATTTCAAGGGACAAGACAACATCTGGTCTATATGAAGTATCTACCTACCTATACATATTTTTAAACCTGACATATAAATCCTTAATGGGTTCATTAGGATGTATTTTCATGCTAGCAAAGTGTTGTTACACTACACTATGGATGGTAACTTGGTTGAACTATCATAGGAAAACATTTTGACATTCATTCTAAGACATTATCAACCATTCAACAAAATTGAAGAACTAATCATAAGAAACAAATTGAAATGTGAATGGAAAAGGACAGTAAGCATATCCTCATGGATCACATTCAATATTCCCAAAGTAGTTCTGAAGGCTTTAACATGTTCTTCAGTAGTCCTACCTCCGAAAGGGGAAAAGAGAGGGAGGTATTTCTTAGGATTCTGAGGTAGATCATAAACACCTCCTACAATATTAAAGGTATAACTAGTTAACCATGGGTGGGAAATTTGACTCAGATGGAGTTGTGTTGTATTTATAGAATATGACTAAGCGGACCTCCTCAAGATACCTTTATCTAACCTAACCTTTTATTGGGTTTACAAGGGCTGATGTAGTGGGTTTATTCTAGAGGTAGATATTTTCAATATTTTAGGTATATCCAATCAAATTTGGTGATATTTTAGTTTGAGTAATGAAATAGGTCCTCATTCTAGCACCAAATTATATTGTTCTATTGATGTGGGTTTTACACACACCTAAGAATAATCACGAGATAACCTCTAATATTTTTTGGATCTCGATGAAAATTGACTCAACATCAAGGAATGAGTTATAGGTATTGGGTCTTTCAGTGATTAGTGGTGGAATGGTGGTGAGTGAAGAAACTATTAACCTAGATGGTTTAGATATGGATATAAATAGTGGATTCACTTGGGTTGAATGGAATGGAGATGAACTTATAAATTGGGAAAGATTTAAATAAATCATAAATGGAGGGAAGAGTAAGGTAATAAATATGATTTTAAAATAGAGAACATGAATTATTTCTATCTGGCTTTAGAATAAGGACAAATTTCAAAGCAATAATGCTTTCATCTTACCTCTTTAACACATAGAAATGATAAGCATAGTAAAGAGGTATGAGGAATACAATGCATTTAAATCCTAGTTATTAACTAAATGTTATTTTTATTAAGACTATTATAAAATTTCTTAATAAATATTATGGAAAATCCTAAAGAGAACCTTTGACTAGCTATAGCTCAGTCTAGGAAAGTACATCAAATGGTGCTTCTACACAAATTTAAAGAGCAACCTAGCAAATTCATTGCAAGAAAATAAGATACATCAAACCAAAATTTATGGATACATATTTTTAGTTGATAAAATTCTTACTAATTAATGACAATATGCTTGAAAATTTTATAGCATGTATCAAGAAACTAAACTACTAGCTAGACAAAATGGATAAAAATTATAACATAGACATGAAAGAGAAATCTATGCAATATAGATTTTTTAGAACAACTAGAAAGGTCTCAATATATATTTAATATAAAAATTTACCCCCATAATATTTTTAATTTAAGAAGATGAAATCATGCTTAAATGGATCATGTTCATATAGAATACACAAGCCTTTGAGATGTTTCTAAATAAGGTCGTGGGGATCCAAATCTTTGTGTGGCAGTGAGGCCAATGGGTAAAATTCTTAGTTTCTTCCAACACCCTGTTGATGCCTAAATTTGTATCACAGGTGCTCAAAGTGTTTAAATAACACTTCTCATTTTATAATTTAGATAATTCAATGCATGAGCTATATGTTGTGATAATCTTGTTATCTAATGGTGAAATAGAGGCAAAGCAAGTGGACTATTCCATAATATTTGTAAAGTTTGGTGGTTGGGAGCCACCTTGGCTTAAATATTTGCTAAGAATGAAGCAAAATTAGTGAATTATGATCAAACATAATCTAAATACTAATATAACATGGATATTTACAATGGAAATTAAGCTAGAGTGTTTTGGTTAAAAAAGAAGAAAAAGGAAGGGTGAGGCATAAAAAAGATGTTGATAATCTTCATCTCAAAAATCATTACAAAGATCAAATTTCCTCCAAGAATGCACTTAACCAATATATAATATTAAATTACATGATCTCAAATCTTACTAAACATAAGGCAAACATCTAAGGGATGAAAAGTAATGCAAGTAAGAACCTAGTTCACTTTAAATATATACCCTTACAAGCAAACAACATTATCCCAAATGCAAGAAGAGTAAATGAAATGAAATGAACATGAGAAATTTCAGCCAACCTAGCATTGACATGAGTTAACAACTCTACAATTAAAATATGCACACTAATAATTCACAATAACCATTCAAATCTGGAAATGAGAACAAGAAAGTGAGACAGAAACCATAATAAAACATGACACAAATAAATATGGACAATATTTGCATAATTCATCTCTTACATTAGTTACTCAAAATTTTACATGATTTTATTTGTCTCAAAAACTCCCCCACCTTTTTACAATTAACAATTCTCCTTTTATAAGGTGAAAGGAATAATTTCAGCCAATCATAAAAGTAAAAGTGTATAGGATAGGTGTCCCTTCCACAAATGTTCTAGAAATACACTATGATTTCCCAAGGGATAAATCTATAGGCAATATGTTTCACAAACCACACATGCCTTTACAAATATAATATTCTTCTTAAAAAATGGCTAATGTTTTAGCTGTAGGAGGAATATTCTTGAGACACTTAAATCTTTGGGAACCCTTTGTATTTTTGGAATATTCATTATTTATGATGTTGTCTTTTGATGTTTATGGCTTCATTATACCTCTCCCTTATAGTAGGGGTCATATCCATGAACTTATTGGGTGTATCTTAGTTTTTCATGGTTCTTGCTCTTCATTTCCTATGTGAGCAGGGTAGCTCCATGCTTAAACTCTACATTAGTGATAAGGCCTATGGAGCTGAGTGAAGTAAGGTCCTTAACCAAGCTACCTAATACATACATTATCTCATTTTCAAGATACTTGAGGTCAATGGAGAGGCCCCGTATTTTCTAAGACCATTTTCTTATGTCTTTGGAATACTTTTCTAAACCACTATTTCTTTAAATCTAATTATATTGCTCACTAGTGGAATCTAGTTTGAACTATCTTTATACAAGTGATAATTTATCTCCCCTTGGGTCAATCATAATGCTCATAGTGTCTATTTAAGGTCCTCATGCCTTTTGTATTACCAGGTCTGTAAAGTATCTAATATGGAACATTGCATTTCTATGGAATTTTGGTCATTCGTATACAAAATATGACCATTTTCTTTGAAAAACCAACTTTGATCTCACACCGTCTAATCCATTTTCACGAATCAACATGGTATGTAGATCTTTAGATAATTTAGATCTAAGAAGCTATCTTAAAATTGACATCCATAGGCCCATCATTTGACATCCATGTTAATATCTTTGATGGGCATGTGACTATCAATTTTAAGCACATCCCTAAGACTATTTTATATCTTAAATTTGACATCCACATGACCGTAATTTGACATCCACATGAACACCTTTGATGGGTGAATGACTGTCAATTTTAAGTGCATCCCCATGACTATTTTCTATCTTCCACTTGTCATTTAAAGGTTCATTTTTCTTTTTGTGTGTCTCACTTGGTGGTCTTATGGGCTTTATGTAGTTCATTTAAAATTCCAACTTGATCTCACCCCATTTTATTAATTTTATTTGGGAAAATGCACTCCATTAGATCTCGATCCGAGAGGTGGACCATCATTGTTTGATTAAAATCTTTTTAATAAAATGGTGACACTTGTCACCACCTCACTTTTCTTGGAGATTTATAGAAACATTGACTAGGTACACATCATCAAATCATTTTCATGCAAGTAAATGTGGGTCATAGATCCTATAGAGATACACAATGTTTACATAAGGTTTGGGGAACATAAATTACTTAGGTTAATGACTTTAGACTATGTTTTTATTTCATGTTAATAAACATGAAATGAACCTTAGGCTAAAATGTTTAAGCTAAAATTAGAACATAATAAAAGGGGAACTCCATGACTAATAATAAATGTACTTAACATAAGGTTTTTAACCTAAGGTTTTATCATATTAATAAATACACCAAAACTTTAGGGTAAAAGATCTAATCTAATTTTTTTAACAATAGGACCCTACATTAGTTAAATCATGATAATTATGAAACAGGCCAAAAAGTGGGGGTCACAAGACATAAAGGGACCAAGCCTAGTATTTTTATACTAAGGTTTGGTCATGTTGAAAAACATGACTAAACTTTACGATAAAAACAATTTTAAGTTTATGGCATGGAAGATATTAAACTCACACCATTGGATCTCATTCATGTGAATAAACATGGTTTGTCGATCATGATCTAGGTAGTTGAATGTGATTGGTTCTATTGGTCAAGGATTTTGAATTTTTAGATTTATCTCAAACCATCTGATTAACTTTGATTAGATGCAAGTCGTAGATCCTGTGAAGATGCAAACTATTTAAGTTAGGACTATGAATTAGATGGAACTTAGGATAAAACCTTATGACTAAGGTCTTATTTATGTTAATAAATACGAATAATACTTTATGACTAAGATATTAGTCTAATCTTATAACAGAGATACCATACATTAGTTATAGACCATGTTAATAATAAAATAGATCGAAAGATCATGGGGTATAAAAGGACCAAGCATGAATATTTATACTAAGGTTTGGTCAAGTTAATAAACATGACTAAGCTTTAGTATACAAATTAAATTAAGTCCATATCATATGAAAAGTATTCCAATGCAATTTTGTTCCCACCAATTTTGAATCCAAATGAGGGACCTAAGCTAGGGTTTTTTGACCAAGGGTTCTTAAGATGCTCAGTCATGAATTTGATTTGAGTTTCAATAGACTAAAATTTAGTAAAAGGTTAAATTGACATAAAATCATAAAATATAGACATGGTCCATTAAAATAGGGTTCCGTTAAACTTGTAACTAGAAGACATAAATAAGAATTATTATCAAACTTGGACAAGATCAAACCATATCCATAATAAAATAAGTTAACTAATTCAAGATGTGGATGATATTCAAAATATAAATAATTTGCAAACACATTAATGACACTCTAATCATGTGAATTTTCAATTTTAAGATATAAATTTACACAATTTAACATAAGGGTCCCATTTTTTAGAAATGGAGGTATGTTGACCTCAACAAATGGTGAATTCAAGGTGAAATATAGTGATTTGTTATAATTTAGAGACTCTGGTTTAGACAAATGACTAGGTTACTTATTCCACTTGATTAGTTCCGTTATCAAGATCAACTCATGGTTGAATGAAGCCTTGCACCTATAGAATTATGATCAAATATCAAAACCTATCCATGTTGTGTGTGTGATTTAATTCTACTTACTTTTTATCATGTAATTTAGGGGAACAAATTCCATATTTCATGCCTATAACCATTAACATTGACTTACATCTTGTTTAGTTGTTCATTAAGAACTATGCTTTAACTCAGGGAAGGCTCGAGCATTGCTCTACTACCAAATAGGCATCTATAGTCCTAATAAAGATGCATTTGGCTCCACTCATGACCTTTCTCTACTACCAACTAGGTGTTCATATCCCCAATGGAGATTACTAGAATCACCTTTGCTTGGAAAGATTATGATTTTCTAATAAGTTCTAGTTTTTTGTATTTTTTAGATCATTTTGGCTTTCTAGAAAAGTTTGGGAACTAAGTTAGCTAGGTTTAGGGATTTTATCAAATGTTTGATCTTCAAGCAATCACCTATGGTTAAAACCTTTGTCTAGACAAAGATTTTTGTTAAGTGAAAACATGACTATGTCTTAATAATTGAAGATTTCATCCCACATGTGTAATTCTTCTTAAAACCAAGTTTGGATAAAAAAATGTTTAAGATATTATAGATTAGTTAATCTATCCACTAGTCCTTACTATCTTCCTTAAATTATAACTTTAATTTCATAGTTCAAACCCATGGTTAACATATACCTAAGATCCATACCTATATTTATAAACTATGGAGTTCCTGAGTATTTGGAACTTCTAAGCTAAGGTTTGTCCAAAAGACTTGTTGAAAGCAAGGAAAAAAATAGAGAAAGCAAAGAAATATATAGAAACTTATGTACAAATAAGGGACAAGAATAAAAAAACTAAAAGAAACTAATCTATCCTACCTACACTAACTCTAATTATTATTACAAATGTACTCCATGAAGATCTTAGGTGGAGTATTAGAGAAGTAATGCTTAAGGTACTGCCCATTGGTGGGTAATGTGAACTCTACTCCTTATAGGTCTTTCAACTTGAAGGTGTTGTCTCCTAGTATTTTGGCAATCTGGTAGGGACCTATCCATAAAGGTGTGAACTTTCGATATTTATTTTTAGGCTCAAATGACTTTTCCCAAAGAATAACTAAGTCTCCTTATCTGAACACCTTTATCTTTGATGACTTATCAAACCACCTCTTCACTATGGTTTGGTGCCTACTAAAATTAACAAAAACCTCTTCTCATACATCTTTTATCTGAATAATGTCAAGTAAACTTGAGCTTTCCAATCTTGATCCTCCTCCATGTATTATTGAATGAACTTTTATGTTGGTAACTTGAGGGCGATGTGAAAGATGGGATCTTGGCCATACACCAAAAAGAATGGAGATGCCTTGAGAACCTGCTTGATTCTTATTCTATATACCAAAGGGTATACTTATATAGTTTATACCATGTCTTAGACTTATCTATTAAAAAATTATTTATTGCCTTCATGAAGTTATTATTAATCAATTTGGATACTTCATTACCTTGAGGATAATGGTTAGATGAGAAATTGAGAATGATGTTATCATATGCCCATTTGATCATCTCTATGGATATAAAAGTTGATCCATTATCATAGACCAAGGAGACAGGTGTCTTAAATCTAGTGCATATGTTTTCCTCTAAAAAAATGATCACTTCTTTGATTATACACTACTTGGTAACAACTTACTTAGTCTATCTTTTGTAGTAGTTAGTATCAATTAGAACATATTTGTGACCTTTTGATTAATTATGATTGATTACCCCCATGAAATCTAGTCCCCATTGAGCAAAAGGTTTATCTACCATTATTGGATGTAGTGGTATGGTTGTCTTAGGCTCTTTTGTGATAAATGCATGACATTAATGGCAATTAATTACATACTTTTGGGCATCATTTAATATTTTGGGCCAATAATAACTAGCTCTAATGATTTTATTAACTATTGTCCTTTTAGATGGATGTGAACTTTCCAACTTCTCATGAAAAGTGCTCATGATTTTAGTTACTTCTTCTTTGGATACACACCTCAAGTAAATGCCTTCAATGTTTTTCCTATACATCACTCCATATTTAATCAGGTAGTGGGCTTCCATGAGTCTTAGGTCTCTTCTATGCTCCCTGGTCAACCCTATAGGACAAGTTCTATTGATTAGTGGATGGATAACAAGATCATAAAAATCATTGTATTGAAAACTTTGTTGTTTAACCTACATGACACTTAGCTTGGGTTTAGTATTATCAATCAATTGAATTAGACCTTATCACCTTACCAATTTTTCATTATTCATTTCAATGTCATATTATTGAAGCACAAACATCCACTTACCTCTCCTTTCTCCTAGCTCATTCTAACTTAGCATGAGCTTCGTGTTAGGGTTTGGTAAGATTTCAAATACTTTATTCCTAAGAATGTAGTGATTGAATTTATTCACCAACTTAACTAATGCACATGCTTTCTTGTAAATTAAATAATAATTTAAATCAGCATTTTTAAATTTTGTGCTCATGAAAGCAATTGGATGATCACATCCATCAATTTTATGAGTTAAAACTATAACAATAGTATGATGAAAATCAAAGGAATAAAGGTAAAAATATTTGGAAAATTTTGGAGTTATCAAGACTGGAGCTTGTCCAATTACCTCCTTGATGTCTTTAAAATCCTTCTTGGTTTCTTCATTCCATGTTATTTTGACATCTTTCTTCAACATATCATTCAATGGCTTGTCAATTTATGCAAAGCTAGAAATAAACTTTCTTACAAAATTAATTTTGCCAAAGAATGACTTTAGTTCTTTCCTAATATTAGGAGGCTTTATTTTTTATATAAAATCTACTCTATTTGGATCTATATATATTCCCTCCTTAGTGATAACATGCCCTAATATTTTTCCCTCGATAATGCAAAAAATGCTTTTCTTTGGGTTGAGAGAAATCTCATACCTTATATGTCTTTCAAATACCTATTGTAGGTGCATAATATAATTCTCCTTTTTCTTATAAAATACGATCAAATCATCCATGTATATAATAATTCACTTACCCACAAGACCTTATAAATCATGACCCATATCCCTTTGTAAGGTTACACCTACATTTATCAATCCAAATGGCATTCCTTTATAGGCAAACATGCCTCACTTGGTAGTAAAAGTAGTTTTCATCCTATCTTCTTGATTCACCAACACCTGGTTATATCTTGAAAAACCATCAAGAAAGGACGTCATGGAAAAACTAGAAACACTTTGTATTACTTGGTCAAGAGAAGGTAGGGGTAATTATCTTTCTCAGGTGCTCTATTTAGATTTATAAAATCAATGCATAGTCTGATTTCACCATTCTTCTTCCTAACTAAGACTAAATTATCAACCCAAGTGGAATGCCTAATGGGAAATACAATCTTGGCATACAAGATCTTCTTAACATCTTTTTATATTAGTGGTTCTAAGATTGGGTTGATAAGCCTATGCTTTTATTTGAAATTTTTGTAGTTTTCTTTTAAAGTTATGGTGTGAGTTATGACCTTTGGATCAAATATATTTAGGTCATCATAGGACAATGATATGATATCTTTATATTTGGTAAAAATTTCTTTGGCTCTTTTATTTTCTATACTTGTACATGTTGTACCAATATTGACCAATTGAGGTTGACCTTGAAATCCAAGATCAATTGTGTTGTAATCCTTTCCACTTACTTTGGGAGTCTTGGTAGCCTCAACTAGTTTATCAAAATCAAAGAGTCTCTCTAAGGCTATCATTCATTTGGGGATATTATTGTCATTCAATTGAATGACTTTGTCATCAAGTTTTATTTCATTTTTCTCATCATCAAGGAGATTGGTTTCATCAATAATGTGACCCTTAAACACTCATGAACTAGTCATGAAGTCTATGATATGTTGATCATCATTGAATAATTATAGGTGGTTGACATTATTGGCATTGAGGGACATGGGATTATGTAAATTTTAAGGTTTTCTAACTTGGAACTTTGGTTAGGCATAAAGTTGGTTACAACTAAATCAAGTTCATTAGTATCCTAGATTTCTTCCCCAAGGATTGACATAATGTTAAAAGCATCAAAACATTCAATTAAGTCCCATATTATAAATTTATATTTCTTGAGATAGGATCATTTGTATTTAAATTTAATCATGACCTAATTGACCACTAGTTCAAAATCTCCAAAAGCTAATAGTTTCTTGGCCTCATGCTTTATTGCAAATTTTAATCTAAGAATTAGTGCTTCATACTTAGCTAAATTATTGGAGCATGAGAAATTAATTTTGTAAGAGTAATTATATTATTTACCAATGGGATTGATTAACACCACTCCTATTCTATAACTTTATTTTCATCTAGCACTATCAAAATAAAGTTTCTATAATCCAGTCAAACCATGAGAATTTTTAGAGTTACATAACTTTGTGGTGTTAAGATTGTAAACACCAAGATCTAAGTTAACCATATTAATCCTCTCATTAATTTCTTCCTTTATATCATTATTTGGTTGGGTACTCCCGTCCAAGGAAACTACATATGTGAATAATCCATCGACATGTAACCATTTAAGCTTCTAGTCCAATTTCTGCTCAATAACATTTCATAAGCATCAGGGATGTCCATTACTTGGATATAAATGAACTATTGGATCATTATATCTAAGGTAATATTCATGTGAACATTCAATAATTCACTAATCAATTTGACTCTTGATTTATTTAACTGAGTTACAACTCTATCAGACTTAATAAGAGTCAAACCTAACTATTCACAAACAACTCAAAGCATTATATTTACAAATGCACCATAATATAATAAAGAATTATGTATATTTTTACCAAATATCATGAATATAAGTAGGAAATTAGGAATACATGCCTTACTTTTATGTATCATGATATTAGCATGTGCATACTTTTGAGACTTGCTAGGCTTTTTAGACAAATATTTCAACAACATATCTCTTTGTTCAATAATCTACATCAACTCATGCAAGGTAGTGTTTGATTTTATATTGTTTCATGTCCTCTACTATGTTATACCCACTCCTATTGGAATAATTATTTGCATCAACACTATGTTTAGAAGTACTTCCCTTAGGTGGTTCTAGATTATTATCTGAGGTAGTATCAAAAGGAGTCTCAAAGTTGTTTGTAGGAGTTAACGTGGTCAATGAATACTTATACTCCCAGTTTATTGGAAGATAAGTCTTATTAATAAATTGATAAAAAAACATATATCTCTTTATTAATATCCTTAACCTCATTATCTTCTTGGAAAGGGAACCCAAACATTTCCACCATGAGAGTTGGATCAGATGATCTAGATGAGCTTGAGGAGCTACATGTACTTGTTCACAATCCTTATTAGGGAAAAATTTGAAATCATCTAATTCTTATTATAAATATTCAAACAAATTAAAAAATTTAACACAATCTATTTCCACATGCTTAGAAGTGCAATGAACTCTATAATAGTCAGGTAAAGCAAAATTAGTAAGATTTATATCAGGCACATTTCTCCTAGTAGATGGATCATTATTCTTGTTGTTATGGTAGTTATCATTATAAAATATTTTTTGTGGTATTATTAAACATTTAAAAGGAGAAATTCATACTATAACTCTCTCCATTATTGCTTACTTAATTTTACAATTGAAGGAAGTCAGTGCTAAGCTTTTAAACCTTCTTGAGGATAGAGTCACTCTCATTCTTTGGGGCTTCAAAACTATGAATTTGGGTGTTAGAATTATCTATAAGAATTAAATATTTATGATCTTATGGATGACATAAATGGGTATCATTATTCAATAATCTTATGTTTTGAGTAGGATTAACATGTCTCAAAGGTAGTTGCTTCATGACTGGAAGTTGGTTTAGGGTAGACACATTTTGGTTAACTTTGGGAATAACAATCAAAATGGGCAAATGTGGATTGGAATTAGGAATGAAATATGATAATTATCCTTGGGGTTACATTTGGTCATTAATAATCATAGCCTTAACATAGGCTAAAGCTAATGTGTTTATGGGCCCAATGACTCTCTTTATAAATACAAAAGTCATAAGATATAGGGCATCCTTATAGATTTCTAAGGCTAAAGCCTCATCAAGTTTGTAAGGAGATATAGTCATACTATTTTTTTTAGGAACCTAGCATTGAAATTTCTTATGGGATCATTTTCATCCCTTTTCACTGTGGTGAATTGCTGGTATAAGACACAAGGACAAATTATTTTACCAAAATGATCAATGAAGACATTGTTAAAATCAACCCAACTAGTAATGTAATTTTCAAGGAGATTTATAAACCATTCATATGCATCATATTTAAAATTGAAAGGAAATATCCTACATGTTATATCTTCATGAGTGACATTTAACAATCTCAAATTAGCTTTAAATGATTTAATATGCTCCTCAGTCATTATAATGCCAATAGGAATAAATGTTGGGAAATACTTTTTAGGATTATGAGGAAGGTCATGTATCACACCTAGAACATTGATTGATGAACCACCTAACTGATCCATACCTTGATAGGGATAAAACACTTGAGTGATCTAAATTGGTGAAGTTGGTAAAGACTTTAAAAACCCATGCTTACCTTTATCCCTCCTAGTTCTCCTATGGAATTCTAATGAAATTAAAGGTTATTTAGTATTTAAATGTCAACTTGTTCTGATTCTTGGTAACTATAGTGTGTGATATTTTAATCCTATTTGAAATATGATGCATCAGTCTTATCTTTATAGGAAATAATAATTAGACTTACACATTAAGTAAATTTTGCAAATATTTATATAAAGGATGACAAAGGATAGAAATCTGTAACTAGGTTAGCTCAAATATGTATCCAAATACATTAGTATGATTGATCTTTACATTTTTAAGCTCAAACAAACTCAAACTAGTAAAGGATTTATCAATCTTTGATCAAAACAACTATTACTAACCTCAAACCTATTGAATTGACATAAATTAAGCCATCTTTACCATAATTAAGCATATACCTTCAAATAACATAAATATTTATCTAAAGAAAGCACAAATATGGGTCAAAGATTATAAATATCAATTATATTTACATAATTGGACAAATAATGACACAATTGTGCAAAGGTTACACTAATCTTTGAACACAATTCTTAAAAATGAGCAAAGATACTTTAAATCTACAAAGATCTAATGTGGCCCTCTTTCTAGTGCCAATGAATCTCTACCTATTGATGACTAAATTTGTATCATAGGTTATTAGAGTGTTTAAATAACACTTCTCATTTTATAATTTAAATAATTAAATGCACGAGTTGTAGATTGTGATAATCCTATTATCCAATGGTGAAATAGAGGTAAAACAAGTGAACTGTTTCATAATATTTATAATGTTTGGTGGTTGGGAGCCACCTTGGCCTAAATATTTACTAATAATGAAGCAATATTAGCTAATATTAGTGAATTATGATCAAATCTAATCTAATTACTAAAATAACATGGATATTTACAATGGAAATTAATCCAGATTGTTCTAGTTTAAAAAGAAGCAAAAAGAAGGGTAAGGCAGAAAAGAGATGTTGATGCTCTTCATCCCAAAAATCATGAAAAATCTCAAATGTCCTCCAAACATGAACTTAACCAATGTATAATATTAAATAGCATGAGCTTAAATCTTACTACACATAAGGAAAACATCTAAGGCATGAAAATTAATGCAAATAAGAACCTAGTTCACTTTAAATATCTACCCCTGCAAGCAAACAACATTAACCCAAATGGAAGAAGAGTAAAGGAAATGAAATTAACTTGAGAATTTTTAGTCAGCCTAGCATTGGCACAAATTAACAACTCTTTAATTAAAATATGCTCACCAAGATTTCATAAGAACCATTCAAATATGGAAATGAGAACAAGTGAGAGAGCAACCATAACAATAAATGACACAAATAAATATGGACAATATTTACAAAATTCCTCACATTAATTGCTCAAAAGTTTACACAAGTTTTTTGGCTCAAACCACACCCATTTTTATAATTAACAATTATCCTTTTATAATTTGTAATGAATCATGTCGATTAGTAATAACTAATCATAAAAGTACAAGTGTATAAGATATGTGTCCTTTCCACAAATGTTCTAAAAATACACTAGACTTTCTTAAAGGACTAATCTATAGGCAGTGTGTTTCAAAAACCACACATACCTTTAAAAATAAAATATTATTATTTTAAAATGGATAATATTTTAGTTGTAGGAAGAATATTCTTGGGACACTTAGTCTTTGTGAACCTTTTGTATTACTAAAGTCTTCATTATTTATAACACTATATTTTGATGTTTATGGCTTCATTATACCTCTCCCTTGCAGTAGGAGTCATATCCATGACCCTACTGGGTGCATTTCAGGTTTCTTTGGTTATTGATCCTCATTTCCTATGTGACCAGGGTAGCTCTATGCTTAAACTCTAAATTAGTGATAAGTCTTATAGAGTTGAGTGAAGTAAGGTCCTTGACCAAGCTACTTAATACATATATTGTCTAATTTTCAAACTATTCAAGTTCAATAGAGAGGTCCCCTATTTTTTAGGACCATTTACTCATGTCTTTGGATCACTTTTCTAAACTATTATTGCTAAACATCTAGTTATATTGCTCACTAGTCAATTTTGGGTTGATCTATCTTCATATAAGTGATAATTCAACTCCCCTTGAGTCAATCATAATTGTCATAGGGTCTGGTTAAGGTCATCATGTCTTTTGTATTACTAGGTCCATAAGGTCTCCAATTTTTCACATTACACCCATGTGGATCTGATGTGGCATTTTGATCATCCCTACATAAAATATGACCATTGCTTTTGAAAAACTAGTTTTGATCTCACATTGTCTGATCTATTTACACAAATCAATGTGGTCCATAGATATTTATATAATTTATATCCAAGTAGCTACCTTATAAATTAAATCTATGGGCCCATAATTTGATGTCTATGTGAATGTCTTTGATGGGTGTACAATCATCAATTTTAAGCACATCCCTAGGATCATTTGCCATCTTAAATTTGACATCTAAATGAATATTATTTGATGTCCATATGAACATATTTGATGGGATCATGAATGCCAATTTTAAACACATCTCTAGGACTATTTTATATCTACCACTTGTCATTTTTGGGTTCGTTCTTCTTCCAGCGTGTGCCAATTGGTAGTCCCATAGGCTTTCTATAGCTCGTTGAAAAGTCCAACTTGATCTCACCCTGTTTGATTAATTCTATTTGGGAAAATGTGCTTCATTATATCTCAATCTAAGATGTCGAATAACATTGTCTACTTAAAATGAAATGGTGACACCTATCACCACCTCACTTATCTTGGATCTTTGTAGAAACCTTGACTAGGTACGCACTATAAGATCATTTTTATGTGAGAAAATGTCGGTCTTAGATCCTATTGAGATGCACAATGTTTAAGTAAGGTTTGAGGAACATAAATAACTTAGGTTAAATAATTTATAATATGGTTTTATTTCATGTTAATAAACATGAAATAAACCTTAGACTAAAATGTTTAAGCTAATCTTAGAACATAATAAAAGAGGGACCCCATGACTAATAATAAAAGGACTTAATATAAGGTTTTTAACCTAAGGTCTTATTATATTAATAAATATGCCAAACTTTAGGGTAAAATATATAATCTAAGTTTTTTAAAAATAGGATATTTCATTAGTTAGATCATGATAATTATGAAATAGGCCAAAGGTGGGGTCATGACACATAAAGGGACCAAGCCTAGGATTTTTATGCTAAGTTTTGGTCATGTTGAAAAATATGATTAAAATTTAGGATATAAATTAGGTTAAGTATATGTTTTGGAAGATATTGATCTCACACAATTAGATCTCATTCATGAAATTAAACATGCTTCATTGATCATGATCCAGGTACTTGAACATGATTGGTTGTATCGATAAAGGCTCTTGACTTTTCTAATCAAGTGAATTTTCAATTTTAAGATACAAATTTGAAAAATTTAACACAAGGGTCCCCATTTTTATAAATGGGGGTATGTTGACCTCAACACATCCCCAAAGTGTTTCCTATTGGTGTAACTCATTCTATGGCTCTAGAGAACTAAAAATGGAAAATAAGCATATAAAAAATATAGAAACCCATTTCATCTAAATAAATAAAATAAGAATACTCATCCTATCATCACATGAGGAATAAACCATGGTAGATAATATTATTCAAACCATGCTTAAAAATGGTGATAACCTAATGAAAATACAACCCATAAATTCCAATGAAAAAGAATTTTATGAGGAGGCTAAACCACATTAAGTCCATGAAGAATAGAGCAACCTAGTTGACAAAGGCAAATAAACCATAAAAATTGAAGAGGAAGGGAAATCCAAAAATCTTGTTGAAGAAGAGGTAAAAACCTTTTCGATACTAATATTTTATAAAGATAATTTTTATTTACAAAATAAACAATAAGAAATAGATGCCTTAAAATAACTCTTCCAAGAGAGGGATAATACTATCCTCACATTTAAACAAAAAATTGAGGAAGAAAAAATAAAATACCTTGTATATAATGAAAAAATGTAACATTCAAATGAGGAATTAGAAAAGACTAGGAAAGAGGCATACATGTTTTCTCAATGAAAATGACTCAAGATATTTGTTCTAGAAGATACTCCTAGAGAAAACAAAATTGCCATTAAAATAGTATCACAATTTTTTTCAATTATATTATTATTTTTTATCAAGATATTATTGATGTAATAACAAGAATTGAGGAGTCAGAAAAGGCACAATAGACACCAATTATAACTAAAGAAAAAGGTAATAAAATGGTGCAATTTGATTTTGTCTTTCAACAAATAATAGTGATAAAAATATTTCAAGAATGGATAAATAAGTGTTATGCATTAAATTTTTTATAAGAACAAAATCAAAACTTGAAAGAGGAGATTGACAAACCAAAATAGAAAAATAAATTAATAGAAGACAAAATGTCTACGGCCTATCAAATTAGGGAAGCTAACCATACATATAGAAAGTCTTCCCATTTATATGTTTTATTATTAAGGGAATGGTTAATTAAATGGAATTTATTAAACATATCATGCATGAAATCACATAAATTTGATGATGAAAAACAATGCATGGAGGCATATGAGAGTAATAATACTCAACCATAGAATTCACTATGTGAATTATTTTTACATAAATTCCTCCTTGGACACATCACAAACTTCGTTATCAATATCTTTGTGGGATAATCTCAAATCAGAGCTTCAATATCATTACTATATAAAAAATAAGGATGGGATGATAAGATAAAATAACTCAATGTTCAAAATGCAAGTGTATGTCTCATGATGAGACATGAGTATTTAGGTGGAGAATAATTTGTTGCATCTTTAAAATGTCAAGCCTACACACCTAATATAAAATATAAATATATATTAAAAGTTCAATAGAGTACATAGATTATTTTATAATGTATAAATAAATAACGTTTAATTCAATGCATTTAGCTTTCAAAAGAAGATGGTAAGGGATACCAAAATCCTCCAAGAAAAAGAAATTAATCCCCCTAAACAATATTAGGTGGGAACTTAAGAGGGATAAAATCCTTTAAAAAATAATATTTGAGATTGAAAATAAATGGATTGAGATGAAATATAATCCTCCCTTCCTATTATTACCTATCCCTTCATGGCACCTATATGGGGAATAACCCATAAAAAAGTTTGAAAGATGGAAGGCTGAAATAGAAGAACAAAATGGCATATTGATACTGGAATTAACACTTAGGAAATTTTTATGAAAGATTATAATTTCACTAATCTCATAGAATCCTAAAATATGGAAAGAGAGAGAGAAAGAGATGATGGGCATGCTGAGGGCCTATAAGGTCTTAATCTAAGGGGAGATGATAAGGATATAAATTATCCCATCTAAAGCAAAATGTAGTTGGACATGTAAATTATATATTGAAAAAATCATATGAGGACATAGTATAATTATTGTAAATTTTAAATTCATTATACCTTCACAAGGATTATCTTTGAACACCTAATGCATTTAATAATATTTCATCTGAATTAGTTAATTGATCCCTTAGAAAGTAGTGTGAAATTATTGTATGGAAGGTATATCACTATTATAGATGTCATTGTTCAATTATATGATCATTATTAAGGCCATAACATCCTTGTTAAAATTTTAAATTTGTATATGTTATCTTTATGATTGTCATAATGTTTAACTATAGTGTGTAACTATGTGTAAGTTAGCACATAGTTGGAATGGATTATCCCCGATGTTATAATATTTCCTTGGAAAATAGAGATGACATTTTTCAAAACAAAAATGCATACCAATCAGCCATTAAATAATGAGGACTTAAGTTTTAGATTAAATATCCACTGGAAAGATCAAATTGAGAGCATTTTGGGATAGTTCAGGTCTGGTTCATGACTGTTTTGACTCTAAAATTAGCATAAAAAGTTAGTACTAGAATAAGTGTCAAACTATTGTAGTTATATATTTATATGGGAATATAGTCGTAGGCTATTCCAAGTATCTCATGAATAATAAAAAAATATGTTTTGAATGCATAGAAATATATTCATATTTCTTTCACTCATGGTCATCTTATTTGTTTCCTTAGGAAAATCAAAGATAAATATACTTCATTATTGATCTTTAAATTTATTTAACCTTAGTTTTATGTTGAATTATTTTATTATAACTTCAAAGTGTTTATATTTAAATACATAAATGTATTTATAAATAATATATTAAATTTCATGAGAATCATTTAATTATCCATTTGAAAGTAGTGTCATGTTCCTATAATAATGGAAGACATGTTGACACTACTCTAGATGTCATTGTTCTTTACTTTTTAAATGTTGATTGGATAAAATAATGACACTTTGAGCCTATGTGTTCTTAAAGACATTTTATTCACCAAATAGTGAAATGAATATTTAAATGAAGTCATCAGTTCTAGATGTCACTCTAATCATTGATGGGAGGTTGCTAGGAACTAATCTAGTTTTTGATAGCCTACATTTCCCCAATTCATTGATATAAATTTATATAGTGTTTAAATGATTTTTAAAACATTATAGGTGATAATATTGACAAATATTACATCATTTAATATTTAATAAACTCTATTCTTAATCATGAAATGGGTGGTGGCAAGATAAATGTGGCCTAATTGGCATCATAATTGTTTTTAATTAATATGGTACATTATACGTCTTGGTCCAAATAATTTGAAGTATGTCACTTTAAATTTAATTTGAATATATAATAGTTTATTTATTCACAAATATTAATAGGGATTCAATCATTTCATATTTAATAAAATTTGTGTTTACTTGGAGATATGAGGGTGGGAATTTATGGAATAAAATTTGATAATTTGGTGAAGCTTTTAACTTAGCATAGATCCAAACAACTCATGATTTTGGTTATCTTATATAAAACTCAACATATAACTTCAACATGAAATGTTTGCTAATTTTTAACCCTACTAATTTTGAAAAACATTGATAGGATTGAAAAATTATTATTAAATATCAGAGCTTGAAGAATAATGTGGCTCATTTTCCAAAGTTCACATTTTTTCCAAATACTTCATCATTGTACAAAGTCCTAATTTTAAATATCACTTAGGAAACTAATATATAAATTTAAGCTCTACAATTTGAGTTAATTACTACATATTCTAGATGAAAAACATAAGTACAAGGTTGGCAATTTGGCTCATACTTTGTAGGTGTGGTTTTAGAGCTCTATTAAAGCCAAAATTATTGTTAGTACAAATGAATGTGTATGTTTTAGTTTTATGGGGTTGTTCAATCAATAATGGGTTTTAAAAATACTTGATTAAAGTAATAAGTTTAAGTTTTAAGATACTATATGGGAGTTTTATTGAGCACATGCATTCAAAAATTTACAGTTCTCAAGTAAAAGTTTAATTTGATAATGTTAAAAATGCAATTAAAGGCTCATTAAAGTGAAATGATACAATAAGTTTTAATTATCTAGCTGATCAAAGTTCCTAATTTGACTTATCACTCTAACAATTATAAAGTTTGGCATGAATCATTATGGAGACATTCTTTACGGATGCATTATATATTTCCATGATGTTCATTCATGATTGGCTCACTATTTATTGATAATGTAGTGTCAAATTATCATTGATTTTGTGATGGGAAAACAAATAATGGACAATGAGTAGCAAAGAATAATATGATTATTTATAGACATATTATATATTTTTCAAAATGTTTGTTCATGATTGGCTTATTATTTATTGCTAATGTATTTCTCATTTAATCAATATTTTTTTGATGGAAAATCAAAGAGTAGATGAGGAAGAGTGAATGATAATATGAATACTAAGTTGAAGATGTAAATTTTGACATTCTTTATGAACATATTATATATTTTTCAAAATGTTTGTTCATGTTTGTCTTGTTGTTTATTGATAATGTAGTATAATTCTTATTGCTTTTTTGACAAGAATACAAAGACTAAATGATGAAGAGTGAAGGATAATATGAATACTAAATCGAAGATGTAATTTTACATGTAATATGCATGTTTATCTTCACATGAAAATGTTTTATGTGTTCTTTACATGTCGTAGATTGCTCTTTAAATAAAAAATGAAGTAATCTCTACAAGCAACCTTAATTAGAAAAAGGACCAAAATCCTTGTTAAAATGATATCTCAAGTGTTTAATGAATAGATTGGGATGATATAAATGAATACTTTAATATTCATACTCATCCATTTGATGATGGTAAATTTTTTGAAATATGGGAGGCAAAAATAGAATCCCTCTCACCTCAACATTGATAGGTTTTTTTTATAATTGATTAATTTTTATATCATCTATGTGCTTCAAGAAATATTCTTATATGATACAAAATTTTAGATAAAATAATTAACATTATTTTTATAATTGATTGATTTTCATACCATTTATGTGCTTCAACAAATATTTTTACATAATACAAAATTCTATAAAAAGGTGATTTATCAAAATTAGTGTATATTTTTTTCTAGATTGTGTGATTTAGGGACCACCTTCATCTGAAAATTTAATTTCATCAAAAAGGACTCATTTTTTAAAAGAAGACTTGAAAATCTCTATGGTACAAGGCTATATGGAAGCATGGGACACTACTTGAGGAATGAAACGTCTCTTACTAGAATGTTATAAAACATGAGATATGTGTCAAATGACATAAATATAGTAACAATAATCAAGTGTCCATTTGCATTAATAATGGAAATTTTCATGCCAGGTATAATTTATACATCTAACTAAATATACAAATATTTAGGATGAAAATGCAAATTATACTCAACTAGTAAAAAGGAAGTATCCCCAATAAATCTTATTAATAATATTTGGGAACTAAAAAGGGACAAAACCCTTGACATTAAAATAATTACTTGGTTTTATAATTAATGGATTGGGATGAGATATAGGCCAAAAAAATATTAAGTCATGGGGATCTAATGATGAGAATACAAATATGACAAGTGGCACTTGGACTTTGCTAAGAGTCAAAATTTTAAAGGATAGGTCATATTATGCCTCACTTTATACATGTTTCCTTATAAATTAAGGCCATTTATTATCTTTGTGATTTAAATACTTAATAAATTTTTATATTATAAATGGAATGGACCATGATTGTAAGGAGCCTTTTAGAGATGATTGCAGTAAGTATTTTATATGTCAATTAGAATAGAAGGCCCACTCTAATTATATTTTTAAATGATAAAATTGTTTTAAATATTAATACCACTAATTAATTGGCTCCACATCTCATCAATAATCATTATTGTTCAGATAAGACAAAAAAATAAGATTTATATAATTTAAAAAATTTATTGATTCTGAGAAAGTTATTTGAAGAAAAGGTAAAAAAATATTTTAATTTTTTGAAATATCATTTTGAATTTTGTATATTGGATCCATTGAAATAAAAAAACATTAAAAAAATTAAAAAAAGAGATATTAACCATTCTATGTTGAAAAAACTCTTTTAGAGTGAAAGTCAAAGGAAAAATATTTTCAAACAAATTGGTATTTAAAAATATCAAAACATGGAAGCAAGACCATTGTTTAAAAAAATTAGAAAATTTTACAAGTACTTATATATAAATTTAAATATTTAAATATTATAAATTAAAACATAAAAGTAAGTTAAATATTGTCAAATATTTTGAATTTATTTTAAGTTTACATGTTTGAAATATGGTACTTGTTTAAATTATTAGTTAAAAAAATAAGAAACAAGTTTTCTATAACCATGATCATTTATATACTGATAAATTTAAGTTCCATTTGAAATAAAAATAATCATGAATACTAAAGACATAGTGGAAGTGAAACTTAGAAATGGATATAGATTACTATCATGATTGTGAAAATTATCAAAGAATCAAAATAAAGTTTGAAATGAGTCCCTTCTCAAATGAGTGATTTCTAATGTGAACATAGTGATAAAATAACCATTGAAAATATTACATAAATTCTATATCAAATATATATATATATATATATATATATATATATATATATATATATATATATATATATATATATATATATATATATATATATATATATAGTTATAGTTATTTAACCTCATTGCTTAATTTTGAATGTCATGCTTGTGTTTCTCTCAATGATTTCTAACTGCATTATAACAATGGTAGTGAATCACATTGTTCCTCTTCAAGACCCTACTTTTTAGTCCCTGGGATTGATTCATCTTTGTGAAAATTCAAAAATGGTTTGAAAGCCAAATACTTCCTTACACCTTCTTTCCTTTGATTTTCATTTATTCATAAATAAAACTAAACCTTGAATATTAGTTTTCAAATAATTTATATTGTATTATCCCTTAGAGAAATCTTGCTCAATTCAACTCATGGGATTTTTTAAATTTAAATGCATCGCATTAAATTTTGTTACTGAAAAAACTAAAATGCGGCATTTTATAATTTCAAATTCTTAGTTAGTGATAATTTTTATGAGGTCACATTATAAAATTATGTGGGAAGAAAATATTAACATAGCATATTCATATTTAAAATATTATGTCAGAATTTGATTACCCTAAAATCAAAACATGTTATAATTTTTGAAAAATTGAGAAGATTAAAAGATGATATTTATTTTAACAAATGTTTTTAAATAGTATTGTGATTAATTTTTTATTTAATTTTATTACTATAATATTAATTTCATGTTACTATTATTTTTAAATAACTAATATTTTATACAACATTTTATAGACTCATTTTAAATAAATTTATATTTATTGTAGACTATACCTTACAACAAGATTTCTAAAAGTTATAGTAATATTATAATGTTATAATAATAATATTACTAGTATTACAATTTTATATTGATATAAATTTTATATTCAATGTTATAATTAAATAACATATTATAGAATTAATTTTTCAATATTTAATTATAATTTTAAATTATAGTATTATTTTGAAGTTTACATTATTATAACTATTATTATTATGGTATATTGTAATATTTTAGATTGAATGCACACACACACACACACACACACACACACACACACACACACACACACACACACACACACACACACACACACACACACACACACACACACACACACACACACACACACACACACACACACACACACACACACACACACACACACACACACACACACACAAAGAGAAGAATCTCTCTCTCTCTCTCTCTCTCTCTCTCTCTCTCTCTCTCTCTCTCTCTCTCTCTCTCTCTCTCTCTCTCTCTCTCTCTCTCTCTCTCTCTCTCTCTCTCTCTCTCTCTCTGTGTGTGTGTGTGTGTGCGCGCATGTGCATTCAATCTAAAATATTAAAATATACCGTAATAATAGTTATAATAATGTAAACTTCAAAATAATATTATAATTTAAAATTATAATATAACTCATAATAAAATAGTAAACTATAATAATATTTGAATAAATCACATTGTAATTGTAATTTTAAAGTAGACATTATCAATTATAAATTATAATGTATTAAGAAATCAAAATGCAGTATAATTTTTTTAATTTGAATATGTCTAAAGAGTTATCAAATATTTTTAAAAATTATATTATAAATGTATTAAGATAATTTTTTCAATTTATTTTATTTTTTTATAATAATTGTTAATATTTTTTAAAATAATCTCAAATTTATTATAACACATTCCAAAAGATGTTTATTTACAATTATTACTATTAATGTTATAGTATAAGATTTTATATTGCACTATATTAAGATTATTTCAAATAATTTAAATTTATTGAAATTTTAAAGTATATGATTGTATAATATTAACTACAAATTATATGTTTTATATTATTTAAAATAAATCAACATTGAATATAGTAATTAATTGAATAATATTATAAAATTTTATATAACCTATATAATAGCCAATTGTATCTAACAACATGAGGTTTTATTATTGAGAGGATGCGAGCCAATCCCATTTCACCATTTGTCTAAACTTATGTTATATTTAGTTTATATTTTTAATAACAACTGCTAATTTAAATAAATAGAACTTAGTATTATCCAACAATAGTTTTATGTAAATTATAAATTTTTATGTTGAAATATAATAATATTATTTTAAATATTTTAAATTTATTAAAAATTTAAAGTATATGATTGTAAACTATTAACTAGAAATTTTGTGCTTTATATTATCTAAAATATATCAAATTTGAATATAATAATTAAATGAATAATATTATAATATTTTACATAACATACCTAATAACCAATTTCATCCATGATGAATTTTCACTATGAGGATACAAATCAATCACAATTTTCCACATGTTTGAACATTTAATAAATTTATGTTAGAATGTCCATGACCATGTTTATAAAAATAAGAATAATTATCAGTTATATTAAAAATGAACTCATCATATAATTAGATCTTAGAATGGGTGGTTGCCCATTGTAAATGAGAAACTACTATACAGAGTGACAACCATTACATGTAATTATATTATTAGTATTTAAAAATATTTACATTTTTTTCAAGCACATTAACAGAGTCTAAGTGATAACAAGCATGTAACTTGTCATTTTTTTATTTATGTCCATCTTTAGAAACCTCAGTTAGAGTGGGTGGCCACTTACTCTAAAAATTGAGAAAATACTATTAATCCTTAATTAGTGGTAGACTATTATTATTTGAAAAAACTATATTACATATTATGTTTGCATTATATTTATTACCTAGAATAATTTACTAATACATTATTTACACATCCTTTTTCACTAAGTCCATTATGAGATAACTCAATTAAAGTGGGTAGCTACCCATGAGACTAAAGGTTAAAAATCTACTATTAATCCTAAATTATTGGTAGTTAAAGACTTATTATATGAAAAGCTAAATTACATGTTAATATGTTTATTTAAACCATTACACATAGTATACTGATAAGAGGCATGTAACTCATCCTTTTTTCACTAAGTTAGTCAATAATATTGAGAATTATCTCTAAGTTAAAGGAACTACTCATTATACTTTAATAATAACTTATGTTGAAACTTCTCATTATTGCAAGTCTACAATATGAGAAACTATTGACATATTTATGATTAATTACACTTTATTAATTGAAATGATGTTAAATTATTACATAGATAAACAAAGAGCTAATACTAATCCTTTTAATTGCACTAATTATGTCATCCTAAAAAACTCTAAATAAAATTTCTGGTTTCCCATTCTAAAATATAACCATGGCATTGGGATAGTAGTAAAAATTATGCAACACATCGACCAATAAATTTTAAAATATTTACATGATGAAATAGATGATTGAAAGATTCTCATGAAGAATTTACATTATATTATATTTAATATTCTATAAATATAATCTTGAGTCCCAAAATATTTTATAAATATTCCCTCAAGTTCTAAATGTGGTAAGTAATTTAAATTCTCTTTGCTCCTTAGTAATTATTAGTTTTCATCTATTTCTACTAGGTCCTAATGCACTGATTTAGGAAACTATGTTGTTCTTGGAACCATATTGATTCCTAATAATCTCAAAATTACTATGGAGTAAAAATATATTTTAAATATTATTTATTAAAAACTATCAATGATAAGTTTCTATAGGTCATAATGAATCAATTCGTGTGACTATAATTCTCTAAACCATTTTAGTTCCAAAAAAGTTTAAAATCACCATAGGGTAAGAGCATTGGTTAATATTTATTTATTCTAGCATCACAATGATTAATTTATAACTTATCCTAATGCATTGAATCAGGTGATTCTATTATTCTTGGAATCATTTCAGTTCCTAATAGGCTCATAATCATCATAGACTTACATAATTGATTTTAACTAGTGATGTTGAAATATATTTGTCATTGATCAATTTTTGTCATGTCTTAATACACTGAATCAGGTAAATATATTCTTTTCAAAACTATTTCAATTCCCAATGGACTCATAATCACTATCGAATTGCATACTTGTTTTTAACTAGTGATGATAAAAACTCTATGTCATTGATATTTGTATAGGACCTATCCAAGAAATTAAAATATTAGGAAAATTAAAATAATTGATAGTGTATCTAATTTAAACATTTTTACCAAATTATAACATTGACTATTATTGAACTATTTCATTTGAGTGCCAATTTTGATGAGTAAATTTCCTTTATTCCTCTTGAGCATTGACTAGTTTTTACCAGGTCCTAATGCACTATTGTGGGTGACTATATTATTACCTAAACCTATTTGAATCCTAGCATGGATAAAATCCATGTGGATTAACACCATCAATGAATTTTCCTTTATTTCTTCTAAGTAATTACTAGTTCAAAATGGCTTCTAATGCACTATTATGGGTGAATTTATTATTCTCAAAACCATTTCAGTTCTTAGTAAGGATAAATTATTATATATTAACACCATCATTTAATGTTCCTTTATTCACACTAAATAATTATTGGTTCATGAAGGGTCATAATGCACCAATTCTAGTGAGTATATTGTGCCTAAAACCATTTCAATCCATGATGAACCAATAATAGTTGTCAAATTTTAAGTATTCCTCCTATTTATATTTTGGCTATTTAAAAATTTTGATGGCATCCATTCTATGTTCTTTATAGATATTAATACAAAATTTATGATGATTGATTGATTTGGATATCACCAAAATTAATGTGAGAGATAAAATTTGAGATGATGAGACTTGTATTTCCTTTACATGTGTATAGACACAATGCATAAATTATAGAAGGGATAATTAATATAGTTTACATACCCAACTACGTAAAAATACCTCTGGAGTAACATAATTTGTGGAAAAAAATAATTGATAGTTAAACTATAACATTTTTAAAGAATTAAATCTTTGGTTAACTACTCTTTCGGTGGAATTCAACATTCATGTCAATTAATTAATTTGGTGATCATCATTAACATTATTGATTTTTATGTTGTTAAATTAATGCAAGTGATTAAACTAGTGATATTTGAGGGATTATTTTACTAAGGTGTTAATGTCAATAGATATTTAGTATTTAATAAAGGGTTTGTTCATGACTAGTCTAAGAAATAATAATGAAAAGTGACAATGTTACATTACTTTTTACATATTAATAGTCTATAGACTATTTATATCCAGTCATAAAGTTTTTCAATATCAATTTAATTTTTAAATTATAAAGGTAAACCTCCTTATCTTGATTGATACATCCAAATTATAAAATAAAATGAAAATAATATTTTAGTTAACTATGATAACTTTGGAGATCCAATTTGATCTAGTCATGCATATAATCATACCATTTTGGTAAATTAATTTTGGCAAAAATAAATCTTTGTTATACATTATTAATGGTGTTTTTATTCCTCCCATTAATTATTAATATTAATAATAAGTAAGATTTCATGAATTATACTTTCTCACATACTATTTAAGTCTAAATTTTGAGGAAACTATGATAATAGTCATGATATCATGGTGGAGATATAGAAGTAGTTCTAGAATAATATGATCAAAATTTGATGCTCAAAATCATCGATAGTTATGGAATTTTCTAAAATTTAAATTTTAACATGGGGACTTCTAATCCCAATATGTTATGATATAATATTGTATATTAGTTAGTATAATCAATAATTTTTTGTTAAGTATTTAAATTTAATATTACATGCCAATTTTTTTTTTTTGATGAAATATATCTATATATTAACTTAATAGAAATATACTAATAATTCACAAAAAAATAAGGTAGTATGAGAACAACACTAGACAGAGCTTAGGAGAAAAGTATCAAATCTAGGTAGTGCCTAGAGGCAAGTCATAATAGAAATATATCAAGTAGTAAGAGAATGGACTAAAGGTAGAGGATACATATCATCCAGTCCCTATCCCAAACTTGGAAAATCATTACCATTTGGAATAGGATCCCAACTAGTAGCCTAATTTATGATTATTTCATCATCTACTTGAGGTTGAGCAGGAGAGATAGCTAATGAGAGCCTGGGAAACTTGTCCAACATGGCCTCTAGGTGGTACCCCTCACATATCTAGGTGTGGACAATGAGGAGGAGCACCCCAACCATAATACCCAATAGGGGAAGGAGGTGGTGGCTGCCACCTTCATTGCTACCCAAGAGGGGATACACACTGGTATGGGGTGTCACTGTGAGAGTGGAGCTTGGAGTGGTTGTGATGATGTCCACCATGAGGTGGCTGAGGTACTCTATCATCCATTTTATGATCCCTAGGTAGATAAGGTGAAACTTGAACCATAACATAAGGATCATCTTTGTAATGAGATAGGAGGTCTTGGAGATACTCAAGCTCCATAGCCACTTTGTTGGCTTAGACTTGTATCTACAAAAGAATATTGGAGATAATGAAAGATTTATGTAAGGAAAAAACATTACAATCAAAATAAACATGATTGAACATAGAATTATTTCTTTCTTTCCAAATCTATAAAGATAGTCCCATGGTTAAATCATTGGATGACCCATTTGACACATAAGGTAGATCCTTGCCTAGCTATGTTGATAAGTCCCATCCCTCTAGTTCACATGGGAGGCAAAAATATTCCTAGGTCACCCTATGGAAATCTTTACCTTGGGAAGAATTGGTCTAAAGGAAATCTTTGAGTAATTTCTCCAACTTTTGTTAAGACTTTTTTGATAGAACCTAGCATGATGTGTAGTACACATGGGTGGATGCAAGAATCTTTGAGCAGATTTGAAATTTCCCTGCTAACAAAAGAGACTTAGTCATCTAGTAATCTAGCTTCTTAGTAACTCTATCAATAACATACTACCACAACAAAGGTGGCAAAGCATTAAAGGTAAAAGGGATGCCAAGAAATTTAAAATTTTCATCATGTTGGATTCATTTCCAACCAAATTTAGTTATCCATGGAGGCGGACAGAGGTATGATTGTCTATAGCAATGAGTTTTCTACCATTGGATGTTGGAGCCAAAATCCAAGTAGAAGGGGTCAAGACATTGAAGGGCATTGTCTACATTGGCCTCATCTTCAATGAGGGTAAGGAAAGAATCATCCATAAAATGGCCATTAAGTAATTACATGTCCTCATTAAGGTTAGTTGCATTGGGTGAGAGATAAATTCCCTTAACAAGGCTAAAATATTAGGATTTGTTAAGAAGGTATCCAAAACCCTCAGTAGCAAGCACATAAAGGGTTGGTACTAAGGGTTACCCTTGGTGAATGGAATAATATAGGCCAAATTGCTTAGAGGTGACTCCATTGATGGAGAGGATAGTTGAGGCATCTATGAAAAGAATTTGAATGGTTTGAATGAAAATGGGTTTGAATCCTAAAGATGAAGCATGGCTATGATAAAAGGCCATTCAATGCAATCATAAGCTTTTTCAAATTCAATTTTTATGAACAAGGCTTGTTGCTTAGATTGTCTGGACTAGTCCATACCGTCCTAGACATCAATGATGTTGTATGGGATGTAATGGATCCTGATGAAGCCTATTTGTTCTAGATGCATAATGAGAAGCAACATAGTACACAACTAGATCATGAACACCTTGGCTATGATTTTATAGGAAACATTAAGGAGGGTGATGGGCCATTAGTTGTATATCAACTCTAGATCTCCCTATTTAGGTATGAATTTGAAATTTCTTTTATTTATATTTCTACCCAATGAGTGTGTGTGAAATGCTTCTTGGTAAATTTTGAGAAAATAATTACCCAAAAGATCCCAAAGGGTTTTGTATAATTCATAAGGAAATCCATCAATGCCAAGGGCTTGATCATTATCCATATATGTCACTACTTCATGTAAATAATCTAAAGTGTGTGGCCTACCAAAAATCACTCGCTGAGTGGGAGTGATTTTACAAGTCACCACTAAAATACATTCTTGAAGGGTAGTTTATCATTAAGTTGAAGAGGCTTGAGCTTGGAACACTTGTTGATAATGGCACACAAATGCTTGTACTATTTGTGGTGTTCCTAATAGTTTATTGCTAGCCTAAGTAATAACATGAATATGTTATTTTGATTTTTTGGCTCATAGTATTTATAATAATTCTTTAGAAGCTTTGTTTCCAATATTTAGCCAATGAATCCTAGATTTGACTTGGGCTCCTCAAGCATTGTAGTTTCCTACAATCTAGATGTGGTTCCACAAGGAAGCGAATCTCACCTACAAGATCTAATTAAAGGGATCTTTCTAAATAGCTAGGCCATGTAGGCTTATCTAAGGAAGTAGTAGAGTAAGAGTGTTTCCAAAATTTAGCAAGCTAGCGGCCATAGATCTATAAGAAGTAGGTGGTCCTTTAGCTTACATTATCCCACTAGATAATCTAACCAAATTATTAAGAAGGATGTGGGTCTAAATTATAGACTCTCCTAATGTGTGTCACTATGGGATCATGCTTGAATAGAGAGGTGTTGAGAAAAAATTGAATTTTTTAGACCTTAGGCTTCATGAATTGCCACATCACATGAAATTAAATGGGGTAGTGGTTTAAAAGCCCAAAATCTGGTAGCACCTACACTAGATGAAAGAAGACATTATCAAAAGAGAAGTATGGTTGGGAAGACATCATTTCCATATCAAAATGCTTCAAAATATGAGTGGGGCCTTCCCTAAAGTTACTCTAGGTGTACCAAACTCCATTTATAGGTCAACATGAAGTATTAGGGTCATAAAGACCCCATTTAGTGAACATGTAGAACCACACCTCCCTTTCACCAAATACCCACCTCATGGGCATTAAGTACCAATTTTAGATTTATATTATTTTTTAATATTGAATATATATTATAATTATGTAGTTCCCAGTTTTAGGTCTAGACTGTTTATAATTTTTTCTATTAGGTGACTCTATCTCAGCATAATATTAACACTCATTAATTTTTTAAATCATTTACTTAGTTCATGTTCAATTTTAAGTTTATAAAAAATATTAGTTCATTATATATTAGTTTAATTTTTTATCCCAAAAAATCCAATGAAAAGTTTGAGAAAGTAAATAAAAATAAAGTTATGACTGAGGTAGCCTAAATGTTGTGCTTAATTTTTTAGTTTTTAATTTTACCAAGATAAGACATGACTCAAAATTTAATGTAACATTTGATAAATTATTGGTAGAATTTGGCATTGATTTTAATATAACATACACCTACTACTCATTGAGGATATAATAGGGCATGTTACCATATAAATTAATCTTATGTTAAAGATATTAGATAAACTATTATATGTTGTGAAAGCTATTTCAAAAATAAATGCAATATTGAGACAATCATGGTTATATAAAATGAAAGAAAATTTGGATAGCATTAATATGAACATTATTATATTTTGAATTTTAGGTTTTAATTTTAAATAAGCCTTGAAATCCAATAAAAATTTGGAGTTATTAAGTAGAATTAGGCCCCAATTCAATATATTTTATAAATAATCTCACATTAAATATGAATAGGGTTAATTAAATGCAATTCCATGTCAACATTATGTAGTAAAAAAAAGCTTCCTAGTCATCCTTTGTTTATACCATTGAGATTTAAGTGATTAATTTCTTTGATATATTAAATTATCACTTGGTCTAAAATTTTATTATTGAGTGCCAAAAAATTTTCTTACAAATTATTTTTTAATATATCATGTCCTTTATGTTGGTTAGCTAGTTCATACCTACATCATCCCTCTGGTAAGCATGTTGTCAATAGATAATTTTATCAAAAATTAAGTTCTAATGTTTTAGTTGATTTGTCTAAATTTATATCCATACTACACTAGCAAAACATATGTCTATTAATACCTTTTATAAGGTCATCAATGAAAAATTAGATTGTCATTCAAATGCTATGTCTATATTAATTAGTCAAATTCAAAAATTTAAGGTTTTATGATATGTTAAATAAATTGAGCCCCAAAAGTGAGTTATTTAGATAGTTTCATAATTTTGGCTCTAAACTATATTAACACATAATATTTTTTTATTAATATATAATGTAAGTATTTACTTAGTGAAAATATAACATGTATTTTTCCATTGAACATGTCACTGACATACAACTAATTTACATTTTCATTTGAATCATTTAGCCTCTAGACAGTCTTGACTTTAGACTATTTTGGCTCTACACTATTGTGGTTCAAGAATTTATTCACTCAGCATAAATTTTTAATATATAATTTAAGGATTAATACATGTATAATTTTTTTATTTATTTGATAGGGTAAAAACTAGGTTATACAGGGGTCTCAGAACCACCAAAGCATAGTACAAAAAGTATAATTAAGCCAATTAAAGGTCGAATAGCCAAAACATCAAAAAATCCACTATACTAAACTAAGAGCAAGGAAACTAGAAAACCAAAAATAAAGCTTAGGAGGGAAGCCCCTGTAGTGGATCTTTAGCATATTCAAGATTATTCATGAGGATGTCTTACTTTACCTTTAAAATCTTGGCCTGTGTACAATTCTTGGGTCCTTCAGTAGCTTCACCAGGAAAGATCAGAGGGGGTCATTTTTGTTCATTAGCTTGAAATGGATACTACTTAGGGGGGATCCCCTTAGGGGAACCCTAAATGGGGGATTTCATTATCTTAGGCAACTGAATGATAGGCGTCTTGGTGGGTTGGGTAGACTAAATGAAAGAATGTACCATGGACTTAGCCTATCTATGTAAATTATTCTAGTCTTGAATGAGCTTGGAAAGGGCCATCCCTACTTATTGAACCTTGGAGTTTAATTTATTTAGATGTAATTTATTACTTTCCATCTCATCAAAAATAATGGCCTTCCCTTTCTAGGTAATCTCCATAGGGGTACCCACATTGAGTGAGATTGACTAAGGTTTAGGAATGAACATATTGAGGGGGAGGTTAGAAAGAGTGGATTTGGAAGGGCTAGCTTGGGGGTGCACTTAGAGGGTTGGTGGGATCCTGAGGTGGGATCCTCTATGGGGAGTCTTCCTTAGAGGAAGAACCCCATGGGGGAACCTCCCAACTATGGAGGGATTGATTGTACTTGACAAGGAGAAGGATCAACCCTTGGTGGAGAATAGGGTTAGTGTCATTCACTTGATGCAACAAAACAATGCTTTTGAAGGACTTAAGAATAAAGAAAGGTTGTCTAATTTTATATCCAATAAAGTGATTCAACATTAGAAAGTTGTGGGAAAAGATAAGATTGTATTTTCCTTCAAGAGTCATATAACACATACCTTAAAGATAAATATCAGGAAAATAATGAGGGAGATCTACTCATGGGAAACCTTTCTTATCAATCCTCACAAAGTCATTCATCTAAAAGAATCATTGTAGTGGATCTTGTTTCTTCATTTGGTCTTTTAATTTGTTGGTGGCTTCATAGGACATATTGGTCACTTCCCTAATGTATTCCTTTGAAACAATTATTATTATTCCATGAATGGTCACATTATGGTTGTTCTAGGATGCAACAAAGTCATGGGCCACTTCTGTATTATGATCCATGAATCTCTCCATGAACTCAATGAGGCCCCCATGTTTGAGTTTATTCTAGAATTTGTTTTGCCACAAAATTCTTTAAAGTAGATGGGTTGCAACCTTTCCCTATCACCACCCATCGAATCGATGTCCACAAAGTTAAGGTGAGCAAGAGGAAGGTTGTGGATGGAGAAAATTTGGAAAATGTGAATGGAGTTTGGGAAGCTTACTAATATAACACATTATAATAATAATTTCCCCTCATATAAACATAATTATGGATTAGCTTAGTTAACATCCACCCCTTTAAAGAGATATTATACATGTGTGGTGATATGATGTTTCTATCATGCATTGGTACTTTTGACCTGTAAGGCATTGAGAACATTATTAAGAATGTTTCTTGCCTCATGATAGTTAAACTATGTATTTCAACTCCAATGATGGAAAGGAGGTCTACAAACCCATTACCTTCCCTATAGGTATGGATAATTTGTAAAGGGAACATACCCCTCAAGAGTTGTTTGACATCATCTATTATATATTTGATAGTGTGAGAGGGAATTATTTTCCCTTCTAGAGCATTTAGAATATTTAACAAATCACCCTCCACAATGATCCTATTCTGATTGATTTTAGAAGCCAATTATATACCCTAGAGAGTTGTTTTAATCTCTCCAATGTGATTTGTTTGGGTTCCCATAAGACCCATATAAGTAGCTAACATCTCCCCTTTTTTATTCCTTATAACTCCACCTCTACCTATAAGACCTGAGTTGCTTTTTGAGGTACCATCAAAGTTTAGTTTCACCCAAAATTTTATTGGAACCTTCCATTTTGTATGCTTACAAATTATATATTTTGAGGGGAGCATAAAACTTGAGTAATATCCCAATTTTTAAGGATTTATAAGGTATAAAGAGGGGCAAGATCTATGTCTTTGGGGGGAAAATATATTCAATTTTTTGAAATGACCTGACAAAGTCAAAGAAAGGCACCTTTTGGTTAGTATATTTTGTTTAGGAAGAGAACATCATTACAAGCTTTCCAGACACACCAAAACTAATGGGGATGAGAGAGGAACCAAAGGAAGAAAAGGGAAGGGAGATTTTAGGGGGAAATCCATTACACTATGAGGTCCAAGACTTTATTTAATTTGACCTAGGTTAGGTTGAGGTGACTAAGTAGCCAATTAGACAATGTTAAGTTGAAGGGATACTCAACTTATAGGTGCTGGATTAAACCTTCCACATTCTAAAAAATTGGGCATCTATTAGGGACAATCAATCTTATTTTGGATAGGTTGTCCATCATCAAAATTTTGTCCTTCACCACAAGCCAAAAAAAGAAATTAACTTTGGGAGTCAAGTATTTTACCCAAAAGTTTCTCAAAAAATTCCATTCACTTTTCAAATTAAGGTTTGTGGCATGTCTTGAGGCCACCAAAGAGGAAATATTGTCTTCATTACCCCAAATAAAATGATGTTTCTTCTGTATGGAAGGAATATGAACCTATCTTAATGACAAGTTAAGGATATAAATATATTGATATTCTTCCATTAATAATCCATCACTGGGGAGAATTTTCCATCACATAACACCTTCCTTTATTTCCTTGTAGTCATTTATCTTGGATCCCCATATTTGTTTGAGGTATTTGTACCACCCTGCCTAAATTCCCCAGGTGGAGAGGGGGGTGGGAGATAGCTAGACATCTTCCTAGAATTCAATTTTATCATCATTTACAATTTTTTATAAAATACCTTTCTTTAAGAGATCTTTGCAACTAGTTATAGCTTTCTATAAGGTGGATCTATCTATAGGGCCTTTTTCCCATAGGAAGTAATCTAGTTCCACTCCTAATTATTTGGCTTTGATATTTATTTCTAAATCCCAATTTTACTTCATCAATTGCTAGCCCATTTTTTCCAATAGGGCTCTGCTCATGGATTTAATGCTTCTCAAGCCAAGACCTCCATTTGATTTTGGGAGGAAAATTTTTTCCCATGTAATGAGGTTATATATAAATCTTTATTTAGTTCTCCTCCAAAAGAAGTGTTTTTGTATTTATTCAATTTTAGTGGATACTTTGGAAGGCATTCTAAAAATAGACATCTTGTAGATAGGAATGCTCTAAATTGAGGCCTTGAGGAGATAGTATTTCTTTGCCTGAGTAAGAAGGTGGCCCTTTAATCCTAATAGTTTTCTTTGGATATGAATAATGAGAGGGTTCTAAATCTTAGAATACATTTTTCCTTCAAATATTGGGATGCCTAAATGGCTTGTCAACAAATTTCCCACTTGATAGTGGAGAATTTTGGTGATTATTTTCTACTGAAGGGGTGGGGTATTGATAAAGAAAAGAGAGATATTTTAGAAATTAATACACTGATTGGAAACCTTTTCATAGTTATTTTAATTTATTTTATTCCTCAACATAGGCATCTCCTAAGATTATAGTGTCATCAAAAAACTATTGGTGGGTGATAGGATATGAGTTAAGGCCATAAAGATACCTTTAATCAGTCCTTTAGTGTAGGCACTCCTTAGACTTCTTCCCAAGGTTTTCACTATAATGATGAAGAGGTAGGGAGAGAGGGGGTTACCTTGTCTTAGTCCTATTGAAGTATAAAATAAATATTGTATAACACCATTTAGAATAATAAAAAAATTGGGAGTGGTGATACAATTCTATATAATTTTCTTGGTATCTTGGTTCAAGCCCAATGTTTCTAGAATCTATATAAGGAAATGCTAGGAGATCTGATCATAATATTTTAACATGTATAAATTGAACAATATGTCCTTCTTCAAGGATATATAAATAGAATGAATAGATTCATGAATCAGAATAATGACATTCATGATTTGTCTGCCCACCATAAAAGCCCCCTATTGTGCCTCAATAACTTTATAAAGTAGATATTGCATGTGTTTTACCAAGATAAAGGAGTGGATTTTGTAAGTGGTGTTATAAAGGATAATAGGCCAAAAGTCTTGAATATTAGTGGCACCTTGATTTTTTTGAATTAGTATAAGGAAGGTGTTGTTTATTTCCTTGAGGATAGATTTAGAGTAAAAAAATTCTCTAGCAGCATCTTCAACCTCTAGGTAGATAATGTCCTAGAATTTTTGGAAGAAAAAAGGGGGGACCTATTGGGTCCTAGTGCCTTGAATCCCTCCATATAAAATACTACAATTTTTATTTCCTCATTCTAAGGGAAGTGTTATCAGTAGATATGAAGAATTTATTGAAATTATTGAGAGAAAAGGTAACTAGATGGTCATCTAGTACTCCTTATGAGACCAAGTTCCTAAAAAAATAATAGTATGGCAAGAGATATCATCTTCATCTCTATTGATGGTCCCATCTTCCATTTATAGTTAGGATATTAAGTTGATATTCCAATGCATAGATGTATAAAGATGAAATAATTTTGTATTCATGTCTCCCTCCTTTAGCCATAAGCATCTAGACTTTTGTTTTTAGAAGGCCTTCTCTTTTACTTCCAAGTTATGAAATTGACATAGAAGATATTTTTCCTTGGAAGCTATGATATCATTATAATTAATAGAGGCATAGAGCTCTTTAATTATTGCAAGTTTCACTTTAAGATAATTTTTTTGTAAGAAGATGTCCTCAAATACATCCTTATTCCATATTTTTAGCTTGGTTTTGAGAAAGATGATTTTTTTAGTGAGGATAAACATGGCAAATCCTAAGATGGGTTCTTTCCATCAATCTTTCAAGGATCCTATGAGATTGGGGTGAAAAAGCCATATGTTTTCAAATCTAAAGGGGTTGCATTTGGGTTTTGAGATCTTGTCTCCTTCAAACACTAAGGGATTATAATTAGACCCTATTTTTGGAAAGGAAGAAATCCTATTGAAGAATTAGATGTCCCAATTTAATGAGATTAGAAACTAGTCTAGGTGGAATTGGATCAAATTTTCCCCTAGTCTTCTATTAGACCATGTAAACTAAATACCATTAAGGTCCACATCCACTAAGCCTGCATTAGCGATGAATTCATTGAAATCCAACATGATATTCATGAGGTCAATAAGGCCCCATTTTTTATCCCCAAGAGTGAGGGGTTGTTGAATTTACATGTCTAAAAATATTATTAGAATAATATTTTACATTTAAAAACTAATAATACAATATTATTTTTTATACTAGTTATTTGATTGTATAAAATAATGACTCATCTTGGCTACACCTTGTATATAGAGATCCCACTCATTGATGGATCTATTTATTGGGAGAGAAGATATGAAGAATGATTTGTATAAATTTTATGTCTAGATAACTACAAAATTATTTAAGGTTATTTCATTCAATAACAAGGGCACATGAAGTAGTTTAAATCATATCAAGTATGAAATGTGTTTATGAACATTATGATAATTGTTCAAGTGGAATATATAAAAAAATATAAACATGCATGCCAAATCATTAAAATAGAGTTATAGGTGGAATTATATATAAAAATAGGCATGGCTTATTTTTATAAATTTTAGAGGGATTCTTTTTATTCTTGTGGTTGAAAAATATAACCTTATTTGGTGTAAAAAATAGTCAGAATATTTGCAATGGGATTGTGACTACATTTAAAAACTTTATCAGTATGGATTTTCTTCCATTCTTTCTCAATTATTTAATATAGATAAGTAATTTAGTAAAATAAAATTCCATGCAAAAAATGTTTACATTTATGAGGAAACAAAAACTAGCCATTAAATGAAATCTTGAATATTTTGAGAAATAGAAAAATATAACTTGAATGATAAGTTATAGTTCCTCATCTTGTCAGATGATATATGGTAAAAATGGATGATGTGTGTTTGAAATTTATACAAATTTTGGGCTTACTTATTATCAAAAAAAGGATCATGATCTTAAAAAAAGTAAGGGGATTGTCCTTAAAAGAGATATTTATTCTTTTACATAAATTTATAGATGGAGAAGTTTGGCTGAAATTAACCATTGACCCTAGTTTTGAAGACAAATATTAAGTTCTTATTTTAAAATATTAAAGGAGGATATACATCCAAAGACAAAAATTATCGACTATTTAAAGTTGAGAATCCTAGAATAAATTTATTTGATAGAGTGTGCTACATTTAATTTTGTGGATAATTTTGATATGCATGAAATCCACTTTGATCAAATTTGTCAAGAGTCTAGAGAATGGAAAGGAAAATGCAAAATAAAAACTACTATTGTAGGGAAGAAGAGAAATGAGAAAAAACATATGAAGAAACAAAAATTTCAAAGGATGTTAAAACCCTTCTATAAATATATAAATCAACTTTAATTAATAACATTAGGCAAGGGATACAAATATATATGAGTTCAAATGCCAAAGTTATTTTTCCTTTCAATTAAGTATAACTTTGATAGGATTAAAAAACCATGTCCCCTATTCCTAAAGTAATTATTTTTGAATTTTGTAATGTTGTAACAAAAAATATAAAATGTGAAATTATAAATATGTTAACTTGCATTGGTTATAATGCCTTGGTTTTTTGTATCCATATTATCCCCATGGTTGAAGAACACTTATTTCTTATAAGTGTTTGCAACTGTGTGGAAAGCATTAAAAAACACAAATGAAAATATTTTTTAAGGATGTCATAGAATTCTAATGATGAAGATCAATTTAAGGGATACTCAGTGATTTATGTCATTCATAGCAAAAATAATATTTTTGAGGAAGAGGTGGAAACATAATTTAAATGGTCATATACAAATTCCTTGAATATTATGTATCTAATAAATATTGGAATTTTTTTATCAGAGAATCCATTTAAGTTTGAGAGATAAACACATTTTTGGGAGCTCATGATTAATATATGAAACACAAAATCATATCCTATTCTGATTCGTTATGGTAGGAAAAATGGATTGTAAATAATAAAAAACATAAAAATGGCTTCACTAATATGTGTAGTGAAAAATATAAATCAGGAGATGATGTTAAAACATTACATCAAATATATGACAAGGAATCAAGGTGAGACCTCAAACAAAATTTAAATTAATAAGTTTTTATTTTATTTTTTTATTCTTTATTTGCATTTATTGAGCCATTACAATCAAGGATGTGCATAAATGAATAAATATACCAAGGAAGCATGTCAACTTCAAACGCAATATAAATAAGTGTCTTTATTGAAAAACACACTGACATGACTAAAGACCAAAAATATTGTCAAAAAGATAAATAATTAGTGGTGATAGAAACAAAATCTAAATCAAAGAAAACACCATCAATTGACACTTTTGGCTCTAAATCAGATATTTAAAACTAATTACTACTTGTCTTGTTTAATTGTTATATTTTCAATTCTTTTCGACTCTCAATATTATTATTTTCTACAGTGGCTCCCAGAAAACACTTGATTGTTATTGATTTAGCTATGTCTATAATAAATAAATCTAATTAAAAAAATAAAATAAAAAAACCTTCCAAATAAATAATGAACAAGTTCAAATAAGAGGGATGTCAACCTAGTTTCTAACTGTTACATCTATAAAATTTGGACTTGTATTTTTGACTTCATCTGATATAGATAATAGTATATAAAAAAATGTAGTAAAATTTCTACAACAAGATAAAGTGGAGGAGCATCCTTTGTTTGCTTGGATAAAAAATATAGAATTTGTTTTTACTTGTGGTGTATCACATTGTGAGAAAGGTAATAAGTTCTATAAATCAAATATAGGAAACATTGTGTTGATATATATTAAAAATGTTTGATTGGTTCTAATAAAATACATATATGTATATAAAATAAATATATATATTGTTCATATATGATAAAAAATTATTTGATTGTAAACAAACTAGATTCCCTCTACTTTAGATTTCCTTTAAGTTGTAAATTTGATGGCACACTGCATTCTAATAGAAAAATATTCACAAACTTATGTGCTTGGTAGATCATGTCAACCCAAACACAAACATGTATCACTCTTTGGAATTACATAAACAAACTATGAGTTGTTTTTATTGAGTTGGTTTGCTTCAAGGTAACCTAAAATAAAAAATAAATAAATTTGGTTGAGTTATGTTATGTTGTTTTAGATTGTATTCACTATATAAAATTTTAGATATGCTTTTTAATTTGATAACATATACAAACAAGTGAATATGAGTATAAAATTTATTATAATTTATCATCATATTATTAATTTATTCTATAATGTGTTAAAAATATTTGTGAAATAAATAAATTGTAATTGCATATTTTTTGTGTTTGGTATAATAAAAAATTGATTTGGTATGGTAGTAAAATATATAAATGATTCATAAAAGTTTAACTGATTTTTGTTAAAAAGGATGACACTAATCTTGGATATAAAAAAATTTATTGATGAGATTATTATTTGAAATATTTTAGTATATCTCAATGGCTATGAATCTAAAAAAAAATGGTGGAGTGCTTATAATATTAATTTCAATGAAGACAATTACTTGATGAATTATGTCTAATGGATTTATTTGAAGTGATTTCTCTAAACTAATTATTACAAATATACATTTGATAATTTCACCATTGTAATAAATATTGAATGGATGTTTGTGATTTTTTTTCACTTATATTTTCCATGGTATATCCACACTAAATGTTACATGGATATTAAATTGTGTTTTTTTTCAAATCATGAATGATTAATTTAAAATGATTGATTTCATATTGTTGAGTTATTTTATTGGCATTGAGGTAGAATATGAATAAGTGAAAATATACATAGTAAGATACATATTTTTAGGGTTTTGATTATCATATTATTATATCCCAATCCAAGCATACAAATGAAATTTTAGATAGATTTAGAACACTAAATAATATATTAACTTTAACTCCTATAGCAAAAGGTTTGAAGTTAAGTAAAGAAAATTTAAACATGCTGATATTTTCACTAAGCCATTGGCAATAAAAATAAAGTTTTAAATGTCTAAGAGATAATCTTAGTGTCATAAATGAAGTAAAAATAGTTCTATATTATTTTTTCATGTAGTTTTAGACTATATATTGCTAAATATGGACTAACACAACCATATATAGACTCACACAATGAGCTTTAGACTGTCTTCACAAGTAGAGGAATATATGGAATATGTTCATGGCCCCACTCTAGTTTAATAGAGGGGGAAAAAATAGAGTACAATAGTATCAAAACAAAGTAAACTACAGTAACCTAGAACAACATTTGGATATTGTGAGAATAGATTAGTAGTGTACATACACATACACACATATAAAATCATTATACAATTTTTCCCTTATGTGTATTGATTTTGTTTCACCTATAAGACAATTTGGGTATCACAAAAGAAGAATCGATTATAGATCCATCTATGTATGTAGGTATGTATATGTATATGTATATATGTATATATATGTATATATAGATATATATATATATATATATATGTATGTATATGTGTATATATATATATATATATATATATATATATATATATATATATATATATATATATATGTATGTATGTATATATATGTATATATATGTATATATATATATATATATATATATATATATAGTATATATATATGTGTGTGTATATATATATATATATATATATCTATATATATATATATATATATATATATATATATATATATATATATATATATATGTATATATATATGTATGTATGTATATTTATATGTATGTATGTATATACACACACACACATATATATATGTATATATATGTGTGTGTGTATATATATATGTGTGTGTGTGTGTATATATATGTGTGTGTGTGTGTGTGTATATATATATGTATGTATGTATACATACATACACACACACAGATATATATATATACATAGGAAGCTTTGGACTATTTTCATAAGTGGATAAAGGTTATGTTGAAAATAATAACAATGTTTAGATTAATCAAGGCAACTATGTACTATCTTCGCTAGTCCAGACTAGTTTAATAGAGTTATTATATAATATAGTGAAGTAGAATAAAATAGAAGCATAACTAGAGATTGATAGAACGTAACAACAATTGTATTTGTGAAAGGAAAATTTTTAATAGTTTATATTTGTAACCAACAATATATATCAATACCAATATATATTTTTCTTTGTGTGTATGTTATAATATTTTCATTGTGATATTTTTCTTTCACTTAATATATTAACATATTTAGTATTAATTAATAAATAATAATTAAAATAAAATAAAAAATTATCTCATGATTTGTAAAAAGGATTTAATTGATCCAACGAATTAAAAAATGACAAGAATTACATTGAAATAAATTATTAATTATTATCATACTTTGTAACAAAAATATTGAAATGATTCACTAATTTAAATTATTTTCTAGAACATAGTTGGTTAACATTGGATTCTAATAAACTTCATAGTTTAATCCTAAAAATATTATATCTAATACTAGAAAACACTAAATTGGAATGTGGTAATAACAATATAGAATTATGATATTTGATACTACAAAAGATAATAAAATTGGTTTCATGTTTTAATTTGGACTAGATTATGTCTAGATTTAAGAAAATGAGGGTTGTGTACTGAACTTAATATTATGTATAAATCTTATGTTTCAAAATATCTTCATTAATGTATAATTTTACCTCCATAGTCATTTTTGGATTCTAAATTTGAAAATAATTCCATGATAATGGTGAACTTTTAATATATTAGTTTTTGTTCATTGAGTTTTGATATGATATGTAGTAATATTAGAAAAAAAAATTAAAATCTTTCATTTTATTTCTTTTTATGGATTTTTTCCAATTTTGGGTCACTTAAGTGTATTGTGTTAACAATTCTTAGCATATATGGGGATAGTTTCAGGGTGAAATATTTAGGCTATGTCACCTTTTATGATTTGGATTATGATTGTTTATGTAAGGACATGCATACTCTACATAATTTAGAATTTATCACATAATTATATAGTTATGCATTTTATTTATGTTATCCCAATGAATAAGGAATGTCTAGACACACTAGTTTGATAAAACATTTTTATCAAAATTCCATCTCATCATGTCCCACTGAGACTCATGAGTGAAAGTGCATAAATCATACATGTATTCTATACTATTTGTGAATTTAACATGTGTAATCCACATATATATTTTTAGCTTCATGCCTTTGCATAAATTTAGTTAAGGAGTGAGTTTAGTTAATTATATCAAATTTAATACACTCCCTACTACCAATTTATTTTATGAGATCTTCTTCACCATTTTATTACATATTCATTAATATGTGTACTAATATAAATTTTTATTCATTCTTTTTATCTTTGTTCTATGTATGTGTATCTTTTTATCCTAAAAGTTATGGATATTATTTTCAAATTTATCTATTGTAATATTCATCTAGATTCTGAGTGACTTGTGATCATTTTGTTTATGACAATTTATTTTTTAAAATGATCAGAGTGGCCAAGTATACCCTATATATATTTATTATATGAATTATATTATGCAATATATATTATTGTAGGGTTTATCCCCTTATTATAGTATATGTAAAATAGTATAGCATAAACCACCTCTCTTTTTTTGCCTCAAATGTCAATTCAATTTTATTATGAAGAGTAAATATTCCTTATTGATAGAACAATACAACCACCCATTTTATATTAATTTTCCTTTTCTTTAAAATATTTTAATTTAAGGGTGTGTATTTGGGATCCAACATATAAAATAGAGGATTCTTCCTTCTTAGGAAATGTGATCTATAATATGCCACATCATGACAACATAATAAAAACTAAATGAAGATGAGATATGTTTTATATGAAATGTCTATTTGTTTTTTATATGTATAAAGTCCATACTTATATTTTAATATTATAAAATATGTAATAACAAAAGTAATTTAAAGTAAATGAATGTAATTGGAGGTAACCATACCTAGTTGAGAGAGTATATAAGAGAATTGGGACATATATTTGATAAAGCATATTTTAAGTGATAGAAAAAAGGTATAAAGTAAAGATCACTATGGAAAGTACCATATATTTCATACTTATATATTTCAATAAAACAAAAATCATAGTATGAAATACCTATGTAACATGTAGTATGTATGTTAATGTGTGCATAAAAATACACTTATTTGAAAAAATATTAATCCATTTATTAATAAATAATAAACCCAGATAATAACTTTCATGTAATGTTATCTCTAATCAAAGACACAACAAACCCATAGCATCTATACATATTACTATATTCTATGTTGATTATTTAAAAAAAAAATATGAATGATCTATTGATATGAACTTATTTTTATCCTTGACTATTAAGAGAAAGAGTATTGTTACATGTCAAATTAGTATGTGCATGTACACCTCACCTTTGAGATTCATTGATCACATATATACCCACGTTTTTCAATGGGTACATGATACCCACATATACTCTCCATGATATCTATATTGACATATCTTTTCCCATCACACCTTTATATCCTACATTTATTTTAGGATTATTTTATTTAATGTGATCTAGTTGAACACCCCCCCCCACAAAAAAAAATAGAATTACATTATCAGAGTATATTTGGAACTCCATGTAGAACCCAATACCTCACTTACAAAAGTAAGTAATGTTTATTTAACATACTCATGTATACACAACCACAACCAAAGGAGTTGGTCTAAGATAATTAACCAGGGGTAATTACTTACAAAATATGCTATGGGGAAGAAGGTTGCCTAAAAGGAAACTATGGGTTTTGGGGTATATTGGTGTACAAATAAATGGATAAGTCTTTAGCACCATACATGACACTAATTCTTGCACATAGGACCATTTATAGGTCCTTAACCCTCGATAGGTATCTCACTCCCCTTAGTAGGTTTTGGTTCTTCTTAAGGATGGTTAAATGGTTATTTTTAAAGAAACTAAAAGGGACAACATTACACCCCCTATGTTACCATTCAGTTACAATAGGTCTATGTAATGAGAATAAAGGTTTGATGCTATCATGACTATCATGTATATTGTATAAGATGCTAATCATATAAGTAGAAACCAATAAGTTGATTAAAACATATACAAATTTATACAATTATTCCTTAAACACATAATAAAATTTATTACTATTTATAAGAGAGTACAATCATGGAAAAAGAGTGCGAAACAACTCCCCCAAAAGATTGGGAATTTATAATAGAGTAAAAAATAGAACCACATGTAGATCCCACTACACTAACTTACCATGCATGATGTATTTAACATGATACTACACAAAATGAGTGGGAAACCCATAAATGGATTGGGTCAATGAGATACTTAGAAAAGGATGACCATCACTAGAAGCTTCCATAGATAAAGGGATTTCCTAAAGGGTGAAACACCATTCGAGGGGTATTATTGTGAGGGCCCACACTAATAAACTTTAAACCTTAGAAGGCACTCAGTTTCCCCATTAAACCACCTAGGGATCCTCAACCTAATACAAGGCCATAACATAGTGTGTTTACAATATAAAATTTCTAGAACTTAATAGTTTGATGTGGAATTATTAAAAAAAACTTACCCAAAAAACATAGGTGAAGAGTAAGTCAAAAAGGGAAGAAAGATAGTCCTTCACCTAGGTCTATGCAATCTAAAAGAAGCAAAATCTACCAAAAATCCTCATTTTATTCACATCCCCTAGAAGAAAAGTGAAAAAAAAAATACTTGCATCCTTTTCACCATTCTCCCCTCTTCCTTCTTCCCACCCATATCCTCTCATCCACCACCATCCACTTTCCCCCCTCCTCCATCCACTACCCCATACCTCATTCAATACTACGTTTAATGCAGAAGAGATAGAATTATCCTCAAAACCATTGAACTCATCTCCAAGGCACCAAAACATGCCAAATAGTCATTAATGCTAGGATCTAAAAAAATATAAAAAAATAAACAATATAAAATCCAAATAACATATGGTTCAAGCCACATTAAAATTAATTAATAAACATAAGAGTCTATACGAGGGTTGTGGGGAGGGGGTTTAGATGAGTCCTCAACATGACCTAATCACCATACCAAATGGCTATACCAATGAAATTTCATGGGTGGTGAGTTCATGGTGGAATATAAGAGGGGTCAAAATGAGGAGGGTTTCAAGAAGGAAAATAAAATCAACTGACATTAATTCTAACATGCAATAATACAATCAATAATACAACTTAAGGCATAATTTGAAATAAGACATGACAAAAACATAAAAAATTAAATTTTTTTTAATGGTATGAAACCAAAACTAAAGTATATATACCTATCATACCTCATCTGAGTAATAAAAGATCATGTTGTCTCCCCAGGTATTGAAACTATCACCCAACCTAGCTCATATTGAGTACCTATAACCATTGAATATAACATCATTAGTACCTAAACAATGAATAAATAATAAGATACAAAACTATAAAAAAATATTAATTACATCAATTATTTCATATATCATCTAATACATCAACTAAAATAGATCCATGTCCATTAACCTATAGTCAAAATGTCATCGTATCAAAGTCAATCAACACTATATCAGTTAGATAAAAGTAATGTAGAATTAATTATCAATGTGGTATTAATATTTAAATAGTTATTTAAATTATCAAATGGTGGGGTCATAACATCATCCCATATTTAAAATGGAGCAATCTTAATAACTATTCAAATATCCAAGCATAATGTTTCATGAAAATATGTTCATCTTCCCAAGTAGCACTTATTTGACTCAACGGGTCCCATTGAACCAAAAAAATTTGTATGTCCATATTTTTCAACTTAACACTATGATGGTCCAAGGTTATCACTATTTATAACTACATCCTTTCCTCTTTCATGACTTTTAGGTGTTTCTAATCCAAAACATGAAAGGGATCAGGTATGTATTTTCTTAATAAAGTAACATGAACTACATCATGAATCTTTCACAGAGGAGGAAAATCCAACCGATAGGCAACAAGATTAATCTTATCAATAATTTCAAAAGGACCGACAAAGAATGGAGTTATCTTGAAAGTTTTTACAAATTTTATTGAACTTTTTATGGTCTAACATGCAAAAAATATGTATCACCCACTCTAAATTCATGTGGAGTCCTCTTCTAGTCAGCATAACTCTTTTGCCAATTAGATGTAACTTTCATATTTTGGTGTATCAATTCCATCTATTTGTCATATTCTAGCAATATATCAGGGCCAAAAATAGCCTTATTTTTCAAAACTATCCCAACCAAGTGGGGTTTTACATTTTCACCCATACAAAGTTTCAAAAGGTGCCATTTTTATTGGAAAATGATAAGTATTATTGTAAGAAAATTAAACCAAATGGATATAATCTTCCCATTTATTATATTGATCCATGAAATATAGTTGTATAATGTCCTCAAAAACCTGATTGAGTCTCTCCATTTAGCCATCCATTTCTAAGTGGTAGGAAGAATTGAAATTTAACCACATTCCAAATGCTATGATCAAATTTTGCAAGAACCTTGATGTAAATAACTTATCTCAATTTAAGATAATTACTTCAAGTACACCATGTAGTCTAACCACTTATTTCAATAATCATTTCATAAACATTAAATCATCATCTATTAGATTTCCAATAATGAAGTGGCTAACTTTGGTATCCTTATCAATCACTATAATTATGGTATCATGTTTGATGCATGATTTAGGCATCCCTACAATAAAATCAAGTGAGAATATATCCCAAGTTCCTCTTGTAATTTCATGAGGGTACATCAACCCTCCAGGGGGTAATGCTCAACCTTTGCATTCTAAACATCTTACCACAAAATTAGTGACATCATACTTCATACCAAGCCAAAAATAAAGTCCTTTAATCTCATGTGTCATCATCATGATGTTAGGATGAGTGTAGTGACGTGTTGTATGCACTTATTTTAACATCAAATTTCATAAGTCACCTTACTTGGGTAGAAAAAATTAGTTTTTGTGCCTTATAAAGACATCTTATTAAAAATATAAGACTAAAAAATTCTTTGCTAAAGAATCATCATCCAAAACTACTCTTATTTCATGGCAAAATTCATCAATAAGTTGTTATTTTAACATAACACTTCTAAAATTTCCATATAGTATAGATAAGGAATTAAGGTACATGCTTCAATTGAGTACGTCAGCAACATGATTTTCCTTTCCCTTGACATAAGATATGTCTATGTCAAATTTACTAAAAAATTCTATCCATTTTCATTGGCATGCATTTAAATCATCTTGTGAAAATAAGTATTCTAGGTTGAGGTGATCAAACATTACCTTGAAGGGCTTTCCCAATATAATTTTTTTTCATTATTTAAGAGAATGCATAATGGTAGAAAGCTCCATGTCATGCATGAGATATTTATTCTCATGTTATTTAATATTATATGACTCATAAGCCATTAGTTTACCATCTTGAGTTAAAATACCTTCATAAACTTCCTTAGAAACATCATCCCACACCTCAAAATTACCATTCAGATCAAGAATAATAAGTATGGGTGTTTTTGTTAATAACACTTTTAGCTTTGTAACATATTATTCACATTGAGTAATTCACCTAAATTTCATTCATTTGTGATGTAAATAAGTGATAAGATGGGACATGCTAGAAACTTTTTCCACAAACTATCGGTAATAACCAACCAAGCCCATGAAACTGTGCACTTCATGCATGTTAGTTAGAGAAAGCTAGTCCTAAATGGATTTTATCTTTATTGGGTGTATATCAATGCCATATTTTGAAATTATATGGCCCAAGTGATGAATTTTATATTCATAAAAAAAAACATTTAAAATTTTTTCCATATAGCTTATGTTGTCTTAGCCTTTACAAGACTAGACGGAGGTGTTGATCATGTTCATATTAATTTTTAGAGTAAATAATAATATCATCAAGGAACACTAACACAAATTTGTACAAGAATAATTAAAACAAATAATTGATAAGGTCCATAAATTCCTCTAGATAATTATCTATCTCAAACAATAATATCATGAAATTGTAATGCTCATACCAAGTTTGAAAGGCTATTTCATGAATGTCTTATTCTTTGATCCTTAGTTGATGGTAGCTTGATCTTAAATTGATCTTTGAGAAGACTATAAAACCATTAATTTGATCAAATAAATCATATATCCTTGGTAAGGGATATTGATTTTTAATTTTTACCTTATGGACTAGGCAGAAATCAATACATAACTTTAAAGTTCCATCTTTCTTTTTGACAAAAAAATTGGAGCACCCCAAGGAGACATACTTGGTTAGATTCATCTGCTATCCAAAATTTCTTGCAACTACAAATTTAATTCCTATAGGATAGACACATTCACAAAATAGGGAGTCTTTTATGTAGGGCCATATCTTGACATAATATCAATTACAAATTCATATTCATGCTTAGGTGGAAACCCAAGAAACGTTGTTAGATAAACATCTATAAACACATTCAAGATAGGAAAATCTGGGTGAGTTAGTTCCTTATATTTGGGTAACTCATGTAATTGGACTATGTAAATTTTGAATGCCTTTATAATAGCCCTTTTTATCTACAAGGCTAAAAGTATCTTTAATTTTTAGGCCTTTGAATATCTTGCATTCTACAAGCCTCCCAAGGTCATGGATGCACTACACTTTTTTACCAACATAACCAAGTGTTGCTTGGTGTGTTTGTAGCCAATCCAATATAAAAATGAGATCATATGACCCAAAAGGTGCTAGGAATATATTTACCTTGGTTTTGAAGACACCAAGATTAATTTTAGATTTTTTCAAGAATTCATGAATAGGTACCCTTTTGCCAGTACCAAACTCAACCTTCAAACATTATCTTATCATTATAGGTTCAATCTTACATTTTTTTCTAGCATTAGGATATATAAAACTATCAATTATACCTGAGTAAACTAGAATAGATATAGGAAAACCATTAATATTACCTTTGGTTTCTATTGGGTTAGCTTGAAAATCATCATTGCAATTGTCTAAAACTACATACACCCTGTGGTTGGCTGATTGGACCGATTTCAACTTGGTGAAATCCTTTCTATAGTGGTTATCACCACATTCCTAGTATACAACCCTAGATGGAGCTAATGGAATAGTAATTATACCCATGTTTGGTCCACATTGTTTGTTTTAGGGTTTTTCCTTCTTAAAATACCCTAATTTAGATGAGCCATATGATTTAAGGTTTATAATTTGGTTGGAAAAGTTGTTAAAATTCTTGTTATTTCTATAAAATCTATGATTTTGGTCTAATTTTCTAAAGTTATTAGACACAAGAGAGATATTTTTTGTCTTAGATTATATCATGTTTAATTTTAAACCCTACCTTGCCTTCTGATGAGACTCCTCTTTCTCTTCAGCCTGATAAGTTGATTCAATGGTAACTACTAAGGTCCTCAAATTTTTCATATTGACATCATGCCTCAATATCTCTTTAAGCATAAGATTAAATTTGGTGATCTTTGTTTCCTATGCATGCATGTAATTCACATGAAATAACATATTTAATAATATGTTTTCATATTTAGAAAAAATCATGTTTTCTTATTTTAGCAACTAAAAATTAATTATTTTCTATTCCTTGTAGTTGGCATTCAGATACCTTTTTTGAAACTTTATTTCAAATATAATCCAGTTTAAATCCATTGGCTAGTATGCCTCTATAGCATAGATGTGATTCCACCACAAGGTTGCAGGTCTAGCCAGCTGATAAGCTACCACCCTTACTTTCACATTTGATGGCATGTTATGCAGGTTAAAATATTTATGCAAGTTAACTAGCCATGGATTAGCTACATCACCAAATTATTTACCAAAAAAGGTAGGTCATATAAGTTTCTTTAGTTCCTTAACGATTGGGTCAACCATAATCAAAGGCATCTCTTGTAATACCAATTCTTCTACTTGGCCTATCTCTAATTTATGGACTTCCACTTGGGATACACCTTCAATATTATTTAGCCTTCACTCTTAACTATCAATCTTGCCTTGTAGATTATTCAACATTGTCAATATTCCACTAAGGATTTACTCATGCTTGTCGATTGGGTTTCCATTAATTGTATGAACATTCAAAACTCATTATTACTATTAGAATTATTTATGGGTAGTTCATCTTAATTTTTAATGGGGTTATAGGCACCATGACCCCTAATTTGGACTCTACCTCTGCTTCTAACTATATTAACATTATACCAATTATTGTGAATGTTTCCACCATTCAATCTCATCCTAATCATCCTAAGTTACAAAATAATAACTTAGAAGATTTTAGACTTAAAATTTTTCATTCCCAACGTTCCCTATAGAAAAACACTATTTTGATACTAGATGAAACAACCCAAAAAAATGGAATTACATTATCAGAGTATGTTTGGGACTATGTGCAGGGCCCAATACCTTGCTTTTTGAAGAAAGAAATGTTCATTTAGCATACTCATGTATGTTCAACCAAAATTGAAGGAGGTGATATAAGATAATTAACCAGAGGTAATTAATTATAAAATATGTTATGGGAAAGTAGGTTTCCTAAAAATAAACTATTTGATTTGGGGCATATCGATGTATAAATACACATATAAGTCTTGAGCACCATACATAGAACTAATTCTTCTACATATGACCATTTATAGGTTCTTAACCCTCAATAGTTACATCAATCCCCTCAATAGGTTTTGGTTCTGATCAAGGATGGTTAAATGGTTAATTATTAAAGAAATCAAAAGGTAAAATGTTACACCTACTATGTTAACATTTAGTTATAACATGTATATGGAATGATAACAAAGGTATGATGTTATCATGAATATCCTATATATATTTTATAATGATAATCATACAAGTAGTAATAAATAAGTTGATTAAAGAACATAAAAATTTATACAAGGATTCCTTAAGCACACAATAGAATTTATTATTATCTATAAGAGAGTACAATCATGGAAAAAGAGTGAAATATGGAGGTGTTATAGGCAGCTAAATTGGTGATACCATCCAAGGGTAATCAACTTTATCTTTGGCTCAATTTCATTGCACCATTACCTAATTTATTTGAAACTCACATGTCACCCAATATTAAATTGAAATATAACTAAATTTGTCTTACTCCTTAAAGCCATAAATATTATTATAGTTCCATACTTATAAAATTTCATGCTATTCAATTTATTAAACATGAATTCCTCATTATGATTAATGATTAATGATGTATCTTATCATCACCTCCATTGTTACTAGATAAGATATAGTGTGAAACTCATAAATTTTATTCATGCAAAAGAGATCATGTTGACAAATAGTCAAGGTGTGTATAGTTAACAAGAGGTATGCATTGATATAAATGAAATGTGTATTTAAGCCAAGCATGTGTTTCCCTAAAATTAGATTATTAGATAAATATATTATATCTAAGGTAGCATATTACTCATCCCATACTCATTAATATTCCATAAAATTATCAATTATTGAATACTATAAAACTCAAGTTATGTTGTAATTAAACACCTAACTAAACCATTCTATATAATCCATTAACATGCTCAAGAAAATCATGTAGCTGTATTAGTTTCATTAAAAAAATTCCTACTATGATAAATCACTTATTTCATATGTAATTTTCATATATGGGTCAACAAAGTGTAGCCATTACTATGTTATTAAGATAATTATAGCCATATATGTGGTCATCATAACTAATAAGAACCTTAAGGAAACTAGTTACTTGCCATTTCCAAAAATAGGAATTTTGTTTCAATGATAGACCAATTTTGAAGTAAAAATAAATCATAAGGAGTGCACATACTTATAAAATGATGCAAAATTTATCATAAGCAAAGTCTGAAAGGATCATGATCATCATAAAATTTTCACATAAGTTGAGTGTTAATAGTCATGCAATCCATAAGTGTCACCCTAAAATAGGAATTTATATCCCTTCACTTAATAAGTGAAATCCAATACAAATCCATACTAGTGACTAAAATAATGTAAAAATGGTTTATCATACCCTTAGGCAAAGTAACTCAATAATTTATACTCATTTTAACCAATATAAAAGAGTTGAATGCAAGCTAATTGAATCTACCTGATTCACATAACCACTATCAATAAGAGGATAAAGCACTAGAATATTTTTAGTAACTTAAGGATATCATTATTTATATATTTCATTGTAATATTTATAATATTACACACATCACTCTACAATTTAAATAATTCATTATAGAAGTTAACATAACCTTATAACAAGAGCTGGGCAACCTTCTCTTTAGATACAACTCAAAATTTTATGCATTTCTAGCAAGAGTAATAGATATGGAAAATTAAGAAAATGTAATATATCAAAAATTTACTATTTACCAATAAATTTTCATACCTCATATGCAACCATATAAGTTTTACAGTAACCCAAAACCTGAATTGGAGGGGATTACAATGATGTTTCCATTCATTATGTTTCCTTACCAATGTCTTCTCATATTACAACAACAAGAAGTTAGCTATACCTTAGTACTTACACATAAATTTATTATGAAAAACATGATAATATATCCATTTAAGATAATTTAATCGTATACATAATTCTCATACTCCATTTATTATGGTTCTAACATCACTAAGTGCTGAATGTGAAGAATCAATAAGGCTTTACCATCTAATAACCAACGTAGAAACTAGGAGATCATAACAAGTGATTCAATTTAAAAGATATAAAAGGTATTGTAGATTCATACCCTATGTCAATAATTTCATAACCCTTTACTCCACTTACAACATAATCCATTATCAAAGAGGTAAACATTAGCATATAATGACTACAATGTAAAACTAAATCAATATCAATAAATGTAACTAATTTACAACTATGCTCACTATACATACATCATGGAAACATTAATATAATTAATTATAAAAAAACTTATGAAATAACTTATACCATAATGTTATTAAGTTCGTTACACCTATCCTCAATATCATCTAGGAGTATGGGCAACATATAATCATGACAAAACAAACCCTCCCAACCATCCCTACGAGCTTAACCATCGATGTTCCTTACCACCCCATCCATTAGCTAGATGGTAGGTTTTAGAAATTGAGGTTAGTAAGGGATTTAGAGAAAATATAGGTTCCCTAAGCCATTGTATGACTCAACACAATTACATAAGTATAAAATAAGAAAGTGACCAGTAGGTACTTCATTCAAAGACAAGGCAAAAATAAGCCCTATGAATGGCATTACTACGAATTGGAAGTGGGGATAATATATTATAGTCAGGTTCAAAAATAATATAAATGGGTTTATTTACTAAATATGAGTCCATAGTGATCATTATTGTCATGCTTAGAAATCTTGCAAGTGTCAACTTAGCCATTGGACTAATCTGCATTTCATGCAGATAAGTCCATAACTATAAGCTCAACTATATAAGTCAAGGAATTAAAATTTTGATAACAATAGGGATAAAATAAAATATTTAAAACAAAAATAACCAATGACATAATGTAGTGCAAAAGTATGACCATCATAAGACAATAGTCAACATATAACTAGTTAGTTCATAACCGGTCAACACACAAACAATCAACACATAACTAGTCAACACATTTTCAACCTTGACTTCCAACTATACCCATCATTTCAAAAATAACCAATAAATGAGTTCAAAAAATAAATTTAAGTCTTCATATCAAATAAAAAAGGTAAGGAGAGTTGATATGATGATTTTTTGAGATCATCATGAGGTCCTATGACCTCATGATGATTCCCAAAATCTTAATATCAAGGTTAAATGATTTAATAATTTCAAATAAACTTAATTAAAAGATTTAAGTAAATGTTAAAGATATGGTATATGTTTAATAAAATTCACTAGGGCTTCACCCCATAACCCAATGTAGGCTAATATTAGTTTGTAACTCTTTGAATAAATCATAAGTGAATATTTATGTATAAAATATACTATTTAAACATATAAAAACTAGTTTCAACATTAAATTGTAGTCATTAAATTGATTTATCAAAGTCCAAGTATGATTTAGAAACCCAATTATTACTAATAAAGAAACATTGAAATTGATTTACAAACCCTCAATAATAAGCCAAACCCACATAATGTCACAACAAGAACATGGTATGGTGACATGGTTACAAACTAGTTTGAATTTATCCATACAAAACATAATTTAGTAGGGTAAGATGACCATGCTAGGAGAGAGAAACATAAATACCCCAATATGTTGCAAAAAACCCTCAAAAATCAAATAAAGGTTTCTTATACTAGTTCTTAACATTTTTTTTTATAAAATAGAAATTCTAGGGTATTAACTTGAATTTTTTATGCAAATGAATGGAATAGCTTCAATTCCTTAGGTGCTAGATACTCATCCTGAAGTCTCATGACTTTTGGCTAAGTATGTAGCATCCCCATTTTTATTTAATATATTACTTTGAAAAGTATAACCTAACATCCAGACATTTAAAAAAAAACTTACCTAAATAATGTAGGTGAAGTGCAAGTCAAAAAGGGAAGAAATCCAATCCTTCACCTAGGTCTATGCAGTTCAAAAGAAGCAAAATCCACCAAAAACTCTCATTTTCTCCATAGCCCCTAGAACAAAAGACCAAAAATGAACCCGTACATCACTTTTTCCCATTCTCCCTCTTCCTTATTCCCACCCGTGTCCTCTCACCCATCACCATCTACTTTCCCCCTCCTTCATCCATCACTCCATACCTAATTCAATAATACATTTAATGTAAAGGAGAGATAATTCTACCCAAAAATGTTGACCTCATCCCTAAGGCACCAAAATGAGCCAAACAGTCATTAATGCTAGGATATGGAAAAATTTAAAATAATAAACAATAGAAAATCCAAATAACATATGGTTCAATCCACATTAAAATTACTTAATCAACATAAGATTCTATATGGGAGTTATGGGGAGGGGGCCTAGATGAGTCCTCAACATGACCTAGTCACCATGTCAAATGGCTAGACCAAGGTAAGGTTATGGGTGGTGAGTTTATGGTGGAAGAGAAGATGGGTCTGAATGAGGAGGGTTTCAAAAAGTAAAATAGAAATAATTGACATTAATTCTAACACACAACAATGCAATCAAAAATATGACTTAAGGCAAAAAAGAGAAAAATACATGACTACAACATGTAAAATGACATAATTGTCCAATGGCATGAAACCAAAATTGAACTATATATATACCTATCAGAACTCATCCAATTACTCAAAAATAAATTTATCTCCTTAGGTATCAAAACTATCACCCAGCCTAACTCATATTAGGTACTTGTAACCACTAAATATGACATCAGTAGCAATTGAATGATGAATAAATAATATGATACTAAATTTAAATAAAACATCAATTACATCCATTAGTTCATATATCATCTAATGTAACAATTAAAATATAACCATGTCCATCAACTTGTAATTGAAATGTCATTATATCAAAGTCCATCAACATAGTACTAGTTAGATAAAAGTATTGCAGAATTAGTTATACATGCGATAGTAATATTTAAATTCAAAGTATCGAATGGTGGGATCCTAACACTAATAAGATATAATTTTTGCACTAATTCATATTTTTTAATGTGTTACAATGAAACATTGATTTGAATGTAAAATCAAAGTTTGATTACACAATTGTACTTACTATAAATAAAAATAATACAAAGGATATAGATACTTATAATTTTACATTTTTCTACATGTTTGAGACTAAATTTAGGTATCTTAAAATACTATAAAATGGATTATAATTTTATTGTATTAGGAACATAGGTGTCTAGATATGCCTAGATGAGCCTATCAAGATACATATGCTATAGTCTCACATAAACATATGATATTTATAGATTCATCATGTGAATATGTTCCTCTATTTTTTTTTTATATGTATAAAGTCAATACTTATATTGTAATTTTATAAAATATATAATATCAAATGTAATTTAAAGTGGATGTAATTGGAGGTAATCATACTTGGTTGAGAGAGTATATTAGATAATAGGGACATATATGTGATAAAGCTTATTTTAAGTGATATAAAAAATATATAGAGTAAAGATAACTATGGAATGTACCATATGTTTCATACTTATGTATTTTAATAAAACAAAAATCATAGTAGAAAATACCTATGTAACATGTACTATGTATGTGAATGTGTGCATAAAAATACACCTATTTAAAAAAATAATAATCCATTTATTAATTAGGAATAAATCCAAATAATAAATTTCATGCAATGTTATCTCTAATAAAAACCACAACAAACCCATAATATCTATACATATTACTAGATTCTATGTTGATTATTTTAATAAAAACTATATGCACAATCTATTGATACAAAATTATTTATATCCTTGACTATTAAGAAAAAGAGTATTGTTACATGTCATATTAGTATGTGCATGTACGCCTCACCTTTGAGATTCATTGGTCACATATATACCTACATTTTTCAATGGGTGCATGATACCTGTTGGCCATTTTTGGCCTACATAAGAAGCTCTTGCATGGTTTGATGAAGAATACATGTTTATATGTTTTTTAAACATTTGATTCATGGAATATATTTTAGAGACCCAATGGGGTATCAAACATGCTTTTAAAAATGGGAAAAATCACAAGTAGGTAGTTTATTGAGGCCATATCTCACACATGTGGATAAGTCAGGAAGAATTGGTCATATGGATCCATTCACTTTTATGCCAAGATTGTATGCACCAAATCCCAGGTCTTCTACCAAAACACAAATTAATTTATGTATGTGCAAAGCTTTATTTTTAGTCAATTTTCACTAGGTTTCCCATACTTAGCCAAATGAGCTCGACCATCACCAAGACATCATATTGGAGAAGATATGGACCAACCATATTGAACATTGAATATATTCACTTTAAAATCCCTTGAGACTAGTAGATTAAATGGGTTTGTCCTTTTTGACCTTAAGAACATCCCTTGAAATTTTGAGGCCTCTATGAATTTTTATTTTCAAGTTATAAACCGTTAAAAATAGACCTGCAACATAAGATGTTCATGCCAATGTTGAATTAATGCTCAAGAAAAATCTATCTGTGCTTAAATTTGATGGTCTATAAGACATCAATAAAATTCTACACGATAAAAAATGATGGTCAGTAGGATGTCAAATTTAAGGATAGAGCAAGAAAAATCATATAGATCTTAAATTTAATGGTCACACAACCATCAAAGACAGTCATGCAAACATCATTTGACAAGAGCAAGGATGACAATATTAAGGCCATGAACTAACCATTGGATTTAAAATAGTGGGTCCTAGCAAATTGATGATTGGAATTTGATTGAGTATTTAAATCTGATAGAGAGCAATGGTCAAAGAGTTAACAAATCTCAAGGGTGAATGTGTGCATGATAATTGTTAAACATGCGTATAGTGAGAAGGAGATCGATGATCCATGGGCTTTCATAAAAATTGAAATTGATGGAGTGAGTTAAGTTAACTTGTCAATAAGCCAAGTTTTATTTTGACAATCAATCAGATTATAGATAAACCCAAGATTCTTGATGAAGGTTTGGAAGTTTTTGTTTGACCAAGAAACATAAGGTTCTACAGGGGTTTTTTATGCCATTAGAGCTAGTTTAAATGCCATGGAGTGGTCTAGGTGGTGTAGTGAGATATAAGGAGCACATATGGATTATCATTAAGGTTAAAATATAGACTTCTAATTCATATTTTTACTTGAGTGAGGTTTTTTTTGTAGTAATGATTCACCCTTTTAAGGTGGATTCGTGTATGCATAAATGGGTTTTTAGTTCCTAGATGGAAAAGATGGGTTTATTTGGACCTATTATAATACAAAAAAGTCTCTTATAGTCTATAGGTCTATATTGATATGGAAACTATAGGAAAACCAATATCCTTAAGTTGGTTTTCCACCTATAAGTAGATCTATAATCCAAACACTAGAGATATAATTAATGCAAAATTTCTTCATTCTATAGCATGGTGATAGTCTTGACAAGCAGTTACCTAAAAGGCACTGAACCATGATCCAATTAGATCTATGAGCAAGAGGTTTTGTATTCAAGTAATATATGGCATAAAGGATCAAAATAAATATCTAGTATTGTTAACTATAGCTAAGATCATTTAATACATCTTTGAGACCTTTGGTAACCTTCTCACTCAATAAGCCACATGCAATGTTTAGTTTGATAAAAAAGGTGGAAATGTTTCTATTGGTTAAGGAATAAAAATTTGTATCTTAGGTTTATTTAATGACCTAATATAGGTGTTATTTTTTTGATAGCATGCTCGTACATCCTTTCTAGTTGAATCTTTCCTTCTATATATCATGTTCTCATTCCCATAGCCCTAAGGGGGTTCTCAAATTTTGGCATTTAGCATTTTTATTTATGAGACAAGGATACTAATTGAGAATATTTAAAGTGTGTGCTAATTTTATAAGGTTAAACCCTATCAAAATATTGTAATAACTACATTTATAAGTAATAGGATCAACTATTTTCCTGTCTCTAATATTTAATCAGTGTTTAGCATGCTTGTGTATGGTTAATTTGTGAAGGAGATTCTTCCTAATTTTTTGTCCTTCTACTTACCTCTTTTAAGGTGTTTTAAAGATAACCTATAGGTCTAGATTAGTTTTCTATCTAGAACCTCTTCCATGAAATATCTATGCAGTTAGTGAGATTGTGAGATTGAGTAATCCATAGTTGTATATTTGTCAATCTAGTGTGTGTTTGAGCTTATATGAGTGCCCATATAACTTTGGTGCATCAAAATTTTATCTTTATTAATATCCCTTATTATCTTTCTAATAATTTTCTCATGAATCATTAGGATTAGATTTAGTCTTAAGTGAGCATCAAAGAGGAAGTTGGCTTACTCTAGAGGTTCAGGCCCACCATAGGTTACCCATAGCTCGGGGTCATTCCAATATTATAGCTTAGTTGGAGAGAGCCTGAAGAACCCTCTCCAAGGGTGAAAATTAAGCCCATAGCACACTCAATGGGACACCACTTCTTCTAAAAGGAATATTGATCAAAGTTGAATCTAATTTGATCAAATTTACAATAATTAAGCTCCTAAAAATAGCATATGGTGGCTTTAAAAGGGAAGAATCAACACTATGGTGAAAAAAAGTAGCTTCATCTCATGTCAAAGTAATAACAAGGTCATGTTTAAGAGGTATTCATTTTGATTTTATAGAACTACATTTAAATTCATCAAAAAAATTAAGGTTTGTAAATACTCATCCATATCAAGGAACATTTTCTCTTAGTCCATTTCCAAGTCCTAGACCTATAAGAATTACTTTATTACCCCTTGCATATCTATGGTATTCCTTAGAGATTTTACATCTTTTAATGAAAAAATCCACCTAACCCTTCTTCATTATGATCCTATCCCATTTTTATCCCTCAAAAGTGTTCCCTATTACACTAGACACTAAGCTATAACACCCTCTAAGCACTTCATGGACATATCCAACTTTTTAAATATCCATAATGTCACTGAGGAGAATATGTCTATCAAGATACTAGCTACTTCCTTCAAAGGAAAGGCTCTAGATTAGTATAGAGGCCTTGCTGCTAAATTTATTCAAACATGGGATGAATTAGGGGAAGCCTCATGCAAAAGATATTAGGATAAAAGTGACCATTTGTCACCTAAAGAACAACTAACTACCATCAGAAGAGCTCCTCATGAAGTCATGCAAGACTTCAACACAAGGTTCTATAAAACTTGGGATAAAATCCTAGTCATAGTTCAACCAACCCCTAAATTTGCTTTCCTATATTTTTTAAAGGATTTAAATAGTGACATAGTAGTGATGGTCTAATCTATGGGAGGAAATATACTTCAAAATGTATATGAGGTGGCCATTAAGGTATAAAATTGCCTAATTCAAATTGGAAAACTTACACCTAGACCACCAATGCCCTTATTTCCTCAAATTAGACCACCCCTATTATTATTCCTCTATTGGGTGTCATTATTCCTATACCAAAAATTATTGTAATCCCTACACCAAAGTAAGATAAAGTTTATACTAGTGGAACTAGTGATTCACTAGAGCAGAAAAATTTTCAAGAGCTCAAAAACATGTTTCTATCTTTGGGGAATGAGATAGCAAATGTCAAAAGCCAACATGCCTTCAATAGCCCTGATAAAAGTTCATATTAGCCTTAGTAGTAATAATTTCAAGCAAATAAGCCTCTATATAAGTGGAACTACTAAGGTCAGGGCCAAGGTCAAAACCAAGGATAAGGACATCATAGCTACAATAGGTAGAATAACATCAACCCTAATGTTGCTAGTACTTCCAGCTCCTTGATCCTAGTTCAAAATAATGTGTCTCAAAAAGTAGCAGGTACCATGCCTTAGAACTAGTCCTTTGGTTAGCATAATGTCCCAAGTGTTGACCTTAACCAAGCCTTCAATGATCAATGATAGTAGGCTACTAATTTTAGATACAACCAAGTTCTCATGGCCCAAAATCTAGAGGTGCATGTGATGACTAGACTAGAGGAGATTTCACAAGCTCAATAATCTAATTACGGATCAAATTAGTTGGATGCTACAATGATTAATTGTGAATAAAGAGAGTGTTACACATCTATTTATAGGCTAGTTCTAGCCAAGCTTATATTCTATTGGTAATAAATGCAATATTTAAAAGAAGGAACATGAATGGTAGTTAATAAGTAGTCAAAGAGATTCCCACCATTACTCCTTCATTGAAAAAGCCAATTGAAATTTATGTCACTCCAAAGGTCCTAATACCTCTAAGAAATCAAATCTAAAGGATTTTTATTTTTCCCCAAGGCTCAAAAGTTCAAAAAACATCAATGGTGGCTCCCAAAACATAAACAAAGGTTGTTGGTTCACCCATAAATATTTTTTAACAAATGAAAAATTCAAGTGTGAGTGTGCCCATGTGGGATATGCTCTCCATGCTTGGCCAAGTAGACATCATTCAAGAAGGGTTAGAAAAGATCAATGTTGTAGATAAGATATCAAGTAAGGTGAATAAATTTCTCACCAATGCAACCAAATGGATAAAGGAAGGTAAATAAAGTAAATAAGTCAAGCCTAATTCCTTTTATATTTCATTAATCATTGTAAACTATCTAGTGCACAATTGTTTAGTGGATAGTGGGGTTAGTACCTTGATGATGCCAAAGTCCATAGCTGATTAGCTTGGTATTAAATATGACTCATAATATAAAGGATTATTTTAAATTTATGGGTCTTCTCCCAAACCATATAGTATAATTAGGGACCTCAATATTACCTTACAATCTTATCCTAGTGTCTTGATGGCCCAAGATGTCTTGATCTTAGATGTGCCTCCTCACTTTGAACTATATTTTTCCATGGATTTCACAACAAATATAAGTGGATATATTGAATATAATTGGTCCTATATGGCATTCAAGATAAGGTATGGAACCAAGGTATCAATCAAAACTAATCCCATTTCACAATTACATATAGATCCCTATGGGCCAAATAGTGTCAACATCAATTACACCATCATTGATGAGGACAAATTTGCAATGAGAAAGGATTTGAAAAATCATCTATAAGAGGTACTAGACATGTTCTTGGATGAGTTTTGGAATGATAAATGGTTGGTGGATCCATTATAAGTCATTAAAGAAATATTCTTTGGTGTTTTCTATTTACATGAAGAGAATCATCCTATGCCATCGCTCATGAAGCCTCAAGAAGACCCTAGTGGTCTATGGAATTTATTCTTTGATGGCTCAAGGAGAAATAATTAGGTGGGTATAGGTGTCATGATAATATACCCTTCATATGATAAGTATTTCTCTTCATATAGGTTCCAATTCATCTACTCTTACAATGTAGTAGAGTATGAGTGTCTCATCCATAACCTTCAATGGGCCAATAAGAGATAGATCAAGTAATTGCAAGTATATGGGGATAGAAAATTGGTTGTACACCAGGTTATAGGTTAGAATGCCACTAATAGCAATATAATAAATTACTAAAATCATAGAGTGTGGGACCTCATTGAGGACTTTTAGGATTTCAACATCCAATCAATGCCAAGAGGCCAAAACCAAAATGTCGATAGCCTATCAAAATGTCGATAGCCTATCATTTTGACATCCCTAATGATATGTAGAGAACCAAGGTTCAACCACATGTAAAAGTGGTAATAATACCATTAGCGATAGATAAAAAATATCATTGGTAGGTCTTTGAAAATGAAAAATAGATTACAAGCTTCTTGTAACAAGAATTAGAGATCTCCTCCCTCAACCAAGACAAATTATAGCATTAGTATAGGGAGTAGATTATCTAGTTAAGGTCCAACAAGCTTCCTAAAGGGTTAGTCACCCTAAAAGGCCTATTTCATGAAGGATACCATATGTGGAAGGATAAATTAGTGATGTCAACTAACGAAGAGAACTATGAAATATTTCTTATATTTGAGGATAAGATCCTCAAGATTGGAAAGGTAAGCACTAAATATAAAATTCATGATTTCATAGAGCTCTATAAAGAATACCTAGACATATTTAATTGGAAATATAAGGACATAAAGGGCTTTGATCCTAATCTATCCCAACACACAATAGAGATAGAGGCTAATGCCAAGCCTATCAGGTAGAAATAGAGGCCCATAAACCCCAAAATTAAAGAGCTCATTAGAAAGGAGTTGACCAAGCTTGTGTAGCTAACCTATTACCTATCAGAAAGAAGAGTGGGGAGATCAGACTGTGTGTGGACTTTAGGGATATTAATAAGGTATCTTTGAAGGACCATTACCCTCTACCATATATGGAATAACTCCTAAAAGTAGTTGTGTGTTCAGAACATTTCTCTCTTTTAGATGGATATTCAAGATATAATCAAGTGCTAGTGAGAGAGGATGACCAATACAAGACTGCTTTCACCACCAAGTGGGGGACATTTTCTTATTAGAAGATGCCTTTTATATTATCTAGTGTTGGGGAAACCTTTTAAATGGAAATAGACATGGACTTCCAAGGATTGATAAATAAAATGGTGATATTAAATATAGATGACATTATAGTCTTCTCTAAGAATTTTTGTGAGCACATAGACCATTTGAGGCTAATATTCTAGATATGTAGAGAGTATGGGATCTATTTAAATCCCCAAAAATGTGTGTTTTATATACATAAAGGTAATATATTAGGTCATTTTATTTCAAAATATTGACTATCCATTGACCCTAACATATTAAGTGATATCTTAGCCTTATCCTTGCCAAAGCATAGAATGGGGATCTAGAGCTTCCTTGGGGAGATCAACTTTGTGAAAAGTTTCATACTTGGTTTTGCAAACCTAGTTAGTCTTATCACTTCCATGTTAAAGAAGATCCAAGTGTTTGCTTAGTATAACAAAGGAAAGGTATATTTTGAAGCCATCAATTAGGCCATTTCCCTAGCACCCTCATTCTTAAATCTTAATTTCTCCAAAGACTTCATCTTGTACACCTTTGCTAACATTGACAACATATCAACTATGTTGATGCAAAAGAATAGTTAAGTAATGGAGCATTCAATTGTATTTTTTAGTCAAGGGCTAGAAGGATATAAGGTTAGGTACACTTTCATTGAGAAGTAGGTTATTTCAACCTTGAGAAGCCTCAAGAATTTTAGGCCCATGCTCTTCAATAACAAGATCCATCTTATGGTGTCTCATCCTGGAGTTAGGGATTTCTTCCTTAATAAAAATTTGAATGAGAAGAGAGTAGAATGGATCACAAAGGTCATAAAATATGACATAGAGATCAAGGTCACTAATTTGGTCAAGGGAAATATCTTTTGTGAGCACATGGTGAATGACCTCCAAGAAGATAAGGAAGTTGTTTTGGTCACCCAAGATAACTCACAAGCAGGTACACCTCCACTTCAAAAGAGTTGGATTCAAAATATGGCTCACTTCTTGGAAAAAGGAGAATTCCCCCAAGGTTTGGATAGAAAAAAAAAGGTATTTCAAGATCCAATCTATACCTTATGCATTAGTTTATGGTGTTATTTTTAGAAAAGACCTCAATGGGGTACTCCTTAGATGCATATATGGTGACTAGGTGACAAAACTCTTGGATCAGTTACATGATGGACCTATAGGAGGTTATTTTATACCTAAAAACATCATAGTAAAATTAATGAAGGCTGGTTATTACTGGCCTAAACTTTTCAAAGATGCCCATGCATGGGTTAGAAAATGCCAGAAGTGTGCCCTCTTTATAGGAAAGCAAAAACTAGCATCCCTTCCACTCAATCCTATTTAGGTGGAGTAACCCTTCATGCAATGAGGGTTAGAAATCATAGATGATCAATTCACCATCGAGTGTAAGACATAAATGTGTGCTCACTACAACATACTACTTCACTAGGTAGGTAAAATCCATTGCTTTGAAGGAAGCTAGTGAAGGTGTAGTCTTGGATTTTTATGACAACCTTGTAACCAGATTTGGTGTCCCAGCCACCATAATTTTTTATAATGTATTGTCATTCCTTGGCATGAAAACAAGTAAATGGGATATTAAATTATGAATATACCTTATCACTTCTTACTACTACTATACTCAAGGAAATGGACTAGTAGAGTCAATAAAAAAGAATTTACTGAGTATCATCAAGAGGACCATGGAATAAAATTAGAGAACATGGCATACCAAACTAAAGAAAACCTTGCAGACTGATAGGGTGACTCCTAAAACTAACATTGGTAATTCTCCATATGTTCTTGTGTATGGAAGAGAATCTAATTTTCCCATCTCTTTTGAGTTGCCTACACTAGAATTAACCCATCAACTTGAGTTAATGGAAGATGATTCCATGAATGTGAGAATGGTAGAACTCATGGATCTAGAAGAAACTAGGGACCTTGATTGAAAACTTTGGAATCACATCAAGATCAAGTCAAAAGGTCTTTTAACAAAAGAGATACAAAAAGAATATTTAAGGAAGGGGACCTAGTCCTCAAATGGGACTCAAATAAGGCCAAACCAAGTAACTATACCAAGTTTGATAGCTTGTGGAGTGGTCCTTATTTGATCCATGGATGAAAGTAACACAAAGCTTTTTAGCTTGCCTAACTGGATGGAGAGGTAATACCCATCAAAATAAATGGAATTCATTTGAATCCATATTATTAAATAGCATTTAATCTATTTTAACATATTGTACATGGTAGAATAGCTTTATGTTTTCCTCTAAATTACCTTGTGATTTTTTTTATATTCTATTATTCCCTCTTCCAAAGTGCCTAGAGTATTTTGTTGTGTTTTTTTATTTTGATACTTATTACTTTAAGAGAGGTTTATCTTAGTTACAGAAGCTAATGACTCCATACCCAATGGATTGGATAATACAAATGGTATGGGTTCTCAAAGCATAACATGCATGCTTCCCTCTGAGTCACCAAAGATGTTGTCCATTTTTTATCCACATGAGAATCTCTTGCATGGTTTGATGAAGCATGAAAATTTTCACATATTTTAAACATTAGAGCATGGAATATATTGAAAATAACCTCTGGGGTATCAAACATGCTTAGAATAATGGTAGAAAGCACAAGAAGGTAGTTTGTTGAGGTTATATCTCACATGTGTAGACAAGTCAGGAATAATTGGTCATATGGGTTTGTTCACTTTTGTGCCAAGATCGTATGTGCCAAATCCCAAGTCCTTCAATGAGGCATAAAATTAGGTTATGTATGTGAAAAGTTGGATTTTTAATTAGTTTTCACTAGGTTTCCCATACTTATCCAAATGATCTTGACCATTTCTAGGACTTCACAATGGACTATATATGGACAAACCATCTTGAACATTGAATATATTAACTTCAGAAGCCCCCAAGACCAACAGATCAAATGGATTTGTCAGTATTGACCTTAGGAATGTCACTTGAAAGTTTGAGGCCTCTATGAATTTTTATCTTCAAGTTTTAAACCTTTTTAAATGGATGTGAAACTTAAGACATTCATGCCAATGTCAAACTAAGACTCGAGCAAAATCTATCTATGATTAAATTTTATGGTCCATAGGATGTCAATCATGTTCTACAAGATGACAAATGATAGTTGGTGGGATGTCAACTTTAAGGATAGAGAAATATAAATACTATAGAGCTTAAATTTTATGGTCACATGACCATCAAATATGGTCACATGAATGCCATTTGATGATAGTGAGGATGTCAATTTTAAGGCCATGAACTAGTTGTTAGATTTCAAATAGTGGGTCCCAATAGATTAATAGTTGGAATTTGATCTAGTATTCATATCTGATAACAATTAGTGGTCAAAGATTTAATGAATTTCAAGGGATAATGTGTGCATGATAAGTGTCAAAGACATTTACAATAATTAATATATTGATGATCCATGGGCCTTCATACAAACTGAAATTGATGGAGTGAGTTGAGTCAACTTATCAATAAGTTGAGTTAGATTTAGACAATTAATCAGATTAAAGATGAACCCAAGATTTTTTATGAAGGTTTGGAAGCTATTTTTTAACAATTAAACATAAGGTTTTTTAGGGTTTTTTGATGCCATTAGAGCTAGTTTAAATTCCACAGAGTGGTCGAGGTGGTGCAGTGAGATATAAGGAGCACATATGAATCATCATTAAGGTTTAAATATAGACCTCTAGTTTGTATTTTTACTTAGGTAGGGTTGTTATCTTAGTAATGATTTTCCCTTTTACAAAGGATCCATGTATGCATATATGATTTTTTGGTTCTTATAGGGAAAATATGGGTCTATTTGGACCTATTACAACATAAAAGTGTCTTATAATCTATAGGATTATACTAATATAAAAACTATAAGAAAACTAATGTCCTTAAATTTGTTTGCTACCCATAGGTAGACCTATTAGTAAAACATAAAGATAAATTAGAGATATAATTAATGCAAAATGTTTTCATTCTATGCATATACTAGTTTTTGGTTCTTGTAGGTAAAAGATGGGTCTATTTGGACTTGTTACAATACAAAAAAGTGTCTTATAATCTATAGGTTTGTACTGATATGGAAACTATAAGAAAAACAATATATTTAAATTGGTTTTCCACCTATAGGTAGACTATGATCCAAACATAAAGATAAAGTAGAGATATAACTAATGCAAAATGTCTTCATTCTATAGCATGGCCATAGTCTCAATAAAAATCCACCTAAAAGTCATCAAGTCATGATACAGTCAGATCCATGAGCATGAGGTTTTGTCTTTGAGCATGAGGTTTTTTATTCAAGCAAGAGATGGTGTGAAGGATCAAGAAAATATTTATTATTGGAAACTACAACTAAAATTATTTAATGCATCCTTGAGACCTTTGGAAACCTTCTCACTTAATAAGCCACATGAAGTGTTCAGGTTGATAAAAAAAGTTGCCAATATTTCCATTGGCTAAGGAGAAAAAGGTGGAGGCTTAGGTTAATTTAATGACCCAAGATAGGTTTTACTTTTATGATATCATTCTCACACATCATTTCTAGTTGTCTATCTCCTTTTATATATCCCAGTCTCATTCCCATGGGGGGTTATCAGCTTTTGGACTTTAGCATTTTTATTTTTGAGACAAGGATACTCATCAAGACTCTTGAAATAGTGTGCTCATTTAATAAGGTTAAACCCTATAAATATATTGTAAGAACTACATTTTGAATTAATAAGATTAACTCTTTTCTTGTCTCTTATCTTTAATCAGTGTTTAGCATACTTGTGTATGGTCAATTTGTGAAGGATATTCTTCCTAATTTACTATCCTTCTACTTGCCTCTTTGAAGGTGTTTTCAAGCTAACCTATATGTCTATATTAGTTTTATATCTAGAACCTATTCCATGAAATATTTATGCATTTAGTGAGATTGTGATATTGAGTAAGCCATATTTATCTTTTTTCCAATCCACTGTGTGTTTGAGCTTATATGAATGTCCATTTAACTTTGGTGCATCACCCTTTTATCTTTTTTAATATCCCTTATTCTCTTTCTAACCATTTTCCCATGAAACATTGGTCTTAGCTTTAGTCTTAGGTGAGCATCAAAGAGGAAGTCGACCTACTCTGAAAGTTCAACCCTACCATAGGACCCATAGCCTGGAGTTGTTCCAATATTATAGCTTAGTTAGAAAGAGCATAAATAACCCTATCTAAGGGTGAAAATTAAACCAATATAAATACCCACATATACTCTCCATGATACCTATATTGTCATATCTTTTCCCATCACACCCTTATGTCTTGTATTTATTTTACATTATTTATATTTAATTTGATCTAATAAGAGATAAATTTTGTACTAATTCATATTTTTTAATGTGTTACAATGAAACATTTATCATAATGTTAAATCAAAGTTTGATTACACAATTTTATTTACTATAAATAAAAATAATACAAGGGATATGGATACTTATAATTTTACATTTTTCTACAGGTTTAAGACTAAATTTAGGTATCTTAAAATAGATAAATTTAAGTTGAAGGTAGGTTGGGAATAATTTTTTTAATTATATATGACTATATTATAGTGTTTATAATATACTTACATTTTTTTTTCATATAAATATTATATAATATTTTATATACATGGAAACACACTTGGTATTTACACATGAGACTTCATGCTAACAATAACTTACTTCACATCAACTTGGACACATTAGGGCATGTTTTTGTCTTACACATTATCATATTCATTGGAGGTTTAATCTACCTTTTGACCTTAACACAAATTTATATATGTTACATGATTATTACATGGACATTGGTCCATGTCTCTTATTATATCTACTATGGGAAATTGTTTTTTACCTCAATCTAGTCATCCTCATTAAGGATGCATTATATATATTGAGCTTTTCATAAGGACACCTTCCTAGAATTTATAGTCACTAGAGTAGTATATTGTGCATGGATCCTTGATGTTATCATTATTATGAGATATGAGATTTGATATTCACTAGAATATTTTATTGGTAATTAATATATTTATTAGTTTATCTACTTTATCTAACATGACACTTGGGGAATAGTATCTATCTACATCTAACCTACATAGGGATTTGTATATATATTTTTATGATAATTACATTTGTTTTATGAAATTAAAAAATGGTATTGGATATATATAATATTATTAAAAATGATGCTAGTAAATTTATTTATTTTTAAATGAGTGATTCCACTGATAGGTTATTTAATCCATCACCTCAGCAGGGGTCATATATTAAATAATTTGAAGATAATTTTCTAGATTAATTTTAAATGACAATCAGTCATGAGATTTTTTCACACACTATTCAACAAATTTGTACAAAATTTTTATCTACTTCCTTTACCAATAAGTAGGATGAGGTTTTAAAAAAATAGAGAAGTGGTGGTTATGACTATAAATTTTCATTTTTTTTAAATTAGAATGAACATAATAATTATAATAGGAGAACTGTATTCACATTAAAAAATCATTTAATCCAATAAAATTTAGGTGTATATGTTATTAAGATATTCTAAATATAAATTTAAAATTTAATTTTTAAATTCAATATTTGAGTTTCTTATTTTAATTTTGACTACTTATATAAATTAATAATTGTTATCATGTGTGTCTACAAATTCAATTTGGATGGAACCTATCTTGATTAGCATTTATTCCTTCCACCCTTTCCTAGGTAGGCTAAGGTATGTACTTAAATTACTTATCTTTATATACTTTTGTACATGAATAAATTCACTCATAGGCATAAATAAAAATAAAAGTAATATTTATATGCCTAATTTTGTTTAAACTATTTTTCATAGTGTATTTTACATGTTTTGTCATGCTTCTCATACTTGTATATTATTTATTATTTCAAGGACTTATCCTATGACACAATGCCCATAATTTGGTCCTAAAATCCTTCATAAGGTATCTAAAATTTATCTAAATATATCAGTTTTCATCCCCAAGCTTAATTTTTCACACATTCTTATGTTCTTACTTGAACTGCGTGTTATGGTTTATTTGGGACATAATCCTCAGTCTTATCAATCCTACAAAGGATAGACTCATAATTTTTTAGGTCCATTTGAAAATTTTCACACTCCATATACCTTTATTATCGTTTAATATAATATCCTAAGTCATTTCAAGTTTTTATTATGCCCTATAACATCATATTTATACCAATTCATTACAAGCTATTTAATATGTAAAACAAGAGAAGAGAGAGAAGGAGAAATAGAGAGTAAGCAAATATCTATTATTATGGTCCAAAATTCAAGTTATTCACATAATTTTTCATATTTAATGATTGAATTTCAATATATTCATAATTTTTACATCATCATCTTGTATCAAAATAATGTCTTAGGCATATTACATGGGTTGCATTCCAAAAAAACCAAAAAAAAATTACAAAATACAAAGTAATACTGCTGATAAATAGATAAATGCAAGCACACACTTCAAAAAGGGTATATTTAACCTTAAAATAATAAAAAATAATAAATAAATCTTACACAATGTTGGAGATATCTTGTATGAAGTTTATATTATTAAAAATAGACATCATTTAAAGTATTTCCCCTTTTTATTCAACCACTATAAATATTAATTAACTCATATCTAATTCATGGCTTAAACCTTCACTAACTCTCATAACCCAAAACATTACATTATAAAATTAATTATAAACTAATAATATAAATATATTTTGTGTTTTTATATCAATGTGATCTCTCCCTTGAATAGTATTGACCTTGAAGCTAGTCAAACTATAAAACTATAAAATTTTACATTTTGAGAATGAAACTTAATATCTCTAAATGCTACAATAAATATAAAAACATCATACCATATATTACTACTTGAAATAAAAAATTAATTATAATGAGGGTATTTTAAAATCCTAATGCTTTCCTTGCATGTTGGCCATGTTTTCCAACAACCTCACACTTTTTCATGCTTGCCTTAAAATTCCATTTTTGGTTATACTATGATTTTTTTTCATGCTTAGCTTCAAATACTCCATTCTAAACCACAATGATAATTTAACATAATTTAAATAAATATAATTTTATTTTTCATTATTATTTTAGGCTCAAATTCTTTCCTAAAAAATATTATGTTTCCAAAGTTTCATCCTTCAAGGGAAAACCTCTTCACTTCACCTTGAAAATTCATGCAACCCTATTTTAAATTTCTACATTCATATTTTAAAAATTCACTTCAAATATATATAAATATTAACTTCCTTGTTAGTGATTTTTATTTTTATTAGTCAGACCATAAGAACCCATATATTATTCTTCAATAATGGCATATGAAATACATAGTGCGACATTCATTTTTTGGGTATGTCCAATGCGTATGTAACTTCTCAAGTATTTTAATACACATGAAATGGGCCACATAATACTTCAGATTTAACTTTTTATTCCATTATTCATTTAACACCATATGCTTATATAGTTTTAGATATATAAACACCATGTCCATGATATCTAAATTCCTCTTTCCTATGTTGATCCATTTTTTTTTCATCATATTGCCACTCAATAAAATATTTTCTTTCAAAAAAATTGAATATATTAAAATCCTTCCTCCATTTTTATGAAATTTCCCTTGTGAAATACCTAATAAAATGTTAATTTCACCTCATAACTATATAAATCCTTGAAAGGTTTCATTTTTATTTAAATGATAAATTTTGTATTACCAGTACCCAATCAAATGTATCCATTGTACTCATTTATTTTATTTATCCAGTGTATACATTCACAAATACCATTATAAGGACTTGTTCACCACTTATATTTTCCCATATAATTGGGGATGGTATGTTGTGCTCATTTTAAATGTAACACTTGATTATTGAAACAACTCTTGATATAAATGAATTTTAAAAATTTGAATGTACATGCAAATTATATGTCTAGGGATACCATGTAGCTTTAAAACATGTTATAATTTTTTTTGTCAAAATTAGGACCATTTATTCATATATTTGTTATGGGATTAAAATTGTAATATTTATTTAATTCTTATACCACTTCAAAAATTTCATTCTTAAACTCAAAGTTGGGTAGATCCGAGATATTTTCCATTTCCATAAGCTCCCGATTTTGATGTGGAACCAAATTTGGTTGCATATTTATTGGTGAATTAAAATTATAACTCTTGTTATATTAAAAAAAATAACACTCAAATACAAATTTTAAAATTTCTGCCTTAATACTTTTCCAAGAAAATATACCATTGATGTTCTATAGATTGTTTAAACCCTTACATGACCTACAAATGGAGACTTGTGGCTATACTCTAGTTCCTTCTTAACAAAAAACAATAGAATTTTATAAATACCTTGATTAAATATAATGAAATTATGAATTGAAAAATAAATCCCCTTTCTCCCATTTTATATTTATTTCTTGATTTTAATTTAGGAAGGTGAATTGAGTAGTCATGTACAAGCTTGTATATCCAAGTAGGAAAGCTAACAGGCATGGCTTGAAATAATGGTGGTTCTTCTTGGTTTTAAAATGCATCTACCAAAAAAATATCTTTCCATTTATTTTAAATTATCTCAAATTCATAGGATTTTAGGTGATGAATCCATTTTTTTACTTATTGGTTGATTTCCCTTGACTTAAAAAGTACTTAAGGCTGAGGCATATAATATTAGGAAAGAAATTTCTCCCCAATAATAAATAAATAAATTTGGCTAGTGATGGGTATCATTTAATTATTACACAAGGGTATCCTTAATTTATTTACTTTAAATTTACTACTTTAAAATTCAATGGGGTGGTAATCCTAAGAAAATAATGCACATAATCAAGATCCAAAAGCATCACATTCAATATAAAATAATTTGAGGAATCAGAAGTTGATAAAATGGAAGTAGAGTGAAAAGCTCACTTAAGACCCTCAAATTATTTTTGTTCCTTAGTGGACTATTTGAAGGAATCCTTCCTTATGAGTTTGGTTATGTGACATGATATTATTGAGAAGTACCTTAAAATTATTCTATATAATCTTATAAAGCCTAGGAAACCATGGAATTTATTTAAATTTTTGGGCACATGGTAATCATATATGGGTTTGATATTAATGAAGAAAGTGAAAATAAACTCAATAAAAATAATGTGATTGAGGTATTTCAAAGATGAATTTTTGAATTCACACTTAAATGCATTTAGATACAACTTATATTTGGATAATATAACCAAAACAACATCCAAATGTTTAAGATGGAATTCTAATTAATTATCATAAATAAGGATGTCATAAAAAATATAGATAAAACTGTACACAATATTTTGATGAATATTTTTTTCCATCAACACATGAAAGGTGACTAAAGCATTTATGAGACCAAATGGCTTACCCTAAATTAGTAATGGTACCAATGCATTTTAAAGTAAGTCTTACCCTTAATTTGAATTTGAATTCATATATGTTAGTATTTATATCTAAGATCTATATTTGATAAATAATTTACCCCATTCAATTTTTCAATAATATAATCAATCCTTTGCATTGCAAATATTTTTTTAATTGTGAATTTGTTATGGGCCCTATAATTTATATTGATTCCATATGGATCATCCTTCTTCATAGATAGTAACACCAAACAATTATGTGGGATCTTACTAAGGAGGATGATGCTAACCTCTAAGAGTTCACTTACAAAATTTACTATCACTAAATTATAAAAAATCCCATATTTAATATGGTATACCACCATTATAACCTTTGTAGTGTCAAGCTCAGTAATTTCTCTAATTCCTTACCTGTTGGTAGTATCATTAGGAGATATATGAAATCTATCTTATATTTTCATAGTAGATCTATAATCCCTCAATATTGTGAAGGTAATATCAAAAATTATACATCGATAATATAAAGGTGAGCCATAAATCCAAAATTACCATTATTATATACTCTATTCATCTAACTAGAATCAATAATTTTGAATTCACTCAAGGGTAAGGAATTTACATTATACTAATGCACCCCTCACTTAACTATTAATAATTTATTGTGATGATTAGTGGAGTATGTTATAAGTGCGTATAGCCATTAAAACCCTAAAATAACATCCTTTCCCCTAATATCAACCACATGTAATTTATTTTTAATCATAATCTTCAAATTTTCACATTATGTATTACTACAAATTTGATACTTCAGTGTCCTAGAACCCTAATGGGTAAAATTTAAGAAGTTTATTAATGGAGAGATAACCTATAGACTTTTTTATTATCCATAATATTAAGTGTACTTCCTTGATTAACCATGATAAAAATGAGCTTTATTTACATAAGAAAATAACTTGAATGTGTCTAAATTGTCAAACCATATCATTTCATAAAGTGGAATAGGTTTGTACCCTATTTATATCATATTAAGAGATAGATATTTAGGTTTACACCCTACATTAGGTTTATATAGGGCATCATAATTATTAAAATCTAACTCTACCTCAAAATATCCCACATCCTCTACAAGAAAAATATATTTTGGGTTACATACACGAACCTTTTTCCATGGGTCAAAACACCTAAGACGTGTTTATAAGAGTGTAGTTTAGGGTAGACTCAAAACTAGGGTCTTGGGGTTTCTAATACAAATTATAATATTTTTGATTTGTAGTTCAAACCATGTTATTTTTTAAATCATCAAATGTTTTTATGTCTTATAACTTAAAAAATGTCTAGTTTATATAAACTTACCTCTATTTGAATATTAACTCATATATTCTAAATATATAACTTGTATAATAGATTCAAAGATAAATTGGCACTATAATCTGAAACATGAAAATTTTATGTATACACCTAAATGAACATATATTTATATAATAAGTGCACCAACTAAGTATCATATGGCTCATCTTAGTTATGATTTATTCTCTTTTTCATATCTTTAGTAAATTATTTTAAGTCACTTATAGGGTTTATGAAAAACCATATATCCTCCCAAGTTTATGAAACACCACTTAAATAGAGACAAATTCAATTTTTCATCTTGAATTTTAATCTTGTATATAATAAAGGAAAATTTAAGCTTGTTAAACCATGCATGGACATCCATCTTGACTTTAATACAATATTGTGGGATATTAATATTAATTTAAAATAAGGGTGATGTCATATTTATTTCTCTTTGTCATGATATTCTTCATCCTATGTAGTATGTTTTTCAAGTTTTCCCTAAGGTTTTTCTTCCTATTATTCATTAGTTGGCCTCTCCAATTTCCTTTCTAATGAACAACACTCATTTCAAACCTCAATAAATAAGTAATAAAATAAATCCTTAAACTAATATTTTGTCACTAAATTTGAGTTATTTCTTGAACAAACTCCCCTCAAATTTTTTTAGTGGTGAAAAATTTGATGGAATATATGATATCACTTAATGTGTTTTAATAAAACCCCAAAAATAACTGAAGAATAGAGATTATAAATGTTGATAAATGAAAAATTAGGATCACATTCTTTCCCAAGGGTGGATTTCCCATAAAAATCTAACTATAACAATAAAGGTCTTGTATGCTTTAACTCCTTAAAATCACATTGAAAAAACTTTTAATTTATCTTATTTACTTCCTTAAGATGCCTTCAAGCATTCTAGTTAGAATTAAACAAATACAAATAATATTAATATATAATGGTACCAAGGAAAACATTAGATTTACATTGGATGATTGGGATATATTTTTCTTTCCAAAAAATCTTGGAGGATTGGGGATTCAGAAAAAGAAAATGATGAACAAATCCATTATTTATAATATATATTGGATATTTCTGAAATAAAATGATATGTATACTAATATTGTCAAGTCTAAATATTTGGACTTAGTGAAGGTCAAAATATTGTTGTTTTTTGAGTCCCTTCCCTTTGGCTCACACTTCTAGAACTTTTTAGTCAACAATAAGAAAGATATTTATAAAGGGTGAAAATTAAACATGGTAAATGGATAATGGGATTTATTTTAGATGGAACTTGGAGTCTTGATCATCCCCTTAGCACTTTTAGTCCTTGGGAAAAATTATACCTTCATTTGACGAGAGATATTGGAGAAAGAGTAGATGATTATCTAAAGAATCTCCTTCATGTAAAAATTAGAAACTTATTTATATTCAATATAATATTAAATTATATCTTATCATTGTATTGAATTTAAATAATCTCCTTAAAGGTGTTCATATCAGTCAACTAGATAAATTGGATGAAATAATATGGGCTAAAACTAGTGATGGTTAGTATAGTGTAAGACATGGTTATAGAATAAATTTAAGAGCAAAACTAGATGGGTTCCCTTAGAAATTTATTTGGAAAAAATATCTTATCCATAAAATAAATTTATTATTTTTATTGGTTGTTTAGAAAAATATACTTGTCGACACCTAATTTCAGCCACAACTAGCTTCTGACTAGACTTTAGATTGATTTCTACTAAACATTACAAATTAAGCTTAAGAATCACTAAATGTCCCAATTTTGGCTGAGAATCATATTGAGGCATCCATATTTTTTATATTATCCTATATGAAACACTAAACTTTCATGGATTCATCCCTAATCACCTTGTGACATAACAACTATCAATTTGGCCTATGGACCCATTAAGCAGGGCACTTGATCAAATCTTAAAAGAGATAAAATGCTAATCAAAATGAATTAAGAAATTAGACAAGATTAAATTCTTAGTTGAATTATCCATTTTCAATTAGTGAATATCTAAAAATAGAAATTCAAAATATCAAGCCTTTTCATCATTGCCTTTAAGAGAGCCATGCCTAGTAATTAAAAATCATAATTACATGACAAATTTTAACTCAACTAGAGTTAGTCTCAACTCACCTAGGGTTAGGTTGAACCCATTAAATGTTTAAACTAAACCTTAACTCACCTTGGGTGAGAGTTAATTTTTGAGGATATAAATACAAGGCTATGTCTATTGATTTCTAAGCTATTTTGGTGAGAAGTTATTATGAACACATATCTTCAGCCAGATATTTTGGTGCAAAGTTATTTTGCACAAATATCTTCAAAAAGATCTCTTGGTTTAGTGATATAATGCCTAAATTCCTTTAAATGAGTGTTACCATGAACAAATTTTAATCCAAGCAATCAAAATCACGGTGTCAAGGAAAAGTGAAGCAAAAAAAGATCCATTAATGAAGATTTATTGATACACAAGTTAAAAAAGCCATTCAACACACCATTAATATTTTCAAAGAAGGTACAAGAGTGTTTTATTTTATGTTTTAGTTGTGTTTTCATATGATTAATTTGTACCTATGCTCTCCCTAGTGTTTAGGATAGAGGTGCTACGATTTTAGTGTGTTTATTTGAGTTTTATTTCTTAGACTAACACACAACTAACCTCCCCTCTATTGTATTCCTTGTACACATGTTGGCACACATGATAGGACCAAGTATCCCATATAACCAAGGAGATTGATATACTACTTTTAGTTTTTCTAAAGAATGCATAAAAATCTCCAAGTTTTAAGTTTTTAATTCATTTTTTATGTCTTTCTATTTAAGCAAGTCAAGTTACAGGAATCAATGCTAATTTTTTAGATCAAAATTGATTATAGTAATCAACCATGATATTTGGGAAAAATATAAAACATTATAGGGAACATATCTAACATGAGTTTACTTGATTTTTATGGTCTTCATTTTGTGTTTGATAATTTGTTTGTTGCTTATCTAGCCTGTTTCTTGTAGGATCGATGAGATGTTTGTGTTTTAAGCTCATGTATTAACCATTTTTAAATAAAAGTAGGCTTTTTATATGAAATAATAATTATTTTATTAATCAATATTGATTTTTATGGATCAAAATTGATCTCTATGGATCAACGTCAATCTCTATAGATAGATGACAATTGGTCTCTGAGACAAAAAACCCAAAAACTTGAGAGATAATTTTAAAATGTTGTGTTCTCACTTGATTTTTGGCTTCTAAGTAGGTAAACCATCTAAAAAATTATAGGTATTGAGCTGTAAAAATCAAAGTTTAAGCATGGTTAAATGTTACACATAGTTATTTTCATCTCTTAGTTATTTGTGAAGTTTTTGCAAATATCAAACAACAAAATCCAAGGAGCTCAAAATTCATAACACATTTCATTTTGGTGCCATAAAATTAACTCTCAAATTAGGTAAATAATCATAAGATTTTTATTTTTTATACTTTTTTTTGAAGTATGTGTTTATCAAGATGAGTGATGCACATATGCTCTCCCCCCGTCCCCTTTAGGGAACTTAGGTAATAAAAAATTCTCACTCTTTATATTTTATCACTTTGGTCCAAAAGCATAGAAGTAATGTCATTGAGGTGCTCCCCAAAAAATTTATTATTTGGGTGACCTAAAATTGACCCTAAATTCCTTCCACATGTCTTTATTTTCATGTATTCTTAGCTTATGGATGGGAGTTCATCACCTCCTCATAAGTTCTCTAAGGAAGTGTTTACCCAAGATTTCATTTCCAAAAATTGTTTCAACCCAATTCCATTGTGGAGTATATAAATTGAGGTTGACCTATTAGGAAGCTTGTTTTGAGTGGTTAAAATAATTTCTATTAGTAGTAATCAATCTCAGAACATAGGGGTAACTCAGGCATAACACTACACTAAATAATTAACAGATGTAGTTATTATAAAAAGGATAAGACCTTTTCACAACAAGTCAATTGGTGTGGATCCAAGTGATGTGATTGTTCCCTAGTGTTTACCACATATATGGGACCATCTAAAAATTGACAAAAATTGATAGTTTATACAACCACACTTACCATGGACATACTATTGATGCAGAGCAAGTAGCCTAAAGTTCCATGTCATTGTATGAATTCTTAAGAGAAGAGGGGGATTAAAATCCTAATTTTCATCCAATTTTACTTTTTGGATTAATAATTTAAAATCATCTCAAGAGCAAGTATATAGACATAATTTGATAGTATGATATAACCTTGTCAGTTTTAGGATTTAGGATATTACACTTAGGTGTTTTTATCATCTTGTCCTCTTTACTTGCATGGTATTTGAGTCAAAACTATTTATTTCATACCACATCCAAAAATGAGTCATTTTTATAGATAAATATTTTATTTTAAGAGATGTTATGCCATCCATTTGACATCACACATTTGCCTTAGTCTTTTGTCAAAATTTCATGTGTGTCACTTGATTTAAGGGGGCAACATTACGCTATCCAAATTATTCTAAGTATTGTGCCTTAGAGTCTTGAACCAAACCATTTATACTATAGTTAGATCACTATAATATTATTACATTACTTGAATAATTTAAAAGACTTATTACCTTAAGTCTAAATTCCAATTTTAAAACTAAAGTTGCATGTTCCTTTTAGATCTATTTCTAGTACTGTCATGTCATTCTTTTTTGTCTAGCTTGTTGTCTATTTTTAAAAGCCTAATATTATAATTTGAGTTATAAATTAGCTTTAACAAGTTTAAAATCCAAAAATTTATTGATTTCTACCTATGTTTCATGTAATTTTGGCCTATACATCAATATTTCACTTTTGGTTTGTATAACTTAGGTTAGTTTCTTGCTCAATTTAAAGACTATTATTGTGCCTAGATTTGGGGAAGTAGCCTATCTTCCATATTCCTATTGTTCCTTTCCTTTTTAAAAATGACCAAATGTATATTTAAATGTAAATTCCTAGTTTGTATCAAAGTGTTTCAAATTTTTTAGATTAATTCTCTTGCATTTTTAGGCATTATTTTGTTTAAATGTCTAGCTTTTGTGCCTTTTCCAAAAGACCTATCAATGCCTATTTTGAGCCTAGATTTTATGCCTTATTTTCCAAAAGAACTAGCAACCTTTATTTTTTTAGACCTAGTTTAGACTTGTTTGAAACACTTTATACATAATTTTGGCATTTCAATTTTTATTTAATCCACTTGACCATTTGTTTAATAAATTTGATTTTAGACTATTTTTACCAAGTTTTAGCACAAACCATTTTGGAGATACAATTATAGTTTTTATCCAAGTTAGACTATGTTTGGACCATTTTTCCTTTAGACCTTATTTTTCAAAGTTTGTATAATGCTATTCCTTTTTGTCAAATGTTGATAATCGTTTGGATATGTCTCATTAAACTTGTAGTGGATCAATGTAGAATCCAGGTTATGATAACATGGTTGCACAAGATGACTTTGTTTAAGACCCTTATGGTGACGATGTATTTTGTGAGTTAGATCCTTATCCTCCTTACAATACTCAATCTTGTGAACAAATATAATATCCTCAAGCATAGTATGTGGCGATACCTTATTTGGGCTGACTAACATACCAGGTTATCCCTTTTAATGATAATGGTACTTGATACCCTACATATACTATTAAACATCCTTTGGAATGCACAATCCACCAAGCTCTATAGCATCCAAGGATTAGCATTCCAAGACCTCATCTTGGATCATGATAGAAACCAAGATTTACAATGTCCTACCTTTATCATTCTATTACCTTGTCTTTTGACTTGTATGAGAAACCAAGATCTATAACATCAAAGGATTTCCATTTTATAAACTTGTATTTCATCTCATGATATCAACCAAGCTTCATAATGCCCTATCAATACCATTCTAAGACCTCATCTTTTGGATCACAATAGTAATAAAAATTCAAAACACCCTACCATTACCATTATAATGCCTCATCTTTTGGATCATGATATCAAACATGATTTAAAATTCCCTACCATTACTATTTTAGTCCCTTCCAAGTATGGTATCTTGTTATCCCAAAAAATTTATGAAATTATGACTAGATGGGTCATAGTTACCATCCTAGATTGGTAACTAGTCTTTGTTAAGCCCATATTAGATGAGTCTACTTATAAATAAATCAATATCCAACCATATATACTTCATCCATTTCTAACCATCCCCAACTTTATAAAATCCATGCCAATCATTGAGCCAAAATATAGCCAATCATTACCTCTCAACTAAGCCAATCATTTTAATACCAAGATATGTTCAAAACTAGTATTTTATAACTAATTATAAACCAAGGCCAAGAGAAAAAACAAATTCATGATGTTTTTGTTTAAAAAACATATTTTTGATGAGTTAACCTATGATGAATACCTTTTGATACTATCCCTATTGTCGAGGAGTCTCACTTTAACAAGTTGGTCTTTTCTATGTCATTTCTTAATGATTATAACTACCTTTAGGAAAATCATTATCTTGACCATTATCCTATTTTTAAAGAGCCTCCCTTTGACAATCTAGTCTATGTGGAGTTGTATCTTGACCTTTTACCCCTTGTTAAGGAGTCTCACTTTAACAATCCAGTCTCTATGGAGTCCTTCTTAGCTAAGCCTATTTCTAAATATCCCATTGTGCCATCATAGGCTATTAAGTATCTAATACCAAATAAGACATAATTGCATCAACATCCACACTAGATGAAAAATAAACATTTAAGTTATGTTCTGTTATTGAATTAACATCATATTTAACATCAGAAGCATAATCAATGCCAGTCTCAACATCAGGTTTAGTGTCCATTGAATTAGACTCAGCTTCAGAATCAAAATACATCCATGGATATTACAATATTGGTTATGAATACCTTGAAAATCAATTTCAATATATTTTTTATCCTTACATGATTTTTTATTATGATTAATTTATCATCCTCAAAATTTCTCCTAGTATATTATACAAGGATTGTGTTTCCTCTTTCCATTCCATTCCCATACCACATACCACTAACATCAACCAACCTAGCCATTATATTGACATTCCACCTACCACAAGTGTTGATTGAGAATAAAAAAATAACACCTTATTGAACTACATCCATGGTGACATATCAGTTGAATAATATTAGGGGGACTAAGACCACATCCATTTGCTAAATCTAGAATTAGCAACATTGTGTGTGCCTAAAAATCTTGATCTTCATTTGTTACCCAACCATTATAGATTCCATTATCATCCACCTTTAAATTTCTAAATAAAACCTATCATCAAATATTTATCTCTATTTACCATCCCTAGATGCACTTTCCTTTATAGAGGTTATAAAGACATATTATCTCAATGTTTGAAGGAAACAAAATTAGTGACCAACAAATATCACACCATAATTATTGGAGTCCAAATCAGTATCAAATTCTTGATAGAGAAACTATTCATAAGAGGTATGGGATAACAATTTACATGATTGAAAATTTTATTTGTATCATATTTTGATCAAATATGCATCTCCACATCAGTAATAACAATAAAACCATATCCTTGCCTTTTCCATTTTCCATTCATCTTGTCATTATTTCATACCCTACCATTCACCTTACTTTATCACTTAGGGGAAATATTATTACCATTATATCCAATTTCTATCATGTCATATTATTTATTTTTTACCCTATAGCATCCTACCATACCTTACCTATTGACCAAACTTGTTTTTACTCACCCTACCCAACCCTTTTGATCTTGGTTCCATTAGTTATTTAGACACTTTTCATGAGGGGCTTTTGATATAGTTTCAATAGTTTTTGAATTATGTGTTCAAATACAAGTATATGAAATTAATATGATAGTGGATTTAGAAATTACATATTTTATTTGTGCTTAACTGGTACCATTGATTATAACCACCTTTAGGCAAATTAGTGTTTCACCTTATGTTACTAATTATAACCACCTATGGGTAAATTAGAATCATTAACCTATGTCATTGTTTCCTCATTATAATTACCCATGAGAAAATTAGGAACAAAACCTTTACCATGTATTACCATATCACTTTACCCTTACTATTATCATTTTCCTTTCCATTTTCCTAAATTTGTAAACTTGCTTCTACCTATTCAGAGCTCACTACCCTTTATGTAGGTGTAAATATAGTGACTAAAGTCCTAATGAGACTATGTAGGTAATGCTTTATTTCCTATTGAGGTCATCCCTATCACCCTTAATCCACACTCTCTCTATTTTGTGAGTTTTTCCATTCTATGTCTCATAATTCTCAATCAATTTGAGATGCTTAGAAATTTATAAAAACATTTGAAGCATTTCAAAATCCTAAACATTAGAAAAATGCCTTCCCATATTATCAAGAGATATTAAGCCTCAAAATACAAAAATAGTTATCATATTTAAACCTATTCAGTCATAATTAATTTACCATACTATGTCAAATCCATTTTTATCTCTAATCCATTCCACTACCATTGGGGGTGTGACCTTACCTTTGCATAAACTTTGCTTGGGATCACTACATATTTATCATTCCCTTGAGTCTTCATGTGTAGATATTAATTTGGTTGAAGACAATATAATTTTTGTTACTTTTAATTTCAATATTTTTATGTGTTTCTTTGTTTGTTTTTTTTCTTTTATTATTTTGCCTTGACTCAATTTATGTGCATTCATTGGGTGATTCCTTGTACATTATTATTGAGTCCATCCATATTCATATGTTAACATTTTCATCATGTTTTTTATCATTGGTTATTTATTTTAAATTTTTTATTAGATTGGGAGTCAATCCTTATGCACATTAAAGCAAGGTCATCATGGTGTTTTATATCATAATGTATACCATCATGTGTTACCAAAAAAATAAACTCAATAAATCTTATAAACAATAGAGACACAAAAACTTCTCTTGGTTCACCTTGAAAAATCCCCCTACCTTCTTTGATTAAATCAAATCCTTGATCATTATAGTTATATCAATGCTAATAAGGATGAGCATATCTACATTGGTAGGTAAAATTTAATAATTCACATTGATCCATTTTTATTCTTCTATTCTTCATTCTAGTTTCCCCCAATTCTAGGTGCACTACATTGGCCTGAGGTCCCTTTCAACTATGTAAGAAGATCTTGGATACATGATGTATCTCAGGTTAACTCAACCACCTTTATTCTTCTAGTCCTCTCTTTCATCACTTTACACATCCTCATGTGCTTGGTTATTTGTGGCTTATTCAGTTATCAAAGCATCACATCTATATTTTCACCCACTCATATTTAATCTATATGACATGTTATGTCCTTGAGTTATGCTTTCCAATCTACCCTACTAGGGCACAACCAAAAAAAACATTATTCAATCTTGGTCATCTTAATGATTATAAATAACAATGGGAAAATCATTATTTTGACTCATCTTCCTTATTGGGGTATGTATATGTGCCACTAATTATAACTGTCTTTGGGCAAATCAGTGTCTCAACCTTTCTTACTAGTTATAACCACCTTTGGGAAAATTGACACTTTTAAATAAAATGCATGCAATAAATATATTTAATGGATTAATCTCACTCATGGTTTAATTTCCTTTTTCTTTTTGCTTCTTTTTGAAGGACCATCCATCAACTATTTGTGTCGGCCACTCCCTTGAGGGGGAATCATTATAGTCTTCCCAAGCATTGTTTGGAGATTCTTATTAAATAATTATCTTCTTTTATTATTAACATATTTTTCATTATTTTGAAAGGCATTACTATGCCTATAGCTTGCAATGCCTTCCAAAATAGGGTAAAATTGTAGACACCCAAATCTAGCAATAATTAGTTTCTAGCTAGACTTTAGACTGATTTATACCAAACATTACAAATTAAACATACGAGTAACTAAACATCCTAATTTTTTTTTCACATCCTTCATCTATGATTATAATCATGTTGAGGTATCTCTATTTAGGATACTAGCTTATATGCAATAATAAACTCTCATAGATTCATCCCTAATCACCTTGCAATATAACAATTGTTAATTTAGATTATGGACTCATTAAGTGAGGCACTTGATAAAATATTTAAATAACTAAAATGATAATCAAAATTAATTAAAAATATTAAAATATTATTTTAATTATCTATTTTTAATTAATGAATATCTAAAAATTGAAATTCCAAAATTCAAAACATCAAGCCTTTTCATCACTGCCTTTATGAGTTGTCAAGCTCTTCCAAAATATCTCAAAATAAGTAATTTTAGATCCATGCCTATTAATTTGAAATCATAATTAAATAAAAACTTTAGCTCAATTGGATTTAGTCTCAACTCACTTAGGGTTAGTTTAAACCAATTCCATGTTTATACTCAACCTTAACTCACTTTGCGCAAGAGTTAATTAGTGAGGATATAAATACAAGGCCATGCTTATTGATTTTTAATCTATTTTGGTAAAAATTTAATATGCACAAATATCTTCAAAAATTTATTTTGGTACAATGTTATTATGAAAAAATATCTTCAACAATCTCTCTTGTAGTGTTATAATTCCTAAATGTTTTGCAAGTAGTGTTACCATGCTCAAATCTTAGTCCAAGCAATAAAAACCAAAGTGCCAAGGAAAAGTGAAGCCAACAAAGATCCATTGATGAATATTTCTTAATGCACAAGCTAAGAAATCCATTTGAATCTCCAAGGAAGGTAAAAGAGTTTTTTATTTTATGTTTTAGTTGTGTTTTCATATGATTGATTGATACCTATGCTCTCCCAATCACAAATATATTCAACAATATATTTTAGTACAAATTTATTATGCACAAATATCTTCAAAAATATCTCTTGGTGTAGTGTTACAATGCCTAAATGTTTTGAAATTAGTGTTACCATGCTCAAATCTTAATCCAAGCAATCAAAACCAAGGTTTCAAGGAAAAGTGAATCCAACAAAGCTCTATTGATGAAGATTTCTTAATGCACATACCAAGTAAGCCATTTGGAGCTCCAAGGAAGGTAAAAGAGTGTTTTATTTTATGTTTTAGTTGTGTTTTTATATTATTTATTGTTACATATTCTCTCCCAATCACAAATATATTCAACAAGTTATTTTGGTAAAAAGTTATTATGCATAAATATCTTCAACAGTCTCTCTTGGTGTAGTGTTACAATGCCTAAATATTTTCCAAGTAGTGTTACCATGCTCAAATATTAATCCAAGAAATCAAAACCAAGGTTACAAGGAAAATTGAAGTCAAAAAATCTCCATTGATGAATATTTCTTAATGCACAAGCCAAGCAAGCCATTTGGAGCTCCAAGGAAGGTAAAAGAGTGTTTTATTTTATGTTTTATTTATGTTTTCATATAATTTATTGTAATTGAAAATCATAATTACATGACAAATTTTAACTCAACTGGAGTTAGTCTCAACTCACCTAGGGTTAGTTTAAACCCATTCCATGTTTAAACTCAACCTTAACTCACTTTGGGTGAGAGTTAATTATTGAGGATATAAATACAAGGTCATGCCTATTGATTTTTAACTATTTTGGTAAAAAGTTATTATGGACAAATATCTTCAATAAGTTATTTTGGTAAAAATTTATTATGCAAAAATATTTTTAAAAATCTCTTGGTGTATTCTTACAATGCCTAAATGTTTTGCAAGTAGTGTTACCATGCTCAAATATTAATACAAGCAATCAAAACCAAGGTGTCAAGGAAAAGTGAAGCCAACAAAGCTCTATTGATGAAGATTTATTAATGCACAAGCCAAGCAAGCCATTTAGAGCTCTAAAGAAGGTAAAAGAGTGTTTTATTTTATGTTTTAATTGTGTTTTCATATGATTTATTGTTACCTATGCTCTCCCAATCAGAAATATCTTCAACAAGTTATTTTGGTACAAAGTTATTATGCACAAATATCTTCAACAATCTCTCTTGGTGTAGTGTTACAATGCCTAAATATTTTTTAAGTAGTGTTACCATGCTCAAATCTTAATCCAAGAAATCAAAACCAATGCGACAAGGAAGAGTGAAGCCAACAAAGCTCCATTGATGAAGATTTCTTAATTCACAAGCCAAGCAAGCCATTTGGAGCTTCAAAGAAGGTAAAAGAGTGTTTTGTTTTATTTTATGTTTTATTTATGTTTTCATATGATTTATTTTAATAGAAAATAATAATTACATGACAAATTTTAACTCAACTAAAGTTAGTCTCACCTCACCTAGGATTAGTTTAAACCCATTCCATGTTTAAACTCAACCTTAACTCACTTTGGGTGAGAGTTAATTATTGAGGATATAAATACAAGGCCATGCCTATTGATTTTTAAACTATTTTGGTAAAAATTTATTATGCACAAATATCTTCAACAAGTTATTTTGGTAAAAATTTATTATGCACAAATATCTTTAACAATATCTCTTGGTGTAGTGTTACAATACCTAAATGTTTTGCAAGTAGTGTTACCATGCTCAAATATTAATCCAAGCAATCAAAACCAAGGTGCCAAGGAAAAGTGAAGCTAACAAAGATCCATTGATGAACATTTCTTAATGCAAAATCCAAGCAAGCCATTTGGAGCTCCAAGGAAGGTAAAAGAGTGTTTTATTTTATTTTTTAGTTGTGTTTTCATATGATTGATTGTTATTTATGCTCTCCCTATTATATATGCTAGAGGTGTTAGGATTTTAGTGTGTTTATTTGATTTTTATTTATTGGATTAACACAATACTAACCTCCACTCTATTTTATTTCTTGTCCATAACACTCACTATTGATAACTTGATGAAAAGAGGTTTTCACATTCCTAATAGATGCATTAATTGTGAATATGATGGAGAATCCATGTCCCATATTTTATCAATTTCCTCTTTTCTTATTAAATCATTAGAATATTCCTCTCTAAATTTTAAATATCTTAGGTTTATTTAGTCATCTTGTATTTTCAATATAGTTATCTAATCTCTATTTTATTTTAGAAACAAAAATATCAAAACATTTTGGCATATGACTCTTCCTCATATATTATGGGGATTATGGTTAGAGACAAATATTTACATCTATAAAAAAATGAAAAGTGGATATAGAAATTCTATGAGAATAATAAATTACATCATTTATAAATTTTTAGCTATCAAAAATATTAATAATGATAAAATCATAGATTTTGAGTGTTGAATTGATAGAACTTATAACCTCTCAAAGGAGGAAAAATTATAGACAATAAAAGGAAATATAGATTAAAAAAATTAGTCAAATTGTCTTATCCTCCCTAAGGATGTGCAAAATAAACATTGATCTAACTTCAAAATGCAATATAAGATTGGTAGGAGATATATTATTGATTAGAGATAACAAATGAGACCTTCTAGCTACCTATACTAATAATTTGGGAACTCAAACCAATAATTTCATAGAAACTATAGCTATAGTATAGGGTATTAAAATAGAAAAAGAGATTAAAAAAAATTGTCATGCAAAAATTTGACACAATGGAAAGACACACAAAAATAGGTCATGTTTAGAACATACGATGCACATTCTACACATATGCATTGCCTAAGTGATAAGGAGGTATTGTGAAAGTGAGCACATGGTCACTATGAAACCTTGTAAGTCCCACTTGCTCTAATAAACATATAAGTTGTCACACAAGATTAAAAATCTATAAGTAGTCCTAATGGGGTCTAAAACCCTAAGGACTACAAGGAGTGTAAAGCTAAATATAAGTAGGTTTGATAATCCATTTTAGTGAATGAAACATCCCAACTCACAATGATGTTCAAGGATAGTTTTGATCAATTTAGGCTAAGTACAAGGCTTAGTTCATACTTAATATGAAAATAAAGAATAAATTTGCATTGAATTAACTTATATGAAATTTATTTAAAAAATCTCATTTATTCCCCATAGGACCTAAAAATGTGCCTAAACTATCTCATTCAAGCACCCCCTAAAAATGGAGTAACTTATCTCTATTGTCAGATCAAGTCAACCTTGACCATTAGTTCTAATCAAAGGAAAGGATGTCCTAAATATATTTATGGAGGCCATAAGGTCTCAAATTTATCCATTGAGTTTAAAAATCATATTTTTGAAGGAGGGAGGAGGTGTTGGAGGATGAATTTTTCATAGTCATCCCTCCTCTCAGCTATGGATGACTGTAATTAATGGAGTCTCCAAACGTTTGATCAAAACCATTTATTTAAATTTAAATTTTATATAATGATACAAATATGTGTGATTTTTTTGTAGGTACCTAGTTTGACAAAAATATGAAAGGAGATCTCAATATCCCATGGTTTCCAAATAGGTATCAAAAGCTTCAAGCTCTGTTATATCCATTAATGGATGGCACAAGGTTCAAGGTAAAATTTTAGAAAATTTTTAGTTTCAAATTTTAATTTTTTTTAATATTAAATATAACACAATATTAATATGGATTCCATTTTGGGTCATCCTATTTTGGGGCTTCCAAGAGACCATACAAGCCAACAAGGCCAAAAAAACCTCTTGAAGACAAAACTTGTACAAAGTGAAAATTGTAAGGTTCCAAGTTATGAAACATATTACATGTATAATGGGATGAAAAAATTATGGGGTTACCTTTGGGTTTACCCTAATTTAGGACCACCATGTCTCCATAATCACAGAAATAATTTTGGTAGATTAATAGAAAAAAGTCTAATAAAACACATTTGAGAAAAAGTGGTCATAACTACAAAATTATGTTTTTTTAGCTCTTAGAATTCATATAGTGTGTATGAACACAAAGGTAATAAGGGGGTCCATTTTAGGTCCATCCCACCCTTAGGCCTTTAACTTACCCAAATTGGCTGAACAAGAACATGTCCAAGTTAAAATAAGGTTTCTGGTTTTGAAAAAGATGTATGTTTTAAGTTTATAATACAAAGTTTTGATATGAATTTTAAATAGTATAATTTTTTTAATTTGAATATTAAGTACCAATTGTTAATATTACTAACCATTTTTTATAATGTTAAGTTTATCAACTTTGATAGTTACTTAGCTAATAAGCTAAGTCGTAACCCCTCAAGGCTCACATGTTAGCCAAAACACTAGCCACCATAAAAAAAACTAAAAAATAAAAACCTCAAGCCTAAATGATAGCTCTTTAGGGGATTACACCAAAAACCATATAGTCACATGAGTGACCTATGATATACCTAAAAACCTGCTCTCCACCAAGTGGTTTGTGCCCTTTCGAAGGGCTTGTGTGAAACATATAATTAACCTACAAACTAGAAGTTTTATAAACTTCATATCTATCAACTGGAAAGCCCAAAAATAATTCAATGAGTGTGTACATGATAAAAAATTATATAATATTTATTAAAAAATGTTTTTAACCTTACACTATACCTTTCTGCATGTGAAATAATTAAATTAAGTGAGGGAAATTTACAAAGGAGGTATAAGGGGTTTTAGTGACAAAAATTTAAAATATAACATAAATTCACTCGTAACTCAAAAAATTAAGAAATTAATTACATTAATTCATTTATTATATATAATTTATACCATAACATAAATTTTGATAAATTAGATTGATTTTAAGTATGTAAAAATTATACAAATACTTTTATCCTTCCCTGGCTTCACACAAATAAATGAATTTCACAATTTTTAGAAAGAGACAAAGTTTAGTTTCATAAAAATGTAAAAGTATAGATAAGTACATGTGAAACTAGAGTATACAATTTTTTTTATTAAGGTTAAAGATAGGTTTTTGGAACTAGGGACCCGACACTACACAAGAAACAAGAAGGATAGGCCCCTAAGGCCAAGATAAACAATAGTGTCTACTAAAGACAAAAAAACAAGATCAGACAAGAAATAGGAAATAAACCTAAGAAAAAATAAAAACCAAATAAGTATTATATCCTCATAAGGATTTTTACCAAATTCTAATAGCATTTTTAGGTCTAATTCCATCTGTTAAAACATTTAGGGAGATAATCCAATATCTTTATCACACTCACTACACTTTTAAACTTGTGAGGATGAGGTCCCATCTATTTTTTGTATAATACTTAGTATATTTTATAGGGTCTCAAGACCAATAATACTATCCTTCACTAACACTTGATAACCTCCATAACAAATTTCACATTCTCCTTAAGTCCTACTTTTTACCATTCTAGGATCAAAACCCTATCCCTCAACATCTTCAACTAGGATGTCATCTCCTTTTTCTCATCCACATGATTTTTTTGGGACACCAAAGAAGTAAGATAATTCATATTCTCTTTATAAGTGGTGAGTTCATGCATAAACCACCTAAGCATAGCTTTTTGGAAACTAATTCCTCCTTTATACTATCAACTTTACTCTATGCATCAATGAACTCAGCCACTCTATCAAAATATAAATTTAACCCTTTTACCTAGATGGAAGACATATGCGTGATATTATCATCTTCTTCCACAATGGCCTTTGAAACTTTGAAACCAACTAGAATTTTCCCTTTATTATTGGCCTACAAAGCTTCAATATTCAACAAATGTATCCATTCCAATGCCTCTTCCTCCTACATGATAACCAAGTCTTACTTAGAGAAACCCTTTTCAAATAGATTTTTCCCTTTATTAATATATTTATTATTTACCTTATAAAATATCCTCATCTCACATTTATATTTATTTTATTGGTGGCTTGAAGTAACACCAATTTTTTGAACATTTTATTGTCTAAGATTAGAGTTCTTTGATTTACTATTATGACCAATTAAATTTGTAGAAGCTCTACTACCAAAATATTTGTCTTAGAGTGAGGGAAGAATATGGGGCTCTTATTCTCCCCTATGAAATATTTATAAATAATAAAAATAAAAAAATAATGCAATGGTTCACTCTTTTTACCTTGTTTGACATCAAAAATGGAACTTTCAAGAGAGTGTAAGATATAAAAAGAAAAACTCAGAGGAATATTGTGCCTAAATTATTTTATAAAAATAAAATCAGACCAATGAAAAATATTATTCCTACCTTCCAAAGAAAAATAGAGCATGACCTACTTTACTACATCACCAAATAGAGAAGGAAATGTCTCCTGATCAAACCCACTCTATAATGGATTAAGCAACTCCCCTTCAAGTAGGAACTTTTTCCTTTTCCTCCTTGTAGTTTCTTCCAATTTTAAAAAAAATTAGCGGCCTCCATGTTTAATTGAGTCATTTGGGTAATAAACTCTTCCATTATTTTTATATAAACACTAAATAAAATAATAATTTCATTACTTTTATAATCTGATACACTCAATAGGAAGTGTTTGCTAGTAATATAGAAACATCAATCCATAATAATGACTATTACAACTTTACTTCAAAAATATACCTATGTTAAAATAAAATAACAAAAATAACAAGGATCTCAAATATCCAATATATTTTATTTACAATTTTATGTGAAAGTTTTGAATAAATTGGTCTTCACTTGAACTCCACATGAAACTACAAGGACAACCAAAGGAGGGATCACCTCCCATAATTTTCCATTAATAGGTGACTACCATAGGCACCCTTGAGCCCAAGAATCCCAATTATGAGCATCATCACATCAGGTTTTAAGGAGGAGAATTTGATAAAAATAGGTTTAGATAGTAATCAAGGCTTGATAAGGAACTTTCACTAGGATACACATTTAGGAGGCTACAAGTTCATCTACACAAAACAGGATTCCATTCCAAAAAAATAACATACAAGGAAAAAAAACACCATTTCAAATTCTAAAATATCACATGTTATGCATACCTATTTCCAATGCAAATAGTCTTTCCAAATGAGATAGATAACATGGGGTTAAATCACACTTATTCTACCATATCTTGGCCATGGGAGGGCATACACACCTTTAAACATACCAAATAACACATACAAGGACATCTATATTTTGGTCCAATTTCCACTAATAATATGTATGATGAAACATGTAGAATGGCATCATGTTTTTAGTCCAACTTCCATTACCAATATGTAAAATAAAACCAGATAGGAGGGCATGGGAACCTAGTCCCACTAACCACTACCAATACACAAGAATGCACAATAAGCATGAAATTCACATTAATTTAGTCAACAAAACTTTACCATTTTCAATTAGTAAAAAGGCATTAAAACCAATAATTTAAGAGGGATATTATAACTCCAAACCTAAAAGGGCATTAAAAATAACATGGTGGCCATTGGCACTATGATGGAACACAAAAAAATAAAAAGGGTAAGCTAAATGGCCTTAAGACTCTAAAAAACTACAATAAAAATAAGGGATAAATATAATTCTAATGAAAATCAAATCAAATCAAATGGGACATGGAATCCTACCTTGGTTCCTTATTATATTCACTCAATAACACTCCTTATAATCCTTATGTAATGGCTAAGTTCTTTTTTTAAACTTTTCCTCTAAGATCCACCACCTCTTTCTTCTTCTCTCATCCACTTTCAATTTTCCAAATTTCAAAATGATTAAAATTCCTCTCAAGGAAGGCTTTCCTTTCTCATATAGACTAAACTCCTTTATACACAATCCAATTTGAAGGTGACAGGTGTCCTTTCCATCCCTTGGCTCATGGTAAAAAAGTATCCCCTCTCAATAACTCCACTTACAAACCCATGTGAGAAATCAAACAGTCCATACCTCATAAATGAACCCAATATCCCATGCCTAGCACATGGTCTACCTCAAAATTCCTCTTTAGCTCCTAAAATGACTCTCCAATATTTTTATTTGTCCAAGGACATAAAAATGAACATAAAATATATAAAAATAATTTATATCACTCTCTAAAGTTGGCTCTTTCAATGCATATGAGTTTTGATTCAAAGGAGGACACTTATGTGGCTTATAAAACACTTCATGAATGAAATAAACCTTAAAGAGAAATAAGGTTAATGAAGAAATTTTTGAATAATATCTAATGGGTTAAATAGTGTTAGGAGAGTTAAGGAAGTATACACTTTTGACTTGGACTACAAAAGATACAAGAAGTGGTTTGGGTCATGTTAGGGTCAAGTAAACATGCCACCACTCTATAAATGATGTTTTCATGTCAAACATAGTCCTAGTTCCCTTGTTAACCTCCCTCATCACACGTATAACATTATGTACATAAAATTATCTAACCTAGACAGTAGAAGATTTTGGATATAAATAATACAAGTGATCTCACTTAGACACAACATGCATGTGCCATATCCAATGCATCATACCTCAATGATAATAACTCCTAACAATCATCTAAACATATGTATAATCAAATATTTTCATAAGAATAATATCTCTAGCACTATAAAATTAATATGCATCATAATGGACAAAATAATTTTAAGTAAAATGACATCATAATGGATATGATAATAATTTAATCTAAGCATTTAATTTTACTTACACCATCTAAACATAAACATATCATAATATAATGAATCTTTTTATTAAACATAAGGGACTGATAACATCTCATGTCTCAACAACACATAAATCATATCTCAACAAGACATGTATACAACATCAAAATTTTAAAGTAAGTATTTTCAAAATAGGGGTTTCATATCCCACTCCCCTTATGTATACTTCTTCTTGGAAATGACTGAGGGTTAGAAGTCTAATTTAAAATATGTTATAATAATCATGAGGAATCTCATTGACTTATATCAATGATATATATATATATATATATATATGTCAATGATCATATATCTCTACTAACATATCACAGAATGTGATTCGATACATTAGAAACATATATATATATATATATATATATATATATGTGTGTGTGTGTGTGTGTGTGTGTGTGTGTGTGTGTGTGTGTGTGTGTCAATGATCATATATCTCTACTAACATATCACAGAATGTGATTCGATACACTAGAAACATATAATAAACCCAACTCCATCGCTCTTATATATATGAAGAAACATGTATTAATATATAACATAAAAAACAAGGCTAAAGATCACATCATCTTAACAACATCTAAATATGAAACAAGAGAGATGATGTCTCCCCACTTTCTCACTAAGTTACATAAAAAATCATAAGCTTATCTCATATGGTAAATGTAAAAATATACTCCTCACCTACTACTCCCCACTCATGACGAAAGGTACACAAAAAGGTTCATCAACACAACACATTTAAATAATTTGAGAAAATACCAATCCAATCAAGGAATAATATCAATCATCTAAGTATCCCAAATCAATCCATAAAATGAGAGTAGATATAAAGGTTAAACAACCCAATATAATCCAATGAATAATTAAGGTAAAAATGGCTAGACAATGAAATCTAATCCAAAACTGAAGATAAGAATAAAATTATGAGCTCCAATAATCAATAAAGTTTTGAAATAACAAATGGATAAACAACCTCAAAATCCATAAAAATTAAAATCATAAAAAAGATCATTTTGATCCACTTATAAATCTAAATTAAGAACCAAAATAAATTCAAGGTTCAACACATCACATGGTAAATTTTTGCGAGTTTAAATACAATAATACTACATATGTTATATTTGGAAGGCCAAAAGTGGGGAGTAGGGATTTAGCATATCCAAAACTAGAAATACAACTATTCAATACCCTTATTTAATATGAATAATACATCACAACTCTAAGTTTCCATAATCACCACACACTTATCAACCTATAAGTGGTAAATATCACAACACATTTCCCCAATAGGAGGAAAAATATTATACCACATAGAGGCACCAAGCCTTTCCATTTATATAACTTATATAGAGAATATGATGTAGAAGATATAGTTCTATGAAGGCCAAGAAATTTAGTAAAAAATATTAAAGAAACAAGTCTCCAATCAAAGGAACGCTTACTTAGCATCATGAAGATATGAATCCACTTAGTGGACTTATGATGATGTCACTTGATAATGAGAGAGTGCCAACTCATCTCAATCCTATATAAGTGATGATAAAACAAAACCTCTCTCCCAGTTTGAGTGAGTTCATGAAATATAAATCCATATCAAAATTCATGGCACATATGAAGTCATTAATACAACATATTATCTTCCTCTACTATGGGGAGGATGCCCACCACTTAAGGGTGGTACCAATCCTTGATCAATCTTCCAAGATCCCCTTCCCTATAATTGAAGCTAACAAGGAACAAAACCCCAACTATAGGTGCACACTTACTTAGGTGATAATCATCACATGTCTACAACACCCAATACACAAGACACAAGTGGGCCTTAGTGACTTCTTACCAATCAAAAGGTTTAATGCCACCAAGGTGTTTGATCTAAAGTGATCATAATTTATAAGAACTTTTCTTCATGAAATTCATAAAATATTATAGGTACTCACCTATCCAACATGGTAAACAACAAAGACTCACAAAAATTTGATGAACCAACCATTTAAAAAATATAAGAAGGTATAAGTTCTCCTTTAATGACACACACTCATTATACCATAAAACATAAATCAAAAGGGTCATCAAAACAACATCCAACTTCTAAGACTCATGTATTATATCCATTATAGTGCCCTAAAACTTATCTCTTCTTTTTCAAATTAAAAACACACTCACACATTCATTCCAAGGAAATCACATAATAATCAGTGATAACCTTGTGAAGAAGGGGGAAAAACATCATACAAGAAGTCAATATATAAATGACACTCTTTAATGATTAATAAAATGATACCACTAAAGAATATATATTCTTAATAAAACAAATTCTAAAGATTCAAGGATGCATAACACCTACACTACTCATCGAGCCATACTCAAGGATGGCCCAAACCTCACCATCTAAATAAGGGTGTGGTATGGTTATGAAAATAATACAGTTCATGGCGCAAGAAGAAACTCAAACATCTAATATGGTACTACATGCCACTATATTTTTCATGTGTTTTCAAAACATGCAATATCAAAAGGGTGTAATGGCCAACATAAAAAAGGGTCACCTTAAATGGATGACACCCACAAAATTTTGGATATCACAATCAATGTTAATTATATGCTTTAAGCCACTATCATAAAAGCAATTAAAATAAAGGCATAATCTTATCACGAGCATGTTTAACCATGTGGAGGTACACACACTCAAGGTTAAAACTACCTCTAACTCCAAAATATATTTATCTTACATTAGTACTATCAACACTCATGGGCAACTTACCTAGCTAGGTGCAACATCATAGAATCAAAACTTCTCTATGAGGATTTTATCTCCTTATTATCAAAAAAATCAAAATATCATGTATACATCATTCCATTAAAGATTATCCACAATTAGGAAGATACACCCAAACCTTCATATAAATGATAAAAAAAAAATCACATTCATCTCTTGGGTCCTTATTAATGAGGTCACCTCCAAATCATCATTGGTTTAACACAAGGGTGTTCTCTAAATAGATATTGTTGTTTTTTACCATAAAATTTGGATAAAAACATTAAAAGTAGATATGGATACCTAAGGTATTGATAAAATTTTCAAATGAGGTAATAATATTAGTCTAACAAAGTTAACATTTTAACTAAGTTGATGATCATACCTACTTGGTGCCAAGATGCCTTAAAGACCTACATGTTTCTCTCCAACCAACACCTACATCCAAATCCAATGGTTAGTATACCCAGTGTGTGACTAAAAAAATAATATATCTCACCACCAAAAGGAGAAAAATTCCATTCAAAATAAGGATAGGTGAGAAAAATGGCCCACATGAGGCTTCTTATCAAGGTCACTAGCATGGTATCACCAATCCATCATATAAGGTAAGGACTAAATCTAACAACACTTTCATATGCACATATAGGTTTTAAGAGGAAACATATGTGATACACTAAAAATTTATTAGTCCCTCACATGGACCAATTATGTCCCTAAGTATATGTAACCCTCTATGGTTCACAAAGTCAAGGATTTCAACTTAAAGAGGGGATACATCCAAAATCTTATTAGAACTATTCACAAGGCAATAGTTGAAAACTAAGGAAAAATGAAAGACTTCATTTAATTCATACCTATTATTTCCAATATCATCACTCAAGGTTATATAACATCTATTTACCCTTTATTACACTTCACTTGAGTGGAAATACAACATTTTCTTGAAATGGAGTCATTGAATCTAGAAAGTCCCATCTAAAACTTAGATGTAGAGGACACTATATTGTCTAGTTATGATCAATCTCTATGGTCTTAATAAATAAGATTAATTTATAAAATAATTCATATAATAAGTCTTCCAAGGTAATATTCATGTGACAATGGTCATTAAAAATTCCCATCGACCTAACACACAAATCTCACTCACAAAATAATAGTCACTTGGCCCTCACAACCATCTAACTTCCTAACACCTGGTAAGAACCTTATTTCAATCCTTCATTAGAACTCATCTATTTAACTAGATGAATGGATGTACAACATATATTATCATGGGTTTCTCAAGCTAGAATACTAAAATAAGAAGCCAAGTGTCTAATACTTGGTCAAAGAGTCTATGATCTAAGAAACTCTTCATGTGTATTGTTCTTAGTAGCTCAATGAGGTAGTACATGCATTAGTTTGATGTAGAAAAATTAGTATTGAACAATCCTCCATAGATCACTTGGTGTTTTAACCATAATATGATACCAAAATTTCATGCTTGAAAATTAACATAATGGAAACACATACCAAAAAATATATAATTTTTTGATAATATATAATGTACATTCTAAAAAAAATTATTACATAAGTAAAAATGAGGAAATTCAAAATTGGATGAATGGTCACTTTACAACCATGTAAGTCCCACTTGATCTAATCTATCTACAAACTCTCAAACAAACCTAAAACTCTCTAAGTAGTCCTAGTGGGGCCCTTAACCCTAAGGACTAAAAGGAACACATAACTAAATGGAGGTGGATTCAAGCAACCACTTATTTGATTGAGATGTCCTAACTCATAATGGTGTTCAAAGAGAGTTCCTAATTATTCTAGCCTATCATAGGGATCGATTATCACTTAATCCCAAAATAAAGTCTAACTTCACATTTGACTTGAATTAGAGGAATGTGCTTTAAAAATATCCTTTAGTCCCCATATGTCCTAAAACTGTGCCTAAAATGTCTAATTTATGCCCCCTAAAAATGGATTAACCTATATCCATCATTAGATCAACTCAACCTTGACTATTAGACCTGGTCAAAGGAAAGTTTACCTTAAATATCCTTATGGTGGGTATAAGATTTGCATTTTATCCATTGAGTTTAAAACTCATATTTTTTAAGGAGGGAGGAGTTGTTGGAGGATGACATTTCAATAGTCAGGCCTTCCCTCCTTCTTCAGCCCTAGATGAATAAAATTAATGGAATCTCTAACCTTTGTGTAAAAAATGTTTATTTCACTTTCAATTTTCTATCATGATGAAAATATGCAAGTTTATTTTATAGGTACCTATTTTGACATAAATCTCATATGAAGTCTAGATCTACAATAGTTTCCAAATAATTCTTGGGAGCTTTAAGCTCCACCACATCCATTAATGGCTACCATAATGTTTAAGGTGAAATTTTAGATAAGTTTTAGTTTCATATTTTTATTTCTTTTAGATCAAATGCAACAACAAAATAACATGGGTTACCTTTTGGTTTACCATGTTTCAAGTCTTTTAGGAGACCACAAAGCCAACAAGGCCAAAAGGACCTCTCTAGGGAAAAAATTACACAAAGTGAAATTATGCATGTAGAGGGGGACACAAAAATGATGAGGGAACATTTTGGCTTCCCCCACCTAAGGACCACCAAGTTTCCACAATCATGGAAATAATTCAAGTAGATTAATAGAAGAAGGTCTAATAAAACATCTTTAAGAGAAATGGGTTAAAACTAAAAAATTATGTTGTTTCAGGTCATACTATTGATATCTTATGGAAAATAATGAAAAATGTAGGGGTTTCCCTTTCAGGTCCATCCCACCCTTTATCCTTCCACTTGCATGAATTTACTAAACAAAAACATGTCCAGGATATAAGAAGCTTTTAATTTTAAAAAAAATGTTACATGTTCTAACTTTATAATACAAAGGTTTTATTTCAATTTTAAATAATATACAAATTTTTAATTTGAATAGAAAGGCCCATTAGTAAATATGACTAACCACCATGGCAAATGTCAAGTCTAGTGGCTTTGATAACCACTTAGATAATAATCTGAGTTGTAACCACTCAAGGATACCATGTTATCCAAAACACTAGCTATCATTAAAAAAGCTACAACAAATCTATCTTAAGCCTAAATGATAGACCTTTATGGGCCTCCACCAAAAGTCATGTAGTCAAATGAGTGATCACTAGGTTAAGTAACGACCTACCCTCCACCAAGTGTTTTGTGCCCTTCTAGATGGCCTATGTGAAACATAGAATTACCCTACAAACTAGAAGTTTTCTAAAATTATTATCTAACAACCCATAAGTCAAAAAATTATAAAACGAGTGGCTACAAGATAAAAATTTCCATCATTTTTATTAAAAATATTTTAACCTTCCATTTCATTATTTTACATGTGACATAATTAGATGAAATTAGGGAAATCTATAAATGAGGTATAAGGGGTTTTAGTGACAACACTTTTAAAATCAATATAAATTCACCCACGACTCCAAAAATCATGCCAAAAATTTAATCAATTCCATGATGTCTCTATTTTTTGTATTAAAAAATGGGAGAAATTGGAATGATTTCAAGTGCATAAAAATATCCAAGGAAGGATAGATGCATTTGTATCTAGGACATCACATCTCAAGGGTAATAACTCATACCAATCATCTAAACATATGGATAATCAAATACTTACTTAATAACAATAGCTATATTAGTATGTAATTAATAAATCATAATAGACAACCAAAATAAATTATGTAAACTGACATCATAATGCATTAATAATCTAATTTAGCATATACCTATTCTTACATAAGAAAACATAAACATGTCATAATATAATGAATCTCTATGTTATACATATCGTACCAATAAAATCTTGTGTCATAAAAACATAAAATGTACATCTCAACAAGCTGTATGTACAACACTAAAATTCCAAAATAAGCATTTTTAAAATAGGGGTCTCACAAAATTCATATTATGGCTGAATTAAATTCCCTTAATATTTTTAATCTGCCAACAAATAAAATTACACTATGTGGGACTATCGAAAATTATATTTTTATTGAAATGTGTCCTTAAATACTTCAAATAACCATTGATAACTCATGTGTAAAGTGTGAACTAGGAATTTGACTAAGAAGGGGAGATTAGTATTGTGTTAGTCCCAAAATGAAAACTAATTGATAAAAACACACTAGCTAGCATGCATCTCTAGGCCTAGTTACTAAGGTGAGCTTAATAACAAAAACAAATGAAAGACAAAACTAAAAAGTAAATAAAAACAAAAATCCTTCACCTTCCTTGGATGCTTAAAATTCTTGTTGTATTATCTTGTTAGGCTTGTGATCATGAAGTATTCATCAAAAGAGGCTTGGCTATCTCCTCTTCTCCTTGGCACCTTGTGGCTTTGGCTTGGCCTGGCTCAATATTTTGGCATCATAACTTTGGAATGTGAGATCTCTTGGAATCAATTTAACATGGTAAATTTGCACAAATTAATCTTCAAATTAATGTGGTAAGGCCTCCTATTTATATATTTTTGAGATTGATCAGAATCAACCTAAACCATTCATCTCAAGATTGAGATGTGTGGCTAAGAATTAATACAATTTTGTAATTAAAATTAATAAATAGTCTCATCAATATTTGGGATAGAGGAGTAATTAAGAGGCATGGAGGGATTTTATGAGGCATGGGAGGCATGAATCCTAATATTTGTAGCATTTATGGCCTAGGGATGTCTTCTTAAGAAATGAGGTCACCTAATGATGCAAATATTCAATATTCATTTCTAAAAATAAGTATTCAACAATTTTCCATGGAATTCTTAATTAGGCTCTAATTTGGTTTAACTAGATTTTAATCATGAGTTAGCACTTTGTGTAAATTTTGGATCTTGGTGCAGAAATTAATCAAATTGGTTAAAATATCTTGTTATTAGTCTAAAATTTTACTGGATTAGAATTAGAAGTCAGTATCAGATGTGTTAGATCCACTATCCCATTTAGGATGTTATCAACATCAAATAATAAAGGCACGTGTCTTGTGTAAGAGATTTGATAGAAAAGAGCAATCTAGGACACCCAAGTGTGAAATTATTAATTTGACTCAAAATGATTTGATCAAATTTAACTGTCCCATAAATTGCACTGCCCCATTTAGGGATACCCTAGCTAGAATCAACACTTGACTATAACAGGTTCAAAGCTTTTAATGTTATTTAGTGTTTTTAATCCAAATTGTGCATTTTAGAAACAATTTATCAAAACCCTGATTAGAGTCTATCAATGGCTAGATTTAGGTGTCTACAGTTTGCTACTATTTAGGAAGGTGTTATAAGATATAAGCATAGTAACATCTTCTCAAAGAATGAAAAGGTCTTGTATGCCTACAAATTCAATGATGATAAACTAACTATATGACTCCCCCTTGAGGGAATGGTTGACACAAGTAGGTTGGAAAATGGTCCCTTGAAAAGAAAGAAGAAAAATGAGATGACCAAAGAAAGGAAAGATGATGGGGTGAAAACAAAATGATTTTGAAAAAGTAGTCAAAATTACTGAGAATGCAAATGGGATGGCATATAATGTTTTTCCTAAAGGTGGTTATAAGCATTGTACCCCAATAGTGGCAACATGGTATGATAACACAATGATTTTCCTAAACGTAGTTATAATCATTGAGAAGATGGAGCTGCCCTAGCTAGGATAGATAAACAAGATAAAAATATGCCCTTATATGAGAAAAAAAAGTAAAGTGGTGAAAACACAATGATTTTCCCAAAGGTGGTTATAATCATTGAGAAATACAGGTGGGATGATATGCAATGATTTTCCCATAGGTGGTTATAATCATTGGACACTGATTATGGAAAACAAGAAAAAATTGGTCGAGGATGATAATAACTTAACACAGAGGGTAATGATGAATGGGAATAACCTGCAATAGGGAGATGCTCATATGAACTAACAAAGATTGAAATTATTTCATGGTTAATTACTCTATTTGGGATATGATTGGGATTGACTCAGGATGTTGGTACCGAAGAGATATAAATGCCACCATTATTTAATAGACTTCTTGAAGCTAAGGTTTATTATAGCACATTTCAGTAGATGTCATGGTATAACATCATGAGGACTTGGCCAAAATATGCATAAAGACTGACTCCCAAAATCCAATACTCAAATAGAAAACAATGCACCAAGAATAGAAACCATGATGACAATGTAGACACATGAATATGGATGAATTTGAGTATAAGTGTGGGTAAGGAATCACCCAATGAACACACATAAAATGAATCAATGCAACATTAATACAAGCAAATAAATAAGCAAACAAAAAAACAAAAGAAGAAAAAATAAATAAACAAACAACATAATAAAAACCATATGAACATTACCCCTAGAAAAATAGGCAACAACTTAACAAATGAACAAAATGGGGGAATATAAAAAAAGGAAAGAGTTGATTGAGCTATCTCCTTATGCACTAGGCAAGTGGATGTTTCCTACATATTTCTATAGATGTAATATCCAATAAAAAACTTTAGGCCAAATGTAGTTCTCCCAAGGAATAGGAAGAATGTGATAACTAATGAAAACAAATAGAATGGATGTGATATAATAATAAGAATGGTCTTGAAAAATGGAAAGTGTGTGAGAACAAAAGGCCAAAAAGGATGGGGAAACTAAGAAACAAGTGATTTTGAAAAATGGAAAGTGTGTGAGAGAAAAAGGCCAAAAAGGATGGGGAAACTAAGAAACAAGTGATTTTGCTGGTAACTTAGTAAGGGTTCCCAGAATCCTTAAGGAAAAGAAGTGGTTAATGTTTTTGGTTTTTTCTAATGATTTTACAATTTTTTTTAGAATTTTTGAAGTATCTCAACTCAATCAATAATGATGAGACACTAAATGGTTCAAGCTCACAAAATGGTGAGAGCATTCAAACCTAGGTTGTTCACAAAATGGTGAGATTGTGGCTTAGGTTGCTCAAAAAATGGTGAGAGTATGGATTGGGTTACTCAAAAAATAAAAATAACATGGTTTAGGTTGCTCATAAAATGGTGAGAGTGTTCAGACTTAGGTTACTTGTAAAAAAGCAAGAGCATGGCTTAGGTTACTCACAAAATGCCAAGAGCATGGATTATGTTGCTCACAAAATGGTAAGAGCATTGTGAAAAGGGTGACTAAGTTGACCTCCTAATTATCAAGCAATGCCTATATATTACTATAGTAAGACTTTAAGTCACTATAGTTTTTCCCTACAATAGAGCAATTTAACTAGTGTAGCAGTCAATCCAAAAAAAAAAAACATAGTTGGTAAAAAGGCATAGTATGGCATATGAAGTGGCAAGTTGGTATGTTAAGGCTCAATAAATAAATTTTTCCCCTAGTTTTCCCATAGGTGGTTATAACTAGGATACAATGGTATGTATTAATGGTACTAATTTACCCAAAGGCGGTTATAATTAGCAGCAAGACCAATAATAAGAAAGGAACAACAAATAAAGGATAAAACTTCCAAAACTTATATCATACTATTCCAAAATATAATCTATATTTGAAGTACTAAAAAATGATGAAAATGATTGGATTCCTTGGTGTTGATAATGCAAAATGAATGGAAAAAACCAAGGTCAAATGGGCTAGGCTTTAGAACATACTTGGTCAATAGAATAAGATGGTAAAACAAATGGAACGGGATAAAAAAGAATTATAAGAATGATACTAACACAAAGAATAATAGGGAAAAAATGACACAACATGAAATGGTCCTTATAGATAATACACCTTAGTTCTTAAGCATAATAGTACTTGAGGTGAATAATATTCATTGGCGTAGGAAGTTCATCTCTATCTGATGTGGCAAGTCTATATGCTCTTGATCCATAATCTACAATAATGATAAAAGGCCCTATTTAGTTTTTTTTAATTTACCTTTATGTTTCTTCTCAATTGTGGTATTCTTTTGGTTTTCTTTAAGAATAATATCACCAAGTTCAAATTTTCTATACTTGACACACCAATTGTAGTGGCCTTTGAGTCAATTCTGATATGCCTAAAGATTGTTGAGTATAGCTATGAATTTTTCATCAAGTAGGTATAGCTCTTATAGGTGAGCTACTCGATAGTCATGATCATCTAGGACATGCTAGAAAGATAAGCATAGTGAAGGTAATTTGACCTTAATATGAAGGATGGCTTCAGTACCATAAACAAGTGAGTATGGAATGACTCATGTGGGAGTATGATGATTGGTATGATATGCCTAAAGGGCAAGGAATATATGTAGGTGCCAATCATGGCTGGAATCATTCAAAATATTTTTTATAATATTGATAATGGTTTTGTTTGATGCTTCATCCTAGCCATTACCTTGAGGGTAATATGATATAGAATTTTTTTATGTGATGTTATATTTGATACATAACTTGTCAGCATCCTTGTTCTTGAATGATCCTCTATTATCAGATATAATGTCAGAGGGGATACCATAACAAAAAATGAGATGGTTGAAGATGAATTTAGAAATTTTATTTCTAGTCACATAAGTGAGGGGTATAGCTTCAAGCCACTCAGTGAAATACTCAGTAGCAATAAGGATATGTTTATGGCCATCAGATGAAGAGGGGTTGATTTTCCCAATGAGGTTGAGTCTCTATGTAACAAATGGCCATGGTGTCAACATTAATTTTAGAGTTTGTGTTAGGGCATGAATTATATTAGCATGACATTGACACTTGTCATACTTATTTACATACATAACTACATATGCATCCATTATGGGCTAATAATAACTAGTACACAAGATCTTTTTGGATAGGATTGCCCTACTATAGTGATATCTGCATACTCCTTCATAAACTTCTCTTAACACTAGTCTAGACTATATTGAAGTTAAGAAATGAAGCAAAGTTCCATCAAAACTATGGTGGTAAAGGGTGGATCTAAGTAGAGTGTAACAAGTGGAGTGATGGATGAAGGCTTTGGTCTAGATAGGAATGGAATGATAAGATGGTATGGTCTTGATAAGTATAACGATGGTTTTTTATAAATTAAAAAACTGGTAAGAGGGTTACCCCTAAGTGAGAAAGTGATTGGTTGGGATATGTAAAATGGTAAAAGGATATGTAACAATGGCAATGAAATGGTATGGTACATGTTTTTAACCTATGGTGTGCTTTTTGATTCTATTGTTCTTGATGATTGGGAGATGCACATCCTAATCAACAAATGATACAAATAGAATACTTGATCATGTTAATTGTTATCCCACACCTCATCTAAATAGCTACTTCATCAATAAATGGTTGCAAATTTGGATGCTAAGAATGCTTTTGTGATCTTTATTGGTCATTGATTTTGATTTCTTCAAACATTCATACAAAGTATCTTTACATCATATACAGAGGAAAGTATGGCCATGGATGGTAGATAAGGACAAATAATGGATGGTAGGTTTGATTTTGAAATGGAATAACATATGATAATGGAATGTATAATGATGGGGAAATAAATAAAGATTAGGAATTTCAATCACACATAATATTTTTGATGCTAGATTCAACATAACTTTGGTTATGGTGGGGCCAAAGATGTGTTCTCTTGATAGGACTATCAATTTTATTTTTGTTTGGGCTTGAGAGTAGCTACCATCTAATTAGGATGTAGATAGGAAGCTATTTTGATTTGATCTTTGATTTTTTCTTCATCCAACAATGAATAACTTTTGTGCTCAGCTATTGGTGCCTCAAAGAGGTTTTCACCAAAAAATTTATCTTGACTATCCCGTAGCACCTTTGAGAATGTTTCACTAATGAAAATTGGATTTTGACTTAGAAGATGCTTCCATATCACTTCTAAAAAAAATTCACTAGAAGATGCTAAGTTTGAACTTTGATTGTCCCTTAGTGCCTCTGAAAATGTTTCACTGGGAGATTAGTTTTATACTATATGAATGTGGTCTTGGCCTCCTTGATTTTTTAAAATTGATATGTCATCATGGATGGAGTTTAACAAAGTGTGATTTTGTTGATCCTAATCAACACTTATGGGAGGTGGAATGTCAATAATATGGCTATGTTGGTTGATGATAATGGCCTATGGAATGTGAATGGAATGGGGAGAGGCTGTATAACCCTTGTAAAATATACTAAGATAACTTATGTAAAGTTTGAAGTACTCATCCTCAAAAACATACAAGGATAAAAAATGTATTCAAATTGATCTATAAGGCATGCATAACCAATGTTGTAATAACCATGAACATATTCTTATTTTGAATCTAATTTTAATGAAAGGGACTCTAAATCTGATGTTGAGACTGATGTTGATTCAAATTCTAATGGTAAATCCAATGTCAGTTCAAGAATAGAACTTAATCTTAACTCTGATTCTTCATTTGATGGGTAGTCTATTACAATGATGTCTTATTTAATATTTGGTTTTGCTCAAGTAATGGCCTATGATGGCATGATGGGCTCCACCAAGACTAGTTTATCAAAGTGAGACTCATCAATAATGGGAAAAAGGCCAAGAGACAACTCCTCAAAGATTGGCTTGTCAATAGGAGGCTCTTAAAAAATAGGCATATGGTCAAGGTAATTATTTTCCCAAATGTAGTTATAATAATTAAGAAGTGACTCAACAAAGACTGACTCATTAGAGTGAGATTCCTTGACAACCGATATAGGATCAATAGGTGATTCATCATAGGATGACTTATCACAAGTGGTTGGTTTAAAAACAACATCTTGGATTGGTTGGTTCTCTTGGCCTTGGTTTCTAGTGAGTTGGAAAATACCAATTTTGAATACATTTTGGTCTTCAAATGATTAGATTGGTTGAGGTTTGGATAGGATTGGCACTGGATGAGGAATGACTTGTGTTTGGATAATGGTAGGGTGTTAGGGAATATGATTTATCACATGAGCCAAAGGATGAAGTCATAAAATGGTAATAATAAGGTAGTGTGGATCTTGATTTCCCACACAAGTCAAAGGAATAGGTCTTGGTATGATTAAGGGGTATTTTGGATCTTAGTTGTTTGCACAAGCCAAATGATGAGGTATAGGAATGGTAATGGTATTACTTGGATATTGTAAAGCTTGATATCTCATATAATCCAAAGGAGGGTTAGGGGTAGTTGATGATTGAATAACAAAAGGATGTCATGGAACTTGATTTATTACACAAGCGAAAGCATCCAAGTCTTCCTCATAAATCATATCATCCTAGTTGTGAGTTGGCTCATAAGTTAGTTCTTGACTATGTTCCATTTACTAATTATTGTAAAGAGGTATGGATTCATATCCCAAACAACATTATTTATAGTTAGGTCTTCAAATTCCTCCTCACAACCCTCTTCATGCCAATCAAGGTCTCAATTTAGATTTTATGGATTTTGACTATGTTCCCCATATGGAGTATTTTAGGGAGAATAATAAAACTCCTTAAAAAATTTTCTCTATAGGGTTTCCTAAAAGGATTTTATGCAGCCATTCTATCATAATTTGGATTGTACATGACTCCACCATAAGTGTAGCTATATATCCATGTAAATGATGAAATCTCTAAAACAAAAAGGATTAGAGTTTTACAAACTTTGAAAAACTATCCAAAGGACAAATGGTTCAAACTTGGTCTAACTTGGTCGAAGGGGTGGAGTTATATCTCCCATATGGTCTGAAAGTGGAGTTGTATCTCCAAAATGATTTTTTCTAAGAATTGGAATAAAATAATCTAACATAAAATGTCAAATTTCATATGTACAAAAGGTCAAGCATCTGAATAAAAATTGGCATTTTAAATGTCTAGGTCAAAGTGTTATAAATAAGGTCTAAACTAGGAAAGGGAAAAGAGTTATTAGGTCTTTTGTCCAAATGTGGAGTCAAAAGATAGGCTCAAATAGGCTATGCTAGGACTTTTGGCCAAATGGCATCAAAAGCTAGACTTGAAACAAAGGTATCCTGTGATTTGGTTTAATCTAACAAGTTTGGAAACAACTTTGACATAAACCCAACACATAAAGTCAAACAAAAACATGATCAATTGGCATAAGGCATGAGGTAAAAGGCTTTTAGATAAAGGTTGTGTTCTTTCAAATAAAGGCACAAATGATGATGATGATGATAGGTTTTGAACAAACAAATCATCAATAGTTTTCAAATTTGGGTAATTGATTAATTGAAGTTATGCAACTCAAAAGAGAAAAATATGTGAATCATCCCCATGAATTGAGGCCCAAAAAAATCAATTAATGTTTGAATCCAAACTTGACAAGGTTAATTGAAAACTAGGATTTGACCAAACAAGATAGACAATATTGGATAGCATGATGGCACAAGACAAAGGCCCAAATGATATACATGACATTGTTTGAAACAAAATAGTTTTTGATACAAGGTAAACTAGTCTTGAAGCAAATCGAGTAGCCTAATAATGTAAGCATGCTCGAATTATGTGATCTACGTTATGTTTCAAAGACTCAAAAGGAAAAATGTTTTGATATGATTTTGTAATAATAAAACTACCCTCTTCAACTTAAATGACACACACATAAACAAGTTTGACAAAAATTTCAAGGCACAAGTGTGGTGTAAAATAGCCAGCATAATGCCTCTTTAGAAAAAAGAGTGGCATATAGACAAATTGGTTTTGCCATGGATTTATGAATAAATAAATAAGTTTTAGTCTCAAAACATACCAAACAAAGAATGACCAAAATACTCTAAGTATAATTGTCCAAATCCTAGCAAGAGTATGGCAATGTGGGGTTGACTAAACTATCAAGCTTTTGGATGTTTCTAGGGGAATCAATTACACAATGAATTTCACATCAAATTATTCAAAATAATAGCACATAAATTGGGTGTCCATAGCACTTGGCTTGTTGCAAAAATGTTTAGTCCTTTTTTTAACCACTACATCCTATTTTTTGCTCAATGTAGTGCGATGTCTAAATGTAGATACGTCTTGTGTGTAAATCAGAAGGAGTGGATGAAGTCAATGTTAGGAGATGAAACCTCATATCAAAGCTTCCTTAAATAATTCATGGGAGGTAATTAAATCCCCCTCACAAGCCAAGTTTACATGAAATAAATAAAGCATAAAATAGAAAGACTTTAGGGTCATTATCAAGGTCACCCAATACTTTTATGAATTTTTGGGGAGTGCTTTAGACATTATTTATATGCCTTGGACTAGGAAATTTTTAAATAAGGAAAATTATTTTGATTCCAAGGGTTCCCTAAAGGGGAAAAATAGAAGATCATACACGCAACATCCTTGTATTTTGTGAAAATAAAGTGCTAATTGAAACAAGTAGTGAACACAAAAGATTTGAAAGATGAGTTCATTTTTAAGCCCCAAATTGAAAGTTGTGGTGGTGTTCTTTTGACCCCTTGGTATTAAGATTTTAAACTTTGAAAAATAATTCTAAAAACTTACTTAAGCACCTAAATTTTATTTTAAGCACCAAAATAATGTTCCTAGTTCATTTTAAAGCATACAAAAGATGATTTAAACATGTTTTAGCAATTTTCAAAGTTAGTCCTACAAGAATAATGTTAGCATGTGGTTTAGATTTGAAGAATTTTTAAATATGAAATAATTAACTTAGGAAAATGAGCTCTTGGGTTGACGCAGTGGTGCAATACCACTACTTGACAAATCAATCCCAATAGTTAGAGGACAATCCCATTACCTTAAGAGTTTTGGTATTATAATTAACTGTTAATCATTTAGTCACAATACCATTACTTTGAATGATAATCTTGCTACTCATAGGATAATCTCATAACTTTAAAACTTGTGGTATTATAAACCATAAGTAGTTTGGTCACAATACCATGACTCAGTTTGATGATCCTGCTAGTAGTAGGACAATCTCACCACTTTAAAATGTATGGTATTATCACTTAACTACTAATAGTTAGATAATATTGTGACTCAATTAAACAACCCCATGAGTTGCAAATAAATCCCATGACTTGTAAAGTAGTGGTATTGTTAACGCTACATTAAAAAACACAAAGTTAGTATGAAATAAAAATGGCTAAGCACAATAATGTGAGTCTGAATGACAATACCACAAGTTGTAGGAAAATCCTATGACTGTGTCCAGTCAAACCCACCACTTACAAAAAAATGTGTTTTACTTAATTTTTTCACTCTTTTAAGCCTCCCACTCCAAGATTTTGAATAACAAAGGTTAGTGAGTTACTTGATGGATTATTGTGATCAATTTTGTGAATCTATTCATGTCCCACCAGGTGTGCCATTATTTGAACTAGGAATTTGACTAAGTAGGGGAGATTAGTATTTTGTTAATCCCAAAATGAAAACAAATTAATAAAAACACACTAACTAGCATATATCACTAGGCCTAGTTAGTAGGATGAGCTTAATAAAAAATAAATGAAGAACACAACTAAAAAGTAAAGAAAAACAAGAATCCTTCACCTTTCTTGGATGCTTCAAATTCTTTTTGTAGTGGCTTGCTCAGCTTGTGCTCATGAAGTCTTCATCAAAGGAGGCTTGGCTATCTCCTCTTCTCCTTGGCACCTTGTGGCTTTGGCTTGGCTTGGCTCAATATTTTAACATCATAACTTTGGCATGTGAGAGATCTTGGAATCAATTTGACATGGTAAATTTGAATAAATTAAGCTTAAAATTCATACGGTAAGGCCTCTTATTTATATATTTTTGAGATTGATCAGAATCAACCTAAACCATCCATCTCAAGATTTAGATGTACGGCTAAGGATTAATCTATTTTTTCAATTAAAATTAATAAATAAGCTCATTAATATTTTGGATAGAGGAGAAATTGAGAGGCATGGAGATCCTTGATGAGGCATGGGAGGCATGAATCCTGATATTTATAGCATTTATGGCCTAGGGATGTCTTCCTAAGAAATGAGGTCACCTGATGATGCAAATATTCAATATTCATTTCTAAAAACAAGTGTTCAACAAATTTCCATGGAATTATTAATTACGCTCTAATTTGGTTTAACTAGATCTTAAGCATGATTTAGCACTTTGTGTAAATTTTGGCTCTTGGAGCACAAATTAATCAAATTGGTCAAAATGTCCTATTTTTGTTCCAAAATTTGACTAGACTAGAATTGGAAGTCAATTTTAGATGCATTGGATCTATTATCCCATTTAGGATTTTATCAATAGTAAATAACAAAGGCACGTGTCTCATGCAAGAGATTTGATAGAAAAGATTAATCTAGGGCACCCAAGTGTGAAATTGGTAATTTAACTTGAAATGATCTGATCAAAGTTAGCTTGCCCATAAATTTTACTACCCCATTTAGGGATACCCTATCCATAATCAGCAATTGAATATAACAATTTTAAATATTTTAATGTGATTTAGTGTTTTTAGGCCAAATTGTGCATTTTAGAAAGAATTGATCAAAAGCCTGATTGGAGGTTATTGATGGCCAGATTTAGGTGTCTACATAAAGAGTACATAGCCCTTGATAACTCATGTGGAAAGATTAGGAAATAAAATAAATGATTAGTTTTTTAACAAAGGTAGTCTAAATTATATATTTATTAAGTGGAAAGAAGTTCATGGGTTACCTTATGAGGCTATACTATTATTGAAAAAATATAAACCTAGGCATGCTTATTTGAGATCTAATAATAATTGAGATAAAGTTTATAAAAGGTTTGATTCCAAAAAACACTATCTATGACTTGGTTATTAGCATTAGTCCAAAATGAATAATATAAGTACCATGTTTATAGAGTATATTTATGATACTAAATCCATTCTCTATCCATAAAATACTTTGAATATAGTAATCATTGGCATTCATTATGATTTGGGATGGTTTATTAAGATATTTATAAGGAAAGTCTTATAAATTAAGTCCGATCATGTCAATTCAAACCTCCTTTTGATTAATCATTTTGAGAAGGGTCATGTCACATAGGAGTCATTCATGTCTCTCTTTGTGAACTTAAGTGGTCTCGTTGAAATCATAAAGAATGTTGTAAATTTATCAATATACCTTCCATAATAGGAGATTATTATGGATGGAAAAATAGAAAGAGTACTATAATTTTTTGCATCACTTAAGTCATGGGATGAGATAGGTGCAGACTGTAACCCATGACATCTAAAATATAATATATAGAAAACTATCTGGATGACTCTTAAATAAGGTGGACTAACTATCTTTATAGATTGGATCATGGGTTATGACCCACACATTTATTTAGAATTTTTAAAGTAATATAATTCCATGAAGGTCTCAATTATAGACTTGTCCTTTAAAGTGTGTGAGGAGAGCATTACCCAAGTTATTAGTCTAAGCATGGAAGGAAAAAAAATATATAAATAAAATGAGGAAAATAAAAAAGAGATCTTAGATTTTCTGGTTGGTAGTGATAAATTGATCAATTTTTGAGGAGGATACCTCAATTATTCCATACTAATTCCTTAGAACAACATCCTCCACCAAGTTATGAGGTATGTCACATTGGAAGGTAGATATAAGGTTTCTTTGTCTCATCACTTGGCCTTTTATAACTTTTAGGAATAAAAATATTTTGAGATTTATTTTATATATATTTTTTTTTCTTAAATAATTTTATTTTAGAATTTAAATACAATAATTATATGTTTTTCTTCATAAATTGTTTATATACCTCATTTAGAACTATGCTAGAACACTAGCCAATATCCCTTGTCCCAGCCCCAAATAAAACTTGTTGAGAGTAGTTTTTCGAAAGCCTCTATGATGCATGTTATTGATGAGGTTGTTATCCATTTGATAAAATACATGAAATTTTTACCGATCATCATCCCTCCAACAAAAAATTATATTTCTAATAAGATATCAAAAATAATAAATTCTAAGAGAATTTCTCAGGCCTCACTTGCTAAACTTAAGCATATAACTTATGATGATCATTTGGAAGACCTCGATATATTTGATCCTAGATCCCCTTATTTTATTAATAATTCATCTACTAAGGATATTTTTATAATAATTATGTGGTCAACCTATATATTTGTGAGGAACTATTTCTAATTCTTGAGCCTATTAAGAAAAGAGGTAAAATAAAACTCTCAAAGACCATTAAATTCTCAAATAATTATAACCCTTTTTAAAATATAATTAAAATAAAAAAGGAATCCCTAAAATTTTTTCTAAATTAAAATGAAAAACTTAAGAACAAAATCAATTAGCTAATGTTATATGTCTATGTAAAAATTAATCATGGGAATATGAATCAAAATAAGGAAGTAGGGTCTTTAACTGAAATAATGGTGTAATTAAAAAGAAACATTGGTGGAAATAAAAAATAAAATGTCTCAAATGTAAGAAATAATGATTCAAATGGAAATTGAAAAGAATAAAATACAAATTAACTTAGATAATTTGATCCAAATCAATAGTGTTACAATTAAAAATTGTGTAGTGAGTGTCACCATTATGAGGGACAACCTAAAAATAAAAATGAAAAAGAAATGGGAGCTAGGGCCAACAAGACTATAAGAATGAAATAAAAAGGAATAATATAAATATCAATGAGGTGGATTATAACACTACATAGGATCACCTCAAAATTTTTACTAAATAATGGGAGGTGGTTAAGGATCTTATCAACTCTTGCTTATCCTAGTTTGTTCTTGGCTCTCTTTATTATTTAGATATATTTTTTAAGATTTAAATTTATTATATTTTTTGTTATTTTTGGGTTATCAAGTTTACCATATATTTTTTGTCCTACCTAGTTGATTATCATGTTTATATCTACTTAAATTTTTAAGGTTTTTAGACCTTTCAAATCCCCCCTTTTTAACCTCTTAAAAAATATAAAATATCTCTTATATTACTTTATATATCTCTTTTTTTAATTTTATATTTTAAAAAAAAAGATACATTATTTAGGGGGTTTTCTATCTTTTGTATTCAACCACTATAATCCCTAATCAACCCATGGGTAATTAATGGCCTAAAACTTCAGTAACTCTAGGCACCTAAAATATAACATAATTAAATTTATACTAACTAAACCCATAAATAATTTATGTTCATGTACAACACATCATGTAGTTTCATCTTCACATTGAAGAAGTGGGGGTTTAAATACCCCTTATTTATATTTCATTAACAATACGTAGAATTACATTGATGTTTTATTCTATCATATCAGATACATAGTTGTAAATAACATAGATGTTTTCAACCCATAACATTTTTCTAATTTTTTTTTGCAATCTAGATCAAGAAGAAAGATGAAAAACCTTTTTTTGCCTTTTTACCATTAAATCAAATAATTATAGATACATACAAGTATAAAAACCAATGGTGCATAGGAATAAGAATTTAAAATATGAAAATATGCATAGGATTGGAATGATGTTGCATGAAAAAAATCATTGGTCAAGATAGGTCCTTCCTAGGGCACTAATAGTGTATATGCCAATCCAATTCATGCATAATAAAAATCTTAATTTTTTCACACAACCACCTATGAACTTTATAGTCTATATACATAATAAAAATTCTATAAAACATAGAGGTGTGATCATTCCATCATTTTATGCATCTCATAAGTTAAAATTTTAATTTATAGTTTTAATTTTTAATGTTTATTTATTTTAACCACTATATTATTAAATGGTATATATTCCTAGTTCATTAGTTTTTATCTTGTTTAAGTGATAAAAATTGAAAATATAAAACATGAATATGATACAAATGGATGGTAATTTTATCTTTTTCCTAATCAATCATGTCTATTAACATAGAGATGAATCACACACATACCATAGTGGAGTTTTTAAGCTTTCATTTGGTATTTAGCATCCAAACACATCTCTATCTCTATGTCACACTTTCTAGTTTAATACACTATTTAGGATGTATGTCCCTCTTTGATCATGGGAGCTTGAACTTATTTACTCTTATAGTCATGTGTAATTTAATGTTGTTTATCCATTTTGATCATAGGAACTAACCTTCCTATTATTTCTATCCATTATGCATATTATATGTACTTAATCCCACTTTTTATATTAAATATAAGTATCACTATTATGTTATATTTGTGCATCTAGATGTGAAATGGTTTTTTTATATATCATTTTATATTTATTATATATTCTATAGCATGTAACTATGTCTAAGAAGTTCCATCTAGTCTAAACATAGGAGACACCTAATTATGATACAAGACCATTATCTATTAGTTCATTTATGTGTTTTATTATAATTTGTCCAATTATGTATATATTTCTATTTTAGACACATTTAATACATTATTAGACTATATCTAACATATTTTCATCTATATATGCTTAGATCCATCTATTATAACCTTATATATCCTAGTCATCCATTTTATGGGCAACCTCATCTTCATTTTAATAATTTATTTCACTGGTATAAAATTTATGACATGCTAATTTAATCTCACATGGAATCAGCGGCCCATAAATTACATCCCCTATATTTCTATGGGTCCTCTTTCCCTATCTTAATTCGTCATGCCTTTGATTTTTTTTATAAGTATCAGGGTTCATTAAGTCCCCTTCCTAGTGAATAAATATCAAAAAGATATAAAAAAAATGATCTAAAAGTAAATTATCAAAAAGACAATTTTGAGATCTATTACTACATAAAGGCAAGGCCAAAAAACTAGTGAGCCAAGAAATACCAGACTACAAAGAACCAATATCTACTAAGTCCAAGAAGGCCTCAAGTCAAACTAACATAAAATAGGTAGATGATAAATCAAAAAACTAGCTACACCTACTTGTTAATGGTAAATGGCAAAATAATATAATAGATTATACATCTTCTCCTTCTTCCCTTTTTTCTTTTTAACCTATTACCACCTTGATCAAAATTCACCATAACAATTTGTGATTATGATTTTGAAAGAGGAGATAGCTCTTTATTTGATTCTAATTTTTTTGACTCATGTCCTTTTTTAACTCCCCTACAAAATTTTCAAAGGATAATTTTGACATTTTACCAAATCTCCTAAATTAGACTAAAGATCAACAGTAGAATTTAGTTGCTCATCTCCCTTATTTTCCTTACCCTCAAAATTTTCTTGATTTCCTATATCCTAAAAAATATCTACAACCACTAATTTTGGATTTAGATCACTCCATATACTAGCATTTACTCCCCCCCCCCCTTTTATTCAAATCTCAGGGATGCCCTTGAGGATAGGTGTGAATATGCCTTATTGATTTACAATTATGAAACCTGAATGTAGTGTTTTCATAATCTAAAATCTGAATATGTTGAGATTTACCAAAATTCATGATGACTTTGTCTAGTAATGCTTTACTTAGGTCTATTTCCACATAAATTAGAGCATAGGTGCATAACCCTTCAACCAATCTATGTCTATCATTATTAATGAATTTACCTAATGCATATCCTATCTCTTCTAAGGTATGATGGAAATGAAAAGGCAAGTTTAGGAGCTATACCCAAATTTGAATATGCAAGACTGAGAGAGTGTTTAGGTCAAACTCCAAAAAATAGGGGTAAAAAAAGTTTCATTACCCCAAAACCAAGGGCCCTCAGCTAGAATTTTCCAAAAATCTTCTTGATTACTGAAGATAACAATTAAAAATCCTTTAAAGTGAAGAGAAATATTGAATTTATTTATCCAAGCCTCATATGTCCATTAATAAAATTTTATCATTAAAGGCCATAAGCCATTAAATCTATAGATTACTATCCTTTCTGAAAGAGTATGAAATTACTCAAAATATTCACTTTCATAAATCTCCACCATTAGCACTTCCATTATTTTTTCCATAATATAAGCATGGGATTAAGGAATGTATTTCTTATATTTTGAATTAGATGCAACATTCCTAAATGTGTACTTAAATTAATCCAACTTGGATGAGGATGGAATATTGGGCCCTACTATACTGCTCCTTAATTTGGATACCAGATAGATGTATAAATCCTTGCCAGTTTAGTATATATCCAAAGGATCATAATCTTATAATTATTTGACATAATAAACTAGACACTACACCTATAGTTAGAATCCAAAATAACATTCTAAAGTATGTTTTACCATACCCATTAGGTTTGACAAATATACCTAGAGGCATTTAGTTTTTCTTGACAATGATCTAATCATGATTTGAAAACTTGACTCTTTAATTCCTAGATAGGTGGATTTGAAAAAGAGCCCTTTGAAATAACAATTATCCACTACTAAAGGCATAGCTTTGACCTCATTCATAGTAGTTAAAATTTCATATAAATTATTAAGCATCGAGAAGACTTTAATGCCACCATCTAAGGATACATTCATCATAGAGGTACTAACACCTCTCACAAGACAGAATGTGCAAGGAAAAGAATAAAATAGATCATCTAAAACCCTAAGAAAGATCATGTTCACAAGACTAATTATTTCCATACCCATTAGATATTATTATATTTGTATTCATGCCTTTGGTTTTACTTATCACACTATTCCATTTTTTGAAACAACCCTAATTTCCTACCCATTCAAACACATAATAAAATTTAGTGTGAATCACATTATTATGATTGAAGACACAAGATAGTCTCTTCTTTTCAAATGAACTAACATGATTCCAAATATAAAAAAATAATAGAAAAGGTGTTGGCACTTACCTAAGTTTAAATCACCTAAAAATGGCATTATAAGGGAGTATGTTATTCTTAGTGAGTATATAGCTAAGGGTGTACCAATGTGTAACTACACACTCATAAAATATGTAATATATATCACAAATATCTTCTTATATGAACCATTTGAAGGTATTTGACCTTATTTAAGTAACCATATGATTTAATTGATCTAATATAAAGATTTATGATGGGAGGTAGTTTCCATAATCTATTATTATAACAACACCTTAGCAATATGTTCAAGAATGCATGGGTATGCAACCCTAGAGTCATAGTATTTTAATTAAACTATCAATAAGCTCCTAAAATAAGTCCAAATACTCAATAATATTTATTTAAGGAGAAAAGAGAAATCAATCATATATGCATGTGATATAATATTAAACATCAAGTTCAATATAACACAAGGTAAGGAAAAATGATAATGTCCAATTTAGAGTTTAAGTAATTATGATTGTTAGCATCATATTGTAAAAATAAAAGATCATTAATAATCCATATCCATCCATATCTATTTTTTGTTAAAAAGATGAGTTACAATAACTGTCAAACATATTCCAAGTGTATTCTAAAACTCTTGATATCCAAACTCATCTATATTGCATAATTAGAATATCAATAATGAATTAAAACCATTTAATGATTAAAATGTGCACTAAGAAATTTATTGACAAGCTTGTCAACTACTACCTATCAAGATTGTAATGTTTACCCTTTGGACTTTGGATCATGGCACTATAATTAAAGTATATCTACAAAATTTAAATGATGAATTAATACCAAGAAGATAAAAATACCTTAGTTTGTATTAATAACCATTTAAAAGCCCCAAATCCATATGGTTGAATGAATATTAATTCGATCAAATTGACATTCAAATAGAATAATGCACTTGTAATTACTTTGAATGGTTATTTACACATAAAAGGCTATTCCATAGTAAAAGTATATAAGTAAGGTGTACACACACACACATTATTTCAGTCAATAATTTAAATTCCAACAAGAATAAATAAATGCTCAAGAAAATATATGACTTTCCATGGATGTGAGATAAACTCTTTTCTTTTTATCTCTTATCCATTTTGTCCTTAAATAGAAAAATTGGTATATATATTCATAGTATGTGCTATTACAACAATACTAATAAAATTAATTCACATTTACTTATAAAATAATAGTTATTGAATGTCATTCTTTAAATTAATTATCAATCATGCTTATGTGACTCAATAACATGAATTTGAGAATAACCGTGCTTATTAACTATTTATTGTTGAAAACACTAATAAATTATGCAAGTAAATGTGTCTACAAAGTGTCCACTAAAATGTGGAAAGACTTAATTATTTTTATTAATGTTCAATATTAACAAAATCACAATAATTTTAAAGTATCCTAACTTTATGAAATGTAAGTTTATTCCAATGTTAACCCTTCAATATATAAATTTAGATAACCCTTAATAATTTACCATTAAATATTATATGTAATGCTTGATATTAAATAAATGATTCATTCATTATTTTTATAAAATATCTAAGTTTCATACTACTTTTAAAAATGGAAGAACAACTATATGTATTCCAACCAATTTCCAAGTAACAACTATATGTTCTAATCAACTCAACTCAAGTAAATAAGAAAAGTTTAGTTAACTAAATTCAAAATTATAAGGATTAAAAGTTATATGCAAACCTAAGCTAATTCAAATTCAACTTTCATTTTTAACATACACATATTTCATAGAAAATTACAAAGACCATTTTCATTCCTTACTAGGGAAACAAAAACTTAAGCTCTATCCTTAATATAATAAATTGTTTTTGAAATATTCATATTGTAATCCAGTCAAAGCATTACTTACAAGTTATTCAAAACTAACTAAGAATAAATGACTTATTAGAATGATTTTATAATTAAAATAAACTTATAGTTTGTTCACATCCAAATAAAATAAGCAACCCAACCATCAACATAATGACTTATATTATACAAAAGTGAAATGAGAGTATATGCACAACTGTAGCATGCCTTCATTGATGAACCCAAAGGTTCATTTCATCAATCTAACATGGACCAAATATGTCACCAATAAATTTTCATAGCTAAAATAAAATAATACTCCAAAAACGTAGGAAATCCCCACCCTTCCTACCCTATGATCCCTCCATTGGTGGCCCTAGCCACCCTATCCATTAGTTGGATGGTAGAACAATATATCAAGGTTATATGAAGGTTAAGATTAAGATTTAATATTAAATACCACTGACGTAATTTCAACATATTCAAGGTAAAATATCATACTGAAACCAATTATCAAGAAAGAAAATTCCAATCACAAAAAGATTCAAAAACATGGTACAAATAATATGCATAGTTATGATCATCTTACAAAAAGCATATAACAAAAAAATATTAAAAACATATTAATTATTTATATAGTTTGAAACATGATTCAAGTATATAATAAGTGAAATAATAAACCAATGATGGATACATTCCACACCCCTTCATATTTTAAAGAAAACAAGATATCCATATAGTTGGTTTATACAACTCAAGAAACCAAATAAAAACATATAAGTTCCTACTCAATAAGCAATTAAAAACCATTGTTTCTACTAAATACAATCAAGAAATCACCCATGAAAATAATATTCAAATAAAATAAAATAAAAACATATGTTCATAGAAAGACAATTAAATAGACCAAAAACACTTTCTTAAATCAACACACCTAATTCAATTAAGACCCATACACACACATGCACACACACAAACACACAATAAAATAAAATCAAAGAAAAATAAATATTCATATTAAGATAATTAAAATATGAAAAATCCTTTCTTAAATTAACACACCTATTACAATCAAGACCCATATATATATATATATATACATACATATATGCATGCATACATATCTCATAGTCGATACCACAAACCATGTTTGTATATGAAACAAGATAAATGCCAATTGAAAACTAGTGTATTGACTACACACATTCACATATAAATTAAAACCCATGTATTAACTTTGACACAATTGGAATAAGTAAAAAAACCAAGTTTATACTCAACATAGTTGAAAAAATAAAACCTACCTAAGTGGAGACTGGAATCATGAAAGAACACAACATGAATGCATTAAATAAGAAAATACATTTCCAAAAAGATTATTTAAAGAAATATAAGGTGAAATTAGTAACATAAATTTCTCTTATATTTCTATTTTAAACCCTTGAAAAATAATTTCCAATATTACCCATAAGGAATTATGAGCAACAAAATAGAAAACCCTCACTCACTCATGCAACTTAGAATGTATTCAATCAAAAATTATGATGCCTCGAAATCACCTTACTCACCTTACCTCAAAGTCATATTTCCTACCTTACATGTTATTTCCCATGGAGAATGATAAAATTAAAACTTCCTCAATGCCATAGTAGGCTATTTCTAGCTACAAAAGATTGAAATAATGTGTCAAATCAAACCAAACCAAATCAAACCCAGATCAAACCCAATACTTCCATGGATTCCACTTGAAATTATAATATTGACCTTTAGATTTTGGTCAAAGCATAAATAATAAATGATTCTAAGGTTGAAACATGGGAAATAGTCAATGGATAATCATTGAAGAAAGATCCATCATGACCTAATCGATACTAAGGTCAACTTGGTTTGATTTAACATAAAAATAATTACCCACCATGTATCTATGGACTATTAAATGCCTCTTAATTAAACAAAAATGATGGTCTAAGAAATATTATGGCCTAGTAAAGGTCTTTACTAAATAAATGGTGGTCCAAACAAAAGAGTTGATGGTCTAAGTCCTCTTCTCAATAGAAATTCAAGAATCAAAGCTTAGACTAGTTATAAAATCACAAACAATTATTCAAGCCAAATATAAAATATAAAATACCATTCTAAACAAATTTCAAAATTATTTCCAAGAAGCAATGAATTAAAGTAACAACAACCAATAATCAAAGTAATAGAATAAAAAACAAGGTAAGTGATAGAACATGGAATAGTCACAGGTGACATCAAAATATGAAGCACATGTACTATACAACACAAGATATTAAACTCTAGGAACAAAAATAATAAACCAATGATAAAAAAAATATGACCAAGAAGTAAATAAACAAAATAAAGGAAAGAATACTCCATAATAAATACACAACAATACTAGTGGTGTGGGGCAATTAGAATCTCAAGCATATCTTATAATTTACCTATTATAATATCATCTGATGAATGATTAACCTTCATACCCAAGATATTGGAATCCATAGGAAAGATTAGCTCATTTCACTATTCCTTGTAGCTATATAATAAGACATCAATAGTATCCAAATAATTTTTAATCATCACAGAATCATATAATTTCTAAACTATAAAGAATGTACTAAAAATGTCATCTATCAGACAAAATAAATCAAAGCATGATAACTCATTTAAAATCTAATCTAAAATGCATTATATCTCTCTATTTAATGATAAAAAAATTCATGATAAATGTATCATAATCAAACATCTGAAGTAACTAACAATGTGTCAACTAGAAACCATACAAAATATGCCATATTAATATATTATAATAACAACTAAAAATGCATCAAAAGTTAGGTTATGACATTTTTTCCCCACCATGTGTAATATCCTAAATATCAATATATATAAAAATTAATCCATACCATTTACCTAGTGATATTCAAGAGAGAATAGAATGGATAACCTTTTGTAATTTTGAGCCATTGATTGATTGGATTTATTTTTATAGTTTTCATGGAGACTACACATTGAGCTTAAAAATAATCTATATCAATTCAATTGTAGTGCCATCATCATATTACAATAAAAGAGGGTTAAATATAATGTTCATATAGTGTCATTCAAGTTTCTTAGATAAATAAGGTGGAACCTATATGCAAATGGAAATGTAACTAACCTATAAATCAATCCTAGCTAGAAGAAGATAAATCCTACTTACACTTTTGATTGTCGATAAATTGGATATGTGGGGTCATTACCTAGATGGATCTATTAGACCTAGCTAGAGGATATCTTCCCATAATAATATCACTAGGGAGGGTTCTAAAGCTTCCAATCAAGCAAAACTATGCAATAACCCTAACTAGGTCTTATATTTTCATATTCACTAAACTAATAACAATTAAAGTAAATTCTAATCTAGTGCTCACCAAAGCTTGTGGCATAAAGTGGGGGTAATAAACATTAAAATTAAACATGCATAGAAGACATATACTCACATCAATGTATAAATAATTATAATGTATGGTAGAGAAGTACAATTTCAAATGTATCTACTCTTACAAAGGAGGAATAAAGTTAGGAATACCTACCTTTAAAGATGAATCCATCGAGCCTCAATATCTCCCTTGGCCAAGGTGATTTGAAAGAGGTTATTGTGGTATGTAAGGATGAAAAGGATAGATTATCTCTAGGATACACAACATATCTATGCATCCAAAAGACTTCTCCACAAGACAAGATCAATATATCCAAAGAAATTATGAAACCCTAAGATATATTCATCAAGTAGAATGGTGGATAAGTAGATGCACAATATATATCTCTTCTTATTCTCTTCTCTCAGATGATGAAATGAATGTGTTTATATAGTTGGATCTAACCCTAGTCCTTTCTAAAAGTTTAGCTAATAGAGTTAGCGAAATCAACTCTATATTGTTATTGACAAAAATAAATTAAGTCCTAGTCTATGTCATCCAATGATCGACCTAGACCCTAAATGAGTTTTGTCAATTAAATTATAGGTTAAATGGGGTTGAAAATGTATCATAAACTATCAAAAAGTATTTTAGGCTAAGGAAGGGATAATGAAGGTAGAAAATCACTATATGAGGGTTTAAAAGAGGAGGAAAAGCTTAGGGAAATGTTTTTAGGAGATGGTTGTGTAGATAATAAGTGGTAGTATAGGGAAAAAAATCTTTCAAAGCACTAATGGTCTACCCACCCCTTTCTTGATGCACCTATTAAAGTGTGCACTCAGAGAGATTGAGACTCAATGGGTTCCTACAAGAGAGGAAGCATTAATAATTGATAAAATTTTAAAATATTATGTGTATACATATGACTCACTAAAATATCATCATGTTTCACATAGGTGCAACATGGGATGGTGGTTCAAGAAAAGAACATAGAAACATGCAATGTTGAAGCTGAATAAATTACATTAAGGAGCAAATAAGATAAATGAAAGGATAAAAATAAAGAAGAATGATAATGAAGGACCTTAGCATCTCGAGTCTGAACAAGACATCCTAGGAAGGGTTCATATAAAGTATAACCATCATCATAGTCAGGTGTATGAAGATCACTTATACAAGTAGGTATGAAATTCTCATTAGAGGTGGTATCATGAATAGACTATCAAGTCTTAGTGAAGACTATGGGTATATCATCAATAAGTGGTTGATAGGAATGTAGCTTTAGAGAGGATGAAATATGGGAAATAAGATGAGGAGAGGGATTACAATTTTTTATCTTGATTTTGATCTCATCATTCTCATCTTCATCAAAATATAAGAGGTTAGTTGGTATATTCATGATGATTTTTGGGTGACCATGGTGACCTCACATAGAGTTAATAAGGAAATTAAAATGTTGATATTATCATAATGGAGCACTCAAAAAGGATTCAAGGGTTAGAATTTTGAATATACCATAGTCTTTTAATTATTCAAAATTTCAAGGGTTAGAATCACCTTTAATTTGATAGATTTCACCATTGAAACTTAATATATTGGCAGGTAGAAGATGTGACAACTCTCATGCGATGAGTCCATGGCCTACCAAGAAAGATATTATAGGAGAGGGGAAAATTAAATATCATAAAATTCACTTAGATAGTGATAGGTGGGATGGTAATAGGGAACCACACATAACCTAAGGGAGGCATTTGACTTTAATTATAAACTTGAAACATGTTACATGTGGACTTAAGATTACATTCAGAGTATCTAAAGGTTTTAATGAAGTCAAGGAATGAAACACAAGTACATAAACCCTCATCAATCAAGGCATGATTAACTTGGATGTCAATAATTTTGATGCTTCTAAAGAGGGGAGGATTATCCACATGAAGAAAAATGTCATTTGGAATCATAGAAGCAATGGGAAATTTGAGAGAAAGAGAAGTGCCCATTGTTTCATCAATGTATATGGACATCTATTCACATTATTATAAGATGTTATCTTCTAATCTAGATAAGGTAGATTCACATCCTATTAGGGGAGGATGGGGGATGTTCATTTTGAATAGGAGTTGCATAAGGTAGTTGTGATGATGTGGAAAATTTTGCATGAGTTTGATAAAGGGAATTTGAGATGGGAGATTGGTAAGCTCTGTGATAGGGTCCCATTCATCATAACCTATGAGTGGGTTACTAGAGAAAGGTGTGTAATGTTGGATGAGTTCCTTATAAGTATGATTGTAAGTACATGTAAATTTATTTTGATAGGATGTAGGAGGTTTAATTAAGGGATAAATTGGTTGATTATCATGAGAAGATGAGGTAGTTGATGTAGGCTTATTTTGTGATAGATTTGAAGAAGTGGTATTATAAAGTTGAATAATATTGGCATTGGGTAAAGAATTTAGAGAAATGGTATTAATGGTATGAGAGTTTTTATATAATGGAGGTGTTGTAATGTGTTCATATAAAGAGATAAGGTCCTTTTCCCCTAACTTTATTAGGTGAGTTGGGGAATAATCTTGGATAACAAAAAAAGTGTGAGATGATTGATGCATGTGGTTAGGATGAGAATCAATTAAGGAAACTACCCTTCACATATTATTCATGTCAACCACATTATCTTCAAGATTTATTTATATAATAATGTCAATATTATTGGTATAAAGAGTAGGCATCATTATTATCTTGATGGTTTGGAAGCGGGTCTTTGTAAATGGCTAGATGAGCATTAGCCTGGTTTAAAGATTGTTTTTTACTTTGTGTTTCATGAGATTTAAAGGTGATTTTATAGGCTTGTTGACAATTATAAATGAGGGAATCAAGGTCAAAATTTATAATAAGGAGTAAATCCATAGCTAAGTTATGTAATTGCCTACAAGTCTCATGAAAGTGATCCCAACTAGCATGAAACCAAGATAATTTATTTGGATCATACCATGATTTTATAGGGAAAGTGGGTTTAAGTTCTCATGGAATAGGCCTTGGTAGATGAGTTCCACTAATGATAATGGCTTATGAACATTGATGTTGTTTATTATAGAAAATTAAGGATTAGGGGTGTGGTATAAAGGGTAAGCTTGTTCTAAAGCAATCTTTGGAGCAATAACTTGAATATTATGAATGGTATCATAGGAATTAGTGACACCATTTTTAGTAGCATGAAATTTTTTATTTTTAATGATTATGCATGTGCCCACAAGAGGTTGAGATGGTTCAAATTTATGCATGAGAAAATGTTGGCACTTGGATTGGTATAGGACCTCCTCCAAAGTTTGGGGAGAGAGGCTTTCAACCCATTCTTAAAACTTAGGATAGAGAGAATTGGTGAATAGATGAAAGAGGTTATCATCAACCATATTGTGTTCATACTTGTTAGATAAATAAGGCATTGTATGGGCTCAAGCAAGACCCAAGAGCATGGTGCAATCATATAGATTCATACTGGTTGAGAAAGGGTTTTAACAAGAGTGCAAGTGATCCCACACCATACATCAAAGCATGCAAAGAAGGTATGTTGATTGTTGTATTATATGTAGATGATCCAATATTCATCAAAAATGCAAATCAATCCATTAAAGAATTCAAAATAGCCATGAAAAATTAATTTGAGGTGACTGATTTAGGGTTCTTGAAGCATTTTATTAAAATAAATGTCAAATATATAGATGAAGGCATATTCATATGCCAAACTAAGTATACAAATGAGATTTTGGAGAGGTTCAAGATGCTAGACAACAAGGATGTATTCACTCCAGCTAAGACAAATCTTAAGTTGTGTAAAGATGATTGTAGTAGTAACGTAGACCCCACACGCTATAAGAGCCTACTAAGAAGCCTAATGTATGTGACTGTAACAAGGCCAAACATCATGTATGTAGTCAGCCTCATATCTAGATTCATGGAGATGCCAAAGGAGACATATTGGCAAGCAGGCAAGAGGATATCGAAGTACGTGAATAGAACAATAGATTATGGTGTTTTATATGTAGTAACAGATGAGTTTCAACTTGTTAGTTATACAAACAGTGATTGGGTAGATAGATTTGATGACCAAAAGAGTACTTTGAGGTATGTATTTCATCTTGGGTCAGGAGCCATATCTTGGGCTTCAAAAAAAAAATCAATAATGTCACTTTCTATAGCTAAAGTAGAGTATATAGCAACTAATGCAGTAGTGTACTAGGTTATATGGTTGAAAATGATACTTTCTAATTTGTATGAAGAGAAACAAGGAGCTTCTATGATCTATTGTGACAATGTATCATCCATAACATTATCATATAACCTCATGTTTCATGGTAGGAGCAAACACATTAAAATCAAGTATCACTTCATTTGAGAGTTAGTTGAAAATAGTGTCATAGAGCTTAGCTTTTGTAAGTATGATTAGTAGCTTGCTGATATTTTTAATAAGCCTTTGTCTAAAGACACTTTCATGCATCTAAGAAGAAGATTAGGGGTCATAAATGCAGTATCATTAGGCCTACATAGTGTTATGGTAGCTCCAGAGTCCTACGAAAGAGCTACATATTTTAATAGGGTAGTTATGGATTTTGGCAGTGTGGCTATGGATCTTGATAGTCTAGCTACAGATTTCATCAGTTTAGCTATGGATTTTATCAGTCAATCTATAGATTTTGATAGGATAGCTATAGATTATAGCCTAGGTACAAATTTTGACAGGATAACTATGAATTTTGATAGTCTAGCTATGGACTCTATCAATAGAGCTACAAACTTCAAAAATGAAGCTCCAGACATGCATAAAAAGGATGAAGAAGCATTTATGAAACTAAAGAGAAGTTATAAGGAGGTTTTAGAGACTGAGAAAAGTCCATTTAACCATGGTAGGAAGGTCAAAAATAAAGGAGAGTATTAAAATATTATTTTTGACTTCTCACCTACTCGCCCAACTAGCTGTAGATTTTGGCAACTGTAAACATTTAATGCAACGCTTTCAAATTTGAAATCTGGGGCTTGTTTGGAGTTTGGGGGGCAAACATTGGGGTAGGTGAGACCGTTGTATGCATCAGCTAATAGAAGATAAAAATAGATGAATGTGAGCAGCAGAAGGGATTAATTCAATGCAATAGTAATAAAAAAGAAGAGAATGTGTGAGAAAGAAGAGAATGTGTGATCAGAAAGAGAAGAGCAACAATCCGTAGAAAAGGGAACAACAAAGAAACAGCCTATAAGAGAATAGAATAGGGGAACAAAATAGGGTAGTAGTTTGGAGATTGTAATAGAAGTAGTCTGCAGTGGGTCGAGAAGAGGAAAAGAAGGCAAAGTAGATAAGACAAGAAAATATATTTGTTGATAGTGGTCAGAAGAAAGCTAAGAAGGATGAGAGCTTTTTTTTTGAGTCATTAGTATACAGTTGTAGCTATTAATAGAAGCTTGTAATAGATATTTTAAGGATCTATGTGTGTGTGTGTGTGTGTGTGTGTTTGGTTTTCAATCATACTCTACCCTACCCTATTTCAGTATTTTATATTTGTATTGTGTTTCTTACTTGCTGCCCTACTAGGCCTGCACACATTTATTGTGTCTTCTCTCCTAACAGTAGCCATTAGCACTGTAAATTTTTCCAATAGAAACCTTTACAGGAAATCTTATCAAGTTAAGTTAATAACAATATAATTGTGTTCTCTCACAATCTCATAGGTTACCAACGTTGTAAGGTCTATATCTCTATATTTCTCACTGTTATTGTAGCTTCACAATTAACTTCACAAAGTTGAATGATAACATATTGAATACTATTCCCTGCATTTATAGGGTAGGGTTGAGGCATATTTTAGAAAGCAGATGGTAGGGGATTCCCCAATGGACCTCAACATGGTTGATTGGAATGGCCCGCTTTACAACCTAGAGCTCAGGTAAGTATCAGAATTAATTATGGTTATGTGTTTCAGTCCTTTTCTTAAGGTTCATTATTTAATTTTCTATGCAAAACGATGATGGTAGATTTGCCGAAACAAGATTTAACCTTCTAACAATGAAAAATGCAATGGAAATGAAGTTTTTTGCATGCACCATCTATGACTTAAACCTGTCATTTGTTGTTGTGGTGCTCTAGCACTGAGCCACTCTTTATGGTTCAAAGTGTAGATTTTTTTCAATATCCCCTAAAGCCACCAGCCACACTTCTGTGCTCGGACCTTCCACTCTAGCTCTAAAATCATATGAAATTTCTCTGGACCGTTTAAGACCTGAACCTAAGACCTTCAATTTGCTGCAGGGGTGTTCTACTTGCCCTTTATGGTAGATGTTCAGATTGTTTCCAATGCCTCGTCATTCACATCCCACCATCAATCCACACTTCTGCAGTTGAAACTCCTAATTTAACTCTAATATTAGGTTAAATTTCTAACTACCAGGTCTCGCTTAAGCCTAGGGTCTCCCATTTTCTGATAGGGTGCTCTGTCACTGAACTACTGTCCTTTACAATCGATAATGTGAGTTGTTCTTCCAACAAGCTCTCCCAAGGAATAGGCCATCTAAGCATATCCTACATTGACACCTAATAACATGCGTATCTCAATAAGCTCTGCCCATATATTCTCTACCCTATCGTTTGGTATTATACTTCAATTTTGTTAGATGTAAATGTTCGCGTGTTATGAATGGAAGTTACTGTTGACTTTAGATATGACCAATTCGAAGCGGTATATAACATGCTGATTTTAAGTGCAGAAAATAGCGAGTCAATTTTTTTATGTGGGTCTAATCGCTATGCCATTCACTTTGGTAAATGGCGTGTTAGTTAAGAATTTTGAGAGTTAAGAATTTTGAGAGTTAAGAATTCTGCGTGTTAGTTAAGAATTTTTGCAGTTATATTATGGTCCGATAATAATATAAACTTGTGTTATGGCTATTGATTCTGATATCGGTACTAACTGCTTAAACATTTAAAGAGTGCAAATTTATAAGTTCTATCTTGCAAGTTAGTTTTAGTTTAAGGTAGACAAAATGTGCCCTTATTTGAACATAAGAAATCTGGCATTTAGCAAAGTTTGTCATGGCATTACGGAAAAATAAATTGTTGCAAAGTTTGTCATGGCATTTAGCAAAGGTCCACAGCATTATAGCCCATGCAGGTATCAATTTGGCTTTTGATTTGAGCATTGGGAATCACAATTCATTGTAAATTTCCCTCCTGTAATAACAAAAAGGTAAAAAGTAGTTTTTTCTATATCACTCGATGAGGTGCCAATTTGGTGTGCTAGATGGTCCTGTCCTCTCTTGTGGAAGCCAAAGCTGGCATTGTTTTTTCATTTATGTCAAACGTACTAAAATGTTGTACTCTTAGCTTGAACTTATAATCCATCTCCATTTGAACTATAATTTTTCATAGACGAACATAGGTAACTAAATTTCTGATTTACATTAATTGCAGGGGATTACACTCTGTAGATTCTCCGTAGCAAAGATGAATCTTGTGATTTGGCAAACTCATTGGTAGGGGAAAAGGAGGCCTAGGTATTCCTGGTTGTAAAGCTCGTGCTCTTCAACAACTGAATGACCTTCAACCAAAGCCAAACGTCTCACAAGTCTTTTGTCAGCCCTCCACAAACTTCATCCACACTAAAAGTTTTTGAAGAGCATTGGATACACGTGCATTCTTGCATTGCTCCTCGCCAGTGGCATTGGATATGAACCACCGATTACAAACTCCACAAGTGGAAGGGGTCGAATAAGAGGGACCCCATCTCGTCTGTTGGCGTCGTTAATACTAACACCGCGACGTTGAGTAATGGGAATTTATCGAGAATGCTGACCATCTGAATCCCCAAGCAAAGATTCCCGCAGCGCAAAGTCCAGCTGCTCCTCGGAGATCGGTTGACTGTCACTTGACGCCTCCATTTCTGACAGAAAGGAGGATGTTAACGGTGATGCGGATTTTTCCGTCAAGACGCTGTTGTTATTCTTGGTGCTTGAGAGAAGACGTAGATGGAATGGAATTGAGAAAATTGAATTTGACGTTGGGTTTGCGGCATCGTAAGCGCGGGCAGCCTGCTGAGCAGTGTCGTAAGAGCCCAGCCAAATTTTGGCTCTGTATTTGGGTATTCTCACTTCCGATATCCATTTACCCCATTTTCTTAAACGGACTCCCTTAAAGTGGCGGCACTTTTTTCCGTTAATAACTGAAGCGTGTTGAGTCTTTTTGGCGAGGATTACAACATTGATACCGTGGTGGATGTTTATTACGTAAGGTATGGCGACGTATTACGTGAAGTACGCACTAACGCCCAAACTTCAAATGAATGACACGTATTAATATCTAGGTTTTGCGTTAGTTTTTATGGAGGATGCACCAGACATAATCTACTCCCGGTGAATATATATACATACATATTTTTTGGGAACACAATTTTACAAACTATATGGTTCGAAATAGATTGGCTTTTTATTTTTATTTTTTCGGTCAGTAGTTTTTAAAACATTTGGATAGATAGATAATTTAAATTTTGGTTGGGAAGTAGTTATTTATCATCTAAATATATAGTATTCGATTGTTCGGTCATACTTTTCGGTAAATCGATTAGTGGCTATTAAAAGTTTGATATACTATTTAACAATACAAATATTCAACAGATTATTCCATCATTTGATGAAAGCTTGTGTGGTTTTCATCTCAATTTACTTTCAATTAATAAAATGAGCCAAGGTGTTCTCAAGGAGGTCACTAGTTTGAAAATATTGTACTAGAGTGTTAACTATATCTTTAAAACTAGTGATGGAATGAGACTTGAGTTAGTTATACCAATATAAAGCATCTTCAGAGAGTTTTTTATCTAAGATCTTGGTAGTGGAAAAATTGTTTAACTTGACTCAATATTTGTATAGATTTTTAAATATTTTTAAGTGTAAGTTAGGATCAGTTGTCCCATTATAAATAATGATAGGGGTGATACCTTCTATATATATGTTGTAAATTTGAGGTGTAAGAGATTCATTTTGAAGATGTTTAATTTTTTTTTTAACATGAGGTGGTTGAGGAATAATGTTTCCATGGGAATACCTAAGGGTGGTGGGGGTATTTTGGTTGTGTACTCCCCATGGAGCCTATTGAGGTTGATTTTGAAGATGAATAAGGTGATTCTACATTTGCATCAATTGGTTGGCATTATTATCTTGGAAAACACTCATTTGGTTAAAATTTTGAAACAAAATTTGATGGGTTTGAGTGGTGTTTTATGCAACATGCCAAACATTATCATTGGTATTAGTGGCTTGAGTACCACTATGAGTAGTGGCATGCACAATATTAGTGGATTGAGAGGCATTTTTAGAAAAGGAGGAACTAGTGGCATGATTATTATGTGTTGTGAAATATGCACTAATGGAAGGATTAGAAGAGAAAACACTAGTGGCATGATTACCATTGGCAGAAAACAATGCACTAGTGGAGGGATAAAAAAGAGTGAGTTTTGGAAATGGCCCACTAGATGTTGAACCTACCATGTTAGTAGAGATACTTGGCATGGAGGTAAAATAAATCAACAAAGAAGAGGTCATAGTATGAGAAGGGGTCAAAAGAGAAATAATAGGTTGAGAGGTAAAGAAGCTATTGCCCCCAAATCTATGTGAGAATGTGGGGGAAGGTGAATGGGGTTCTTCTACTTGACCACCTGATCTAGAGGATTTTTTTTTATAGTTTTAAAATATTCCCTCTGTAATAATCTTTTATTATAGATATCCTATTTTAACATGGTATTAATTTGCCATTGGATATTTTAAACATTGTGTCTAGATTTAATTATATCTTATTTTAATATGGTTATTAATAACCATGGGATATAGTTAGCCAATTAAATATCCTATTTATTCTACCATTGGATATTTTATTTAAAAACCTTCATTCCAAGTTAATTATCCCCATCTTTACTCTCATGTGGATGGTCAGTGATTTTGAAATGACTTAAAGGGAAGTTTAACTATTCATTATTGGTTATGACCATCAGCTAAGCCAATGTTTCAAATTAACATCTCTTTTATTGGCATCATCACTTCACTTACCTTCCTCCCCTCCCCATGTTGAATCCTACCCACTTGCATTTGGAAGGATGGATGGTTTTGGGATTATGTGGAGCATATCCACTATATCATGGATGGTGAATATAATACATGCTAGGGTCTTTGTAGATTTATTAAATAAGTTTTATTTTTAATAAAGACAAAGGTTTTTTGAGCCACCCATTAATTATGGGATTTGATTCCCATTTTTAGAAGTCATTGAATGGGCTAGGCAAAAATATACATATCATAGTTTGTATTGAATAGACATCCAAGTCTATGGTGGATGGCAAGGTGAAATCATCTATTTTGAAGGCTATGGTGATATAATCGAGCTCTCCTATTTTGCAAAAATGCCTATTGGCCATGTACGTAGGGAGATATACCTATAGAGGCATGTTGAGGCTGAGCTGAGCTAGAAGGAGTAAAATACACATACCTAAGCTTGCTTTTATGTGTTCTTTTATTTGAAAGGCATTTTGGCCATAGAAGACATATGCTAAATTCTTGAATTTCCAAATAAAGGAAATCTTCTTTTGAATATGATAGGGTAATGAATGGAACAAGAGTTGAGTATATGGGGATACATGGTTTCTGAATGCCATTATATAGTTACAAAAAAAGGATCTACATCTATGTTCAGACCCAATCTGAGGTGAATAGGCAATTGGTACAACCCCAAATATGATGATTGTATATTAATATACATAATGGTGAGTGGAACACGACTGGGTAACATTATATATGGACATGATCAATGAAGACATTTCATCTATTTTGTAAAACCATAGGATGATGTTATGGCATCTATTTTAGTCACAGATGTTGTCATCTATTTTGGCCATGAACACATGGATCATATTATAGGAATGCAGAGTCGTATATGAGTGATTGTGATACATTGGTAAAAGACAAACCTGAGCCATTTTTTTAATGTATCTCTATTGGTAAGGCCATTGGTGGTATATGAAGAATACATTGATTTTTTTGTAAGATTTGAGTATGTTGTTATGCCTATTTGGTAAGGTTTCAAGCCAATGGTGAATGGTAGATCTTGTTTCAGAAGGTTTTGATTTTTAGAAGGCTTTGAGCCATGGGTAAAGGTTTATAGACCTAAGATGATATTACACATAACTTGAGTCATGAGGAGAAAAAAGGTTAGTATGTGTTTTGAATCATGATATCTCTCTTACAAAAGAATAGGTCTTACCATTAGATAAAGACACACTACTATGTAATAGGTGCAAAATTATATTTGAAGTCTTGAGATTGTATTATTTTATTTTAATGCTCCTGTTTGATGAGGCTCTAGCCATGGGAGAATAATATAGTTATTTTTAGGTTTTATTGAAGGAGTTTTAGGTCTTTAAATGACAGAGAACACTCCTTATTATCATTATACCTATTTAATATTTTTTCATATAATTTTAATATAGATTTGCCTAAATGCATGGAGAAGATGAATAGGTGCTATGGATTGTGATAGATGTTATTTTTGACTAATTTTAGAGACTTTAAATTTAATTAAAACACTACTTACAAGTTCCATAAATCCATTTTGATGTAAGTTGGTTAATTATGTAATTTACATCATTTATAATGGGTCACTTTGTAATTACAAACCTAGATACGTAGCCCAAATGGGTGAACTCCATTATCAAGTTTTGGTGTCACTTTTCCTTTCAATTATTTTTGGTTTTTAGTTTATTTAATTCATTTTCAAATGAATTAATGAGACATGAAGATTAATTATGGGAATTTAATAATGACACAAAACTCCGTAGTTTTAAGTAGGAAATGAGTTACAAAGTTTTCCAAGTATTTTTAAATCATTACTATGATATTTTTCAGCCATTTCTATTTAATTAAGGAATTGAGAATTTTAGTATCTATTTATATAAACTATTTATCCAATTTATGGATCATTTTAGGTATCAAAGCAAGTTTATATAAGACTTTCTTTAATTATTGGTATACTTCATTTGGAGTTTTTAGATATTAGATTCTTGTTTTGTATTCTTTTATTTGATTTGAACATGTTGGAAGGATAGTGTAAAGGAAAATTTAAAGGTGTTCCAATTCACTAGAAGAAGACAAGATTCTAACAACCAAGGTTCTGAAAACACTAGCCCTATAGGATCAACATGGATGAAGAACACAACACATGGTCACTTGAAGTGTGAGATGGTGTTGTGAAAGGGTCAACATTTCTATCTTGGTATGCATTCAGATAAAATGCAAGGAATTTTAAATAATGATCATCTAAGAAGAATCAGTTATAGTTTTAAACCATTCTTACACAAAGGGAAGATAAGTTATGATAGTGATCTGATTTCATAATGGTATTGAGATAATAGTTTGGTCTTTGATAACCAATTTTGTAGCCTTTATATATTGGATTAATATTCATATTATAGATTCTTATGTCCTTGATTATATGAACATGTGAAAATTCCAATTCCATGGTAAGATGTGGAATTGGAAAATAAGGTATTATTCATGAATGGATAGGTTTTTGCACTTTATGGATTGAGATTTTGAATTGGTTCATAAGTTGGTTTATGTTTCAAAACTTTTTTAAGAGTTGTAGGAAGCAAATAGGAAGTTGTTTAAGACACCAACAATATGCCAACTAGTACTCAGAAGGTGCACTTTACAATTTCTTCAGATGTATAAATTAATTTGCAAATGTAACTATGTTTGTACAATTTTTGGTTGAATCCTTTGTGTAACGTTTCTTTGGGAATAAAATATGTCTTTGTTTATAATTATTTTTGAAAGCCTTTTGAAATTTAGAAAGGATCATCTAACTCTTAAAACATAGAGTTGATACTATGAACCCACCTTCTATGCAGTTATTGAAAACCATGAAGAGGAAACAACCCTTATTAATCAAATGGTTTAATTGGATAGTTTTGATAAGCATATCTATAGTATTGCATATTATGCTTAGTTATCACTTAAAAAACTATTTTAGGGAATTACTAGCTATTGAATTCAGGGAAGGAATTTTGATAAAGTTATGTTTTGAAGATATTTTCTATCTCTTAGTTTAGTTTTTTGTTGTGATAAACTTTGTGGAAACTAACTCAATTAGATGAGTTATGGAGGTATGAATCAAGGAGAAGAAAATGGTGAGGGAAACCTTGAGACAGGTTTAAAATTCTTGGATTTATCCTCACCTTTATATGATATATTTCTTATAGTTACTTGCAAAGTTTGTGAGTTTGTAAAGAAGCTATTATTTGTGAATAATGTAGTATAACCTTTGGATAGACAAATTCATTGCAAATTTTTATACTTTTTAGATACGTTTAAGTCCCATAGTATTATGGGAAATGTTTGTATTGTAAAATTTTTGTACATGCATGTATGTTTGTCATTCACATCATAGTGATGTACTTTAAAAGACCCATAAATGGGCAATATTTGTAAAAATGCAAGTATACAGGTGTGTAATTTATTCAAGTCCTATAGGGGTATGCAACACATTCTAATTTCCCTTGTGTAATTTCGATAATAAGGAGAATACCTTAACCTTCATACAGTGCAGGGGTTGAGAGAATCTACTAGATGTTATGACTATTTTGGATAATAGGTCATTTTGGTAGATTGGATACAGATTTTGTTTTACTCTCCATGATTAGGTTAAAGTTTCAAATTAGACAGTTGACTTCTTACAACATCTTAATTCATTGATATTTTGGAAGTGGGTTTATTATGTCATTTTGATAGATTGAATTCATAACTCCATATGTTATTTTGGCTCTTGTATGTTAGAACCAATACAGGAAGATTGTCAATGATAAAGAAGAGAAATTATAAAATACTTTTGGGTTCAGTTGAATTATTTAGAATTTTGGATACCAAAAGCCTCTTTGTGGGGAGGTTTGATTTGGAAGATTTTTTTTATGATTTTTAAATATTCTCATAGTAATAATATTTTATTACAAATATCATATTTTAACATGGTATTAATTTGCCATTGTTTATTTTTAAAATTGTGTCCAAATTTAATTATATCCTATTTTACCATGGCTATTAATAACCATGGGATATAGTTAGCCAATTAAAAATCCTATTTATTTTACCATTGGATATTTTATTTACAAACCTTCATTCCAAGTTAATTATCCCCACCTTTACTCTTACGTGGATGGTCGATGGTTTTGGAATGACTTAAAAGTCTAATTATTCATGATTGGTTATGACCATTGGTTAATCCAAAATTTAAAATTAATATCTCCTTTATTAGCATAAATCACTCCACTTACCTTCCCCCCTCCCACATGTGGAATCCTACTACTTAGATTTTGAAGGGTCGATGGTTTTGGGTTTACATGGAACATATCCACTATATCATAGATGGTGCATATAATGTATGATACGGTCTTTGTAGACTGATTAAATAGGTAAGTGTTATTTTTAATAAAGATAAAGGTATTTAGAACCACCCATTAATTATGGGATTTGATTCTTATTTTTAGAATTCATTGAATAGGATGGGAAAAAATATACATAGTAGAGTTTGTTTTGAATAGAAAGTTGAGTCTATGGTGGATGGAAAAGTGAGATCATCTATTTTGAAGGCTATGGTTATATGATTGAGCTATCCTATTTTGAAAAAAGGCCTATTTTCCATGCGCATAAGGAGATATACCTATGAAGTCATAATGAGGTTGAGCTGAGCTAGAAGGAGTGGAATACACAAACCTAAGCCTACGTTTATGTGTTATTTTATTTGAAAGGTCTTTTGGCCATAGAAGACATATGCTAAAGTCTGGAAGTTATGAACAAAGGAACTCTTCTTTTGAATACAACAGGGTAGTGAATAGAACAAGATCCAAATCTATAAGGATGCATGGTTTTTGAATGCCATTATATAGTTATAAAAAAGAGGATAGTCATTTATGTTCAGACTTGAGCCGAAGTGAATAGGCAGATGATATAGCCCCAAATATGATGAATGTATATTAATAAACATAATGGTCAATGGAACATGATTGGGTATAATTATATATGGATGGGACTGGTGATGATGTTTCATCTATTCTGTAAAATCATAGGCTAATGTTATAGCATTATTTTGGTCATGGACATTGTCATCTATTTTGGCCATGGATGTATGGAAGATATTTCAAGCATGTAGAGCCATATATGAATGACTATGATACATTGGTAAAATAAAAACCTAAGATGTTACTAGTTATGTATTAGTATTGGTAAGGCTTGTTGGTGTAGGATATTAATTATTTCATTTAATTATTAAATGGATAATTCCTACACTTGTAGCTTTAGCTTACTTAGGTGTGATAAGAGGTTAAGAGAGTGAAAAGGTGAGTTCCACTTGGAGTTTAGTTGAGTACCACTATGAGTTCTTTTTTTGGTTATATAGTGAGTTTAACTTAGTTCCATAGTGAGTTCTCCTATCAATTAACTTCCCCTACTCTTTATTTATATTCCTCTTCACCATGCTATTGTAATCAATCAATTTTCATTAATTACATCTTTATTGTGAAAATTATATCTTTTTTTTCTATTTTGGAAGGTAGATCATAGGTTTTGTAGGTGACCCTAGTACTTGATTTAATTAGTGACTCTCACATGAGATTTTGGCAAATTTCTACATGGTATCAGAGCTCTAGATCTATAAGCCCCTTCTCAGATTTGAGAAAAATTCAAACAAGGTTTTTTTAAAGATGCATTTTTGAGAAAAATGGACCTCACCATTGTGCTTAAAAGGCCCGAATACCCCTATTTTCATATAAGTCACTCTATATTTTGGTGACAAATTTTTTTTGGGTTTCAAGAAATTTAAAATTATTGAATTCATACATGCACATAATCTGATGGATGTATGGAACTTTGATTTCTATGCCATTGCTATCTAAATAAATTTTGATTTTTAATCTACCTAAGTTTGCATGCCATCTTGTTTTTTGTGTTGCTTTAATTTATGTGCCACTTCAATTTTTGTGCATAATTACAGCTGAGTCTTTTTAATTAATTTATTAATCAAAAAGATTTTTTTTATTTTTTGAGGGCTAACTCCTAAGGTTTATGCCTTGGTCACATGAGTGACTATAGTCCTAGGCACCAACACCTAGAGACTCAACCCCTGGTCATATGGGCATCTAAGAGCTTACACAGTGCCTTTTTTTTTGCTTCCTTGCCCTAAAGGAGTAGTTTTAGTAAATTGGGTATATCTTGAGAAAATAGAGTCAGATTTTTAAAAATAAATAGGCATCAAAAAGCTGGTTTTGATCAAAATTCATTAGTGTAGGTATTTTTATTTATTTTGCTTTTGGTATAATTTATTGTTGTTTGAAGTCTAGATCACATTTTTGGCCTCTAAGCTCATATATTTTTACCATGATATCCAATTTTCATGATTCTTATGAATTTGGAAAGGTATTGAGGAGCTCTACATAGCCATCCATGCACATTTTCTAGATTTAGCCCTAGGTATTATTTATTTAGTTTGTTAGTTTTATGGTTTTTATTTGGTATTCTAGACAGTTTGGCACTTGGAGAAGTTTTGTTTATTTTGTTGGGATTCATTTATGAGCATAAATACATATTCAGTTGTTAATCTTGATCTAATTTATTTGAGGATATATTATGGGTTTTTCTAGTCATCCTTTTGTGGTAACATTGGGTAAGGATAATTATGAGTCTTGGTGAAAGGGCATCTTGACACATCTCAGGTGGATTAATATTTTACCTTATCTTTATGGACTCATACTTAAACCAAACACACCTGGTAGGAAATCTACATGGGGAAATTATATTGATCATATTTTATGATTGTTCGGTTCTAGTGTTGATTTTGAAACTATGTGGTCTATCTCACATATTGAGTGCCCACACACTCTTTGGACTAGCATTTGGGAGATCTATGGAAACCCACATATCTCTTCATTCCCAAATGATATTTCTATAGATTGCCACATACCCCTTGATGATGCAAATTACATACCTTTTAATGATGATATAGTTGAGAAGATTGTATATTTGATAGGTCTTGATAGTTCAAATGATACAAAGACTTATATTGTTTCTCCTTCTCCTCTTATTGAGATCACATCTTTATTACCTATTACTACATCATATTATTTATAGAAGGACATTCTCAGTCTTCCAAAGATATCTCATTGGGACACATATCTACTAGATATATCATTGTTATTTGTAGAGTCCCATCTTGTAGATTTGGAGGACCACATTGAGGACATTTTTCTTCTATTTTATAACAACTTTGATAGAGTTGTATCACCATCATCTTATTCAGAGATTATTATTCATCCTCTTATTTAGTCATAGTTTTTTAGTGGATTGGAGACATTTGATTAGTTTTCAAGAGCATCATTATTATCTTTCGATCATGTGCAGAGTTCAGAAACCTTTATCCTTCTTCCTGTATATTCTTATCTAGAATGGGAAGACTTCATGCACACATCTGTAGTTCTATTTCTTCCCAAGGGGGGGAATGTTTTTTGACATTCATGGGTCTTCATATTTATTCTATGTTGAGCATCTTCCATCACTACGAGATTCATCTTGAGGAGTGGCTGCATGGTCTCTCTTCTCATCTTTATTTTGGGAGGGAGCATTTCCTCACATGGGGTTTCATCCTTCTCACTTTGGGGGGGGGGTGGTGTGTCACCAGACCTAATCTCTATATCCTCTCTTATGGGGGGCATTCATTATTGTACTTTTATGATGGATTCAGTTCTTGGGGAGTCTTAGTGTGAGTCCTTTCATCACATGCTCATGTACTTGTATTTTCTCTCTTTTAGAGGGGAGTTTTTTTCCCATTGGGTTTTCTTCTTTTACTCCACTTATTGAGAGTTGCATTGTATGTGGTTACCTCACCAATCCTTGTTTCTAAGACCCATCTTTTTTTCCACCCACCTAAGCTATGCTTAAGGGGGAGTGTTGGTGTAGGATATTAATTATTTCATTTAATTATTAAATGGATAATTCCTACACTTGTATCTTTAGCTTACTTAGGTGTGATAAGAGTTTAAGAGGGTGAGAGGTGAGTTCCACTTGGATTTCAATTGAGTACCATAGTAAGTTCTTTTTTAAGTTCTAAAATGAGTTAAACTTAGTTCCAAAATGAGTTCTCCTATTAGTTAATTCCCCCTACTCTTTCTTTATATTCCTCTTCACCATGCTATTGTAATCAGTCCATTTTCATTAATTGCATCTTTATTTTGCACATTATATCTTTAATTTTTTTCTATTGTGGAAGGTATATCTTAGGTTTTACAGGTGACCCCAGTGCTTGAGTCAATTAGTGACTCTCACATGAGATTTCAACAAATTTATACAAGGTTATTGGTAGTGTATGAAAAATGCATCAATTTTGTAAGAGATATGAGTCTATTATTATGCCTATTTGGTAACACTTTGAGATAATGGTGTATGGTAGATCTTGTTTTAGAGTATTTTTAGTTTTAGAAGAATTTGAGTCATGGGAAAAGGTTTATAGACCTGAGACAGTATTACACATAACCCAAGTTGTGAGGAGCAAAAAGGTTAGCATGTGTTTTGAACTATGATATCTCTCTTACAAACTAACAGGTCTTACCATCAGACCAAGCAAGATGAACTATTATTTAGGAGGTAAAAAATTATATTTGAATAGTCCCAAGTTTATATTTTTTTATTTTAATGGTATTATTTGATGAGGCCTCTAGCCATGGGAGAACAATATAGTTATTTTTAAGGTTTATTAAAGAATTTACAAGTCTTTGAATGATAGAGAACACTCTTTATTATCATTATACCCATTTAATATTTTTCCATATACTGTTAATGGAAAATTACCCAAATGCATGGTGAAGATGAACATGTTCTAAAAATTGTGATAGATGTTATTGTTGACTAGTTTTAGAGTGTTCAAATTAAATTACAGCACTGTTTACAAGTTTCATTAATCCATTTTGATGTAAGTTTGTTAATTATGTATTTACATCATTTATAATAGATTGGTTCATAATTACAAACCTAGAGATGTAGCCCAAATGGGTGAACTCTATTATTAAGTTTTAATGGCACTTTTCCTTTCAATTATTTTTGGGTTTCAGTTTATTTAATTTAGTTGAAAATGAATTAATGAGACATGAATATTAATTATGAGAATTTATTAATGACACAAAACTTAAGATTTTTGTGTCATGAAATGAATTAAAAAAAATGAGTATTTTTAATTCATTCCTAGAATATTTCATAACCAATTCTATTAAATTAAGGAATTGAGAATAGAAGTATCCCTTTACAAAAAATATTTATCCAGTTTATGGATCACCACTTATCATAAGGTTGTAAATAGTGTAAGGGTCTTTTAATAAATGTTGAGGAAATTAATTAATGAAGAAAATCATTTACAAAATATACTCTACTTTAGTTTGATCTTCTAAGGACAACAAAAGGTTATGAACCAAACACACATGAGGAGGAGTCCCATAATTTTTAGTTTGAGTGGCTAAATTCACATTACTTTCATCTAGAATAAGAGCCACATTTTTTAATAAGGAAACCTATTGCAATTGGTAAATCTCATCATATTTGTTGAGTTTAACTATTTTTTACCCTCAAATAATATGTTCTTGATGAGATAAAAAGGCTAAAAAAGATGATGATGATGATACAAATAAAAAGTTAGAAAGTAGGATACAGATTTGAATTTGTTAATTATGTTCTATAACCCAACAAACATATAATAATACATAGCCATTCAAGTTGACTATTTATTAAAAATAAGAGAGTGAATCAAGCTAATAAGGATACATAATGATTCAAGTTGACTATATATGGAAGAAAAGAGAACTAAATAGGATCATAATAATACATAGTCATGAATATCAACTATGTACTACTATAAGGAAGGTAAAATATTTTATAATATACTAGATAAACCAAGATGACAATGTGTTAAAATAGGGGAAAATTTTTGCAATATAGTTTGAAGAAAGGATGAAATCAAACACACAAATAATTGGATCAATGTGATTGATCTAATTGGGGCACACAACATAAAACCTTGTACCAATGCTGGCTAATGCAAGTTTTGTAATACAACATGTAATGATCAAAGAGAAAGCAATAAATTGAAAAGTAAATGCTAAATAATTAGTCACCCTAAGTGTTATTAGATTATTATAAATTTTTTATTGTAGTGTGATAGGAAATTTGGTTGAAATAGGGAACTAGAAACTAGTCTAAAGTAAGTTTTAGGATGTTTGGGCTGAAAGGGATCTATATTGGTAATGGTACTAGCTTGGTATTGGGGCATACCCCCTCAATTTACAACCCCATAGTGATTAGTTTGTTGAATTATTTGGTAGTATATACCATTAACCATATATTTATACTTGGATAGAAAACCAAATTGGCTTCCCCCTTGGTGATGAAATCTAAGTATGGAGACCTTGGGAGGATAGATATTTAATGTTTTTTTAATGTTAAGTCATTTGGTAGTGTGTGATCAAGATTAAATGGTGTAACTAAAATGGTAATTTGAAAATCCACCTATTTATACTATGTGAGTTACTTTAAGCATGCAAATAACTAAAAAGGAAATGTGAATTAATTACTAGCAAATAAAAGTTAATTCCTTGATTAAGAATAATACAGAGTCAGTTCAAGTGATACTATATGTAAACAATACAAAATAGAATTGATTGGGTCATTTCTAATTATATAGAAGCAAGGTATTTAAGAATAGAGTCAAATAGGTCAAATATGTCTCTTAGATAGAAGATAGACTACAAAACTAAGTTGACCAGGTCAACCTAGTTAGCTATAGGGTTGTAGTTTTGAAAAATACCAACTTGTGAAAAACAAAACTGAAGGAAATACTAAAATGATTAAGAGAAAAGAAAGGAACCTTGGTGCGATTAAATATGATTATATTGCAATTTTTTATGTTATAATTCTTTAGTTGATTCTTTCAAATTCTATAAACCAAGTCAACTAGTTTGACCAAGTTGTGTAAAACCCTATGTGTTGAAGAAGAATAAGGAATAGGGTCAGCTTATTTGATAGTGTTCATTGACATGTATATTGGTAGAAATAATTATTAGATAGATTATACTATTTGATAGTATATGATAATCTAGAACTAAAAGAAGAAGATTATGTGGAACTAATTGATTCAGTAACTTGTAGTTGATTAAGACCTACACAAAAAGAATAGAGTCATTTTGAAGTGAATGTGTGTTAAACCTATGCATATAAAGTTAAAAATATATCTCTACAATACTAAAAATATGAAAAAAAATAATAAAATGATAAAAATGATAGCAAAAAAAAAAACATGCAAGGGTTAGATTTACCTTGAGTTCACCAGAATGTATGAAAAGGGAAATGTAATTGATCTATAAATCAATCATATCTCAAAGAAGATAAATCCTACTTATACTTTTGATTATCGATCCATTATATATTCAAGGTCATGACCAAGATGGTTTCGTTAGACCTATCCAAGGAATCTCTTACCATAATAATATCACTAGTGAGGGTTCCAAAGTCTCCAGTCAAGCAAAACTATATAATAACCTTAACTAGGTCCTATGTTTCCATATTCACTAAACTAATAAAAAGAAAAGTAAAGTCTAATCTAGTACTCTCCAAAGCTTGTGGCATAAAGTGGGGGTAATAAATATTAAAGGTAAACATGCATAGAATACATTGCTCATGTCAATGTATATAGAATCCTAATGCATGGGAGAGAACTAAAAATGCAAATCTATATACTCTTATAAAAGAAGAACAAAATTAGGATTACCTACCTTTGAAGATGAATCCTCCAAGCCTCAATATCTCCCTTGGCCAAAATTATTTAAAATAGGTTATTTTGGTATGTAAATATGATAAATATAAATTAGTTCTAGGATACACAACTTATATATGCAACCAAAATATGTATCCCCAAAAAAATCCATGTCTCTAAAGAAAGTATGAAACCTAAGATATGGTCCTCAAGTAGAATGGTGGGTAAGCATATGTGAAATATATATATCTATTCTTATTATCTTCTTTCAAATGAAAAAATGGATGTGTTTATATAGTTGGATCTAACCCTAGTCCTTTTCAAAAATTTAGTCGATACAGTCGACCAAATGGACTCTATATCATTATTGACAAAAACAAATTAGGTCTTAGTCTATGTCATCCAAGGTCTAACCCAGAACCTAAATGAGTTTTGTCAATTAGAGTATAGTTTTGATTGGGTTGACAATGTATCGTAAAACATTAAAAAGTATTTTAGGCTAGGGAAGGGCTAATGAAGGCATAAAATGACTAGAGTAGGGTATAAAAGAGGAGGTAAAGCTTAGAGACATTTTTTAAGGAGATGTGTATAAAATATAAAGTGGTAGTATATGGAAAGTAATCTTACAAAGCCAAAATGGTCTACTCACCCATTTCCTAGTGCACCTTTTAAGGCATGCAATCAAAGAGATTGAGACTTGATAGGTTATTGCAAGAGATAAAGAATCAATAATTGATAAAGTTTGAAACTATTGTGTATACAAAATCTTCATCTCAATTAAAATTCACTCACATGTAAAACAAAATTGCAGTAAGTCTAATTCTAATTTTTTAGAACACGTAAAATCAACTCCTTAAGTAGCATCATAAGTTAGCTAACCTTGCACACACTTATTTTATTTATAATTTCTATGGATAGTTAAATAATTTAAAGATTAAAAAATAGGTCATTTTTTTACCATTTCCACACAAAGATAAGAAAACCATACTCATCATCAACTTTGCACATCCTAAGAAGTTTTATTAATTAAAATATAAGATGACACATTCATTAGTACATTTAATATTCATTATAAATATGTGGTATATATTTAATTCCCTATCAATTTTATCTCACATAGATTTAATGTAATGTCGGTTATGTCCTAGTGAAAATTACTAGTCAAATATCACATGGTGTAGCACAGTCACTTTTAAATAATATATATTGTTTTGTAGATTTATAGTAGAAATCATGTTTGTTATATTATATCATTCATTTTATTTTCATTGTTCATGTTTTTTATATTTATTTTATTATTCTAGCTTTTCCTATTTATATCCATGAGATGTATCAAATTATTGTTTTAAACATTACACACACACACACACACACACACACACACACACACACACACACACACACACACACACACACACACACACACACACACACACACACACACACACACACACACACACACACACACACACACACACATATTTGTTATGTCATAATTTTATTTGTTTGTTCATGTGTTATCTACTTTAAAATAATTAATACTTAAAGTTTTTTGTTAAACCTAATCTTTTGATCATGCAACCTATGCTTTGATTAACCTTAATCCCCCAAGGGTCTATTTTTTTCTAATTTTAGATGACTAGTTTCTTAATTTTCCATTTACCATAACATTAAGTTTTTATTAATACTTTATTTATATTTATCATATTTACATCCACTTATAAAAAATTAGTGAACTTCTCTATTTTAAAAATGTTTATACCTTCTAAGGTCTACCCCTAGGGTTTGATTTCTAATTTTACATTTTATTTCTCATTTTCATTTTTACATCTTTCTTTTATTATTTCATTTATCTATCATTAGCCTTATCTTCCTTCATGTTTTTCATGATTATATCTTATTATAACTATGAATCCAACATTTACACAAACTATTAGCCAAATAATCATAGTGATAGGTGTGATCCATGATTTTTTTCATCTTTCATTATTTCATATTTTTACTTCATTGAAATAAAAAAATAAAACCATTATTAAAATTTATTTATATGTTCAAATAATGATAATGTGAATGATAATGACCATGTATACATTATTTATGTGAATCTTCATGATTATTCTTATTTTGATGAATAATGTGCTTGTGACAATAATTTAAATATTCATAGTTATAATGCTTATAATGAAAAATCCTCCATTGATATTAATTCACCACACTTTGAGATTAAGATTTTAATTAATTTTGAGATTTATGATGGGAAAAATCCTAATTAACTTGATTATGTGATTTATCTTGTTAGAAAATAAATAAATGAAAGAATTAGGGATAGGGAGCATACACACAATAATTCCCACATAGATAATTTGAATATATGTATTGTGCCTATTACAGGCTCTACTTATAAAATTAGTGGTGAGGTTAGAACTTGTATTATTCCTAATCCTTATATGATTACACCTATTACTACACCTCCTTAGGTTATTACTAATATTATTACACAACCTAATAAGTATATCATGCCTCATAATTATAATCCAATGAATAATGTACCATCATAACCTAATTCTCATACTATATCTATTAGTCTTAGTCATATTCAAAATATCAATCATTCCTATATTATTACCAATTTAAATCTTATGAATGCATCCATTCCTACACATGCATATATGTGTTAATTGTGATTCAACTCATACACCTATAAGTGCATTTTAAGATCCATTGATTCAACAAAAAATACAATACATATCCATTTGGAACATGAGGTATGTTCATGTCTCTAAATGCACCATAGAGGTTCTTAGTGTTCAAAGAACACTTCTCATTTTAGAATTCAAAGAATATAGAGCATGAGTAGTAGGTTGTCGTAACTTGAGGTTACCTATGGTGGAATAGAAGCATAATAATATATGAGTGTACCAAAAAAATTATAATAAGTGATGGTTGGGAGCCATCATGGTCCATTCTTTACGAATGGTGAAAGTTCTATGTTAACACTCAGTGAATCATGGTCTGATTCAAGATATAGACTAATCTATATGGATATTGGAAATGAAATCTAAGCTACAGTGATCTAATGTAAAAAGGGGGAGCAAAGAGAAGGGTAAGGTAGAAAGAAACAAGTGATTGTTGATCTTAAACTCAAATATCATGAAAAATTTTTAGTTACAACTAAATGATACAAAATAGCAAACCTCAAATTTCACCACACACTAGGCATATTCCTAAGGATGATATGAAATTATACAAGTAAGAACTAGATTTCAATTTAAAGGTTTGTTACCAAAATCAAATATCATTAGCACATCTAAATATGGAACAAATAAAATGAATGAAATCTAAGATCCTTTAACTAGTTTAGCACAAACATAAATTATAAACCCTTTATCATAGATGTAAATTCAAAATTCAAAGAAACTATTCAAACTTAAGCATTAGAATCAACAATTGAGAGAAGAAGCTATGTTAACAATTGACACATTCAATCTGGTTAATCTTTGAAAAATTCCTTGATTGCATTAATTTCTCAAAGTATATAATTTTTTTCAAAATTTCTCTCTCTTCTTAAAAATGGTAATATTGCCTTTTATAAAAGGGCAAAGTAGTATATCAGTCAGTTATGAAATTTAAAATGTTCAAAAGTAAGGATAGTTTTCCTTTTTAGAAAGTTATAGATACACTTGTATTTCAAAATTGGACTAACCCAGGGGAAATATGCTAACAAAATATAATATTCCTTACAAAATAATATTCCCTATTTAAATATTAAAATATTTTAGAAAAGGGAAGATTAATCAAGCTAGTGGGTGCATTGGTAAAGGTTCCCCTTGTTGATCCTGTAGAAGCTCCATTGTTTTTTTATGTTAATCATTGATGAGCTCTAGGTCCACAACTGTGTTCATGAGGTAGACCTCTTCTTGATTAGCCAATTCTTCAAGGTCTTTATCATCTCTAGCCATAGCCTCTTTTATGCTCCTAGCTTCTATAATCTTCTTCTTGGCTATGAAGATCATACCCAAAATCTTGCCATTATATCTTCCTAATTGTGCCCTACTTTTGCTCTTCACCTCCTACATTACCAAGTTAACTCTATGTTTGTACTCTACATCATCAATTATTCCCAATGTTATAGTCTTATCAAGATTGGCTAGCATAATGCCCAAGAGTTGTTCAGTTTTGGTAATTAACTTCTTGTCATCATCTAGAAGTCTATCTAAATTCTTTACCCACACACTTAGATTCTAAATTTTGTCCACTACTATTCCTAATATGGCATTCAGGTGGGCCAGGCTAATGGTTTTGAACTTAGGGATTCTATCCCTGATAAAAATGCTAATGAGGTACCTTATTTTAGTTTTTGCCTCTTGCCACTTTGTTATTAATTCTTTATCCACTTCACCTTATTGGCTTAGGGCATCCTACCTTAGTTTCATTAATTTAAAATAATAGAGCATATCAAAAAAGGAATCTTCAAACATGTCAATAATAGAATCAAGCTCTGATAAAATGACTTATATTTCCAAGATTTATTTCTCCTTTTCCAAATTAAGGATCCTCTATTTCATTCCCCTGATCTCAACATTGGCTTGGGCTGACTAGGCCTCTAGTAGGCTATCAACATCTTCTTTATGAATGGGATGTTCACATGGTTGTTTTTCTTCAACTAGGTTTAAGTCCAAAAAAGGTTAAACCTTCTAGAAGGTGAACTCCTTAGCTCCCACCATGGCCTTCTTGGTGGTGACCCTCTCTAATCTAGCTATCTCTAGATTGAATTGCACCAGTGGTGACTAGATCTATGTAAACTTTGGAGGATTTTAAGACCTCCATTCCTATGCTATTTGATGATCCAAGAGCATCTTATTTTTTTACTCTCTAGCTCTATAGTGGCCACAATTATTCTTTCTTCTTATTCCTTCATTAAAGCCCTGATCCATGGATTGATTTATTTATGAACATACACATTAATAGATTGGGTCAAGGCCTAAGAGTGTGAGTGGGAAGGGATATTTTTTAGCTTTCCATACATAAACCAATCAGGGATGATTGGTCCACGAATAGGGAAATTTTCACTAAATAGGTTTATCTCACTAGTAGAGTGAGTGAGAATCAACCTTGGCATTTTCCTTGGTCCAATAAGGACCAATGCCAACTCTACCTTCCTCTTTTTTGGATATGACATTGGGAATATATAAGGGGATATTTCCTTCCATTTATCTTGCTTAGATTTCTCTATTTGGAGTTGATCTTCTTCAACCTATGTTTCTTCTTCCTTAGAGTTATATGCTTCAATAAGATCCTTGAGGGCTCCTTCTACTATTTCCTCTAACTCTAAGGCAATCATATCTAGGTAATCCACTAGATATGGTGGCCTTTTGGGTATGGATTAGGATGAGGTTCCTTCCTTAGGTTTCTCTTCTAGATTTTCCTTACTAGTTCCTTATATAATTTATGCTTTGGGTTATGGGAGCTCCATTTGAGGGCGGTCTTGAGGTGGTCTAGAAGGGAAAGGAAACAAATGGTATTGGACGGGATGAATCTATCATATATACCCTTGTGTTTTGTTGTCATTAGTTAGTTTATGCATAAGATTGAGGTTATTCCCTTTAAACCTAGCCAATATCTACTCAAAGTTGTTGGCCTTTATGTTCAAAGTGTCATGGGGGCCCATTTCATGCTCATATATTGGTTTTGGAAGTTTTTTATTCTTCAAATGTGGGCCAAATACATTCTCAGGATCCCATTATCTGATATCATATATTTGAAACCCAAAGGAGTCCCTAAGTTTGGACATGGTTTCCACCTACTTCCAATCTTGTAGAATTGTTCTTCATATGGTCAAAGGAAAGGGATAGAGAAGACCCTTTCTTTTTTATATGCAAAATCCATCAACATGATGAAGGATTTGAGATGCAATTTGTTGTTTTGATATCTTAGGAGGAATTTATATTGATAACTTGTAGGGTTGGGTTAGAATTCCCTCAATTATAAAGACTGTGAAATCTAGATAAAACTAGATATCACCCATCAGCTCTATGTACTTTTGTATCAAAGGGGGAACCCTAGGCATGGGAATCCCTATGATGTACTTCACCAATGTAAGATATACATAATCACATATGAATTACATATGGTGCCTATATTTTAATATGTGTAGTTTGGACTAATGGTGGGAGATGGTGGTTCTGCCTTTAGGAGATTAGTTCTTGATGCTAGGGATCTTGGTGGAAGTTGGTAGGGCATCCAGTAAGTAAGACATCATGTAAAATTATTTTATTTTCTTAATTTTTATTATATTGAATTGATTTCCTAATAATACATTGATAATATCCCTAATTAGTGGATTTATCTTCTTTTCCACCATGAAATATATAAAGAACACCCACATTTTGTTGACATAAATGGTGATGAGGGATCTAGATAATATATTTAATAAGGTCATGATAACCCTAATCCCTTACTTGTACTAGAGAATAGGGACCATTCCCTTAAATTATTGACATACATGGTCTCCTTGGAGAAACCATGTTCTAAAGATGGTATCTAGGTCATGTTCAGTGGTCCATCCTTTGATTATGGGAAAATCTACATGGGGTCTAGGAAATTTATGGTATGATTCAAAGGCCAAATGGGAAATTTATGAAACTTTCCTTGACCTAATTCCCTTATGAATGATCCAATCACCATCAATTCTAAAATCAATGAAAATTAGAGCAAGGACATCAATGTAGTGAAGTACCTCTAATTTGGTAGCTGTATGATGGAGGCTGGCTATTTGGAATGCAACTAGGTCAAAGTGTTTTTTATTTACCATGGAAATCCTCTACTCTTCCTTGGTGATGGTTTTCATCTCCTCTATGGTGAATAAGAGTTTGGACCAATTCTTGATGCTTGGGAAGTTCAGGGTTGCAATATCCAATTCAATATCTTTGAAGACTCTACCCTCATTATTCATGGAAGATAGATCTCCATATCCTCTTTCAACTATTGCTTTTGATCTACCATGGATTTTGTGCTTACAATATCTTCACAAATGGGTTGCAAATGGTCTCTAGTTAGCCTTTTTATGCTCAAAAACACAACTAAGATTTTTATAGATTCACTGGTAGCTAATTCAAGTTTACTTTGGGTCTTTTTATGTAAGTCTAGGGATTCAAAGCTTTAATGGTGGTAGGTTATTTAGATTTTGGATCATACATGATTTGAACTTAATTTGGACCTTTACCTTTATACTTTTGCATTCTGAGGCACACAAGATCTTGTCCTTTATCATTTTATACTTGCATGGTGCTTATGTGGCATCAATTTGGGACCTTTCATGGCATTTTTCATAAATTCATTTTGAAGCACTAGTTGTTGGAATTTTAAAAAATTCCCCATTCACTTTACGCCATTAGATCAGGATCCTAGATTAGTGTGAGCCATTAGATATTGATCTAGGATCTCATTTATTATTGGTTCTTTGGTGCCAGTACCCTATGATTGTGCCACTTGGTACTTCCATAGGCCTTCTGAGTTCCTTTGAAAATTCATTGGTGATTTTGCACCATTTGATTAAAGAGCATGATGAAGTGCAAAATGGTAGATCCTTTGTCTGTTCTATTTGAAATGATCTTTCACCATGCATTGAATAGGCTCTTGAGGCTCCATTGAAAAGTCTTCAACATCCTCTCACCATCAGATCATCCTCCCATGATGAAGTACAAGCCATAGATCTATAAAGATGCATGAGCTTTATGTTAACAAATTATTAAGGTAGGGACTTATGTTTAAACATCTTAGGCTAAGGTTTATTTCATTTTTAATAAACTATAATCTAAAGTGTTTATGCCTAAGTCTTTTGGGATTCATACAAAGGGGACCATGGTGAAATTTTTGAGGCCAAATTTTATGTTGTGTCTAATAAACATAATGTATACTTTGGTCCAAAATATTTACGTTGAATTTATAAAACATGCTCAAATGGGTTAAAATGATCAAATGCCAAATTTTTATAGTAGATATTTATCATATTAAAAAACATAATAAAACCCTTTAGTAAGAGCATTTGAGCTAAGTTTTATGTTATCAAGACCCTTTTTAAAATAAGACTTAGTATAAGTCTTTAGCCTAATGTTCATGGTATTTAAATGAAATGCAATGGGGACCTTAAGGTATAGACTTAGATTAAGTTTATTTTTCATGAATTTACACCATAATATTGTTTTAATATTTGTAGATTAGATATTTCTAGTGTTTGATCATCTTCCAAGGGCTTTCATTAGTCTATAAGGTGGTTCAAAACCTTTTTAAAAACATCTTAGAATATATTTTATCCCTGAGCAAGATAATTCATTAGCTTAAATTTTATGGTCTCATGAACATCAAATACATCCTCATAGATGTCGAATGATGGTCGTGCAAATGTCAATTTTAATCTAGTGAATATTTTAATTTGATGGTTTTAAAGTTGACAGTCATTTGGATGTTAAATACATCCTCACATACATCAAATGATGGTCACATGAATGTCAAATTTAAGTTCATCAAATTCCTATGACCCAATGTGAGAGTTCCACTTGGCGCCTCTATGGTCCTTCCCAAGCTTTTGGATTCAATGCACTCTATTGGATTGAGGTCTTGTGAGTAAGTGAGGGTTATAGGATCATGATCTAGGAACTTACTCATGATTGGTTATTTTTATCAAGAAGGACCCATTTACTTTTAATCCTTGAATCTAAGGGTGTCATGTGTCAATCTTATGGTCATTTTGTAATCCTTTGACCTTTTAATTTTTCCTTGTTCTATCTAATCAATTCTTCATGACTAAGAAAGAACTATTGGATGTAGGTTAAGGGTATAGCTTTGTTAGGGCCTTCGCATCATTGGATCCCTTTCTCATGATGGAGCATAGATCATTAGATCTTTCAAGATGAATGCTATTTAAGTTAAATCTTGGGCCTTTCTTGCTCTATTGGATCAAATGCCATGATAAAGTGAGGGTCATTAGATCTATGAGAAGCAATAAAGTTAAGTTAGGATCCATGGTGAATAAAATACTTGGGCTAAAATGTTAGTGCTAAGGTCTTATTTATAAATAAAAATGATGAGGACTTAGGATTAAAACCTTAGAATAAGCTTATGAATCAAAGGGGCCTAGTTAGGAAATATTAAAAAAGGACACTACAAAACATATATTATACCTAGTTAGAAATATAAAGAACTTAAAGGGGGAAATAACAAAGGAGACTCGATCATATTTTAGGCTAAGCTTTAGCAGTGTTACAAAACATGATTAATCTTTAAACATCAAGTTTATGACTAAGTCCAAAATGAATTTTAAAAGGTTATTTCTATTATTCAAATTTTAACTAAGGGTTTATCAGGGTTTTGGAACATGAATTTCCCAGCAAGAACACCATGAAACCTACAACTAAGAGCCATGAAGACCATTTATTAGCAACAAGGACCTTAATTAAAGAAAAATTTAATAATTAAGCTTGCCTTTGATAAAGTGGATGATATTTAAATTTAAAAAATGATCTTCACATGTCATATTTTCATGTTTAATCTTTAGGGTTTCTCAAGGGTCCCAATTTTAAAAAAAAATGGGGATATGTTGGCATAAAAATATGGTAACTTCTAGGGGAAACATAGCAATATGTTAGAACCTAGAGACTCTAATTTAGACAAATAACTAAGTCATCCACTCCACTTGACCAATATCATTATCTAAATTAGATTATGGTTGAAACAAACCTTGCACTTGAAAAATTAGGGTCAAACATCAAGACATAGCCATATTATGTGTGTGTTTTGATTCCACTTACTATTTGCCATGGGGTTCAAGAAATAACTTCTAGGTTTCATGTCCTTAATCATTAACACTGACTTGGAACATGTTTAGAGAACCATGTTTTTTATTCAAGAAAGGCTTGGGCATTGCTCTCCTGCTATCTAGGCATGCATATCCCTAATAGAGATGCCTTTGGTTCTACTCAAGGCCTTGCTCCACTACCATCCAATCATCCATATCCTTGGTGGAGATTACCAAAATCACCTATGCTCAAAAAAAATTTAATTTTGTTTTGAATCCTTCTTCTTTTTATATTTTATTTAAACCTTTATGCTTTTAGAAAGGTTAAAAACTAGGGTAGCTAGGTTTTAGGATTTTGTCAAGTGTTTTTTAATTTTTAAAGAATAACCTATGGATGTAACCATTATCCTAGGAAAGGATGTTGATTAAGTGTTAGTATGGTTATACCATGATGGTTTAAGCTTTCATCCTACAAGTGAAAATCTTCATAAAACCAATTTGAGGTCTAGACAATGTCTAAAGTTCTTATGAAACAACTAGCTTCTTTTATTAGTCTTTACTAGAATCTTCACATTACAACATTAGGCCTATATTTTATAACCATAGTCATCATATGTATGAGTTACTTACCTACATTTCTAAATTTTTGGAAATTTCAAGAAAATTTCCTAACTTTGATCTTAAGATTGTCCAAGAGGGCTTATTTTAAAATAAGGAACCAAGCAACAAGAAACAAATAGGAAACAAAAAACAACAAAAATAGGGAAATAGAAATAAATAATTATACACAAGCTTATAAACAAATAAGGAACAAGAAGGAAAGAAGATGAAATAAACTAACCTATCTACATTAATTCTAATCATCTTATAGAGCTTATTACATGAAAACCTTAAGTGGAGTAAAAACAAAGTAATGCTTGAGATATTTCCCATTAGTGGGCAATGTGAACTCTACCCCTTGAAGGTATCTCAACTTGAAGGTATTTTTCCTAGGTGTATTTGTTATTTGATAAGGACCAATCCATAGGGGTGTGAATTTTCCATGATTCCCCTTTGGTTTAGATTCTTTGTCCCATAGGAGGACCAAGTATCCTTTTCTAAATACCTTTAATTTTGAATTTTTGTCAAACCACCTTTTAACTATCATTTATTGTCTACTGAAATCAACAAAAGATTTTTCCCTTGCATCTTCCATTTAAATGATGTCTACCAATCTAGCGTTGGCAAGCTCTTGGCTTTCTTCCATATATTGTTTCATGAATATGTATGTGTGAAACTTGAGAGTGATGGGAAAGATAGGTTCTTGTCAATACACCAAAAAAAATGGTGAGGCCCTTAAGGCTTGCTTGATTCCTATCCTATCAACCCATAGTGCAAAATTAAGGAGCTTATGCTAAGTCTTGGGCTTATCTATAGTAGACTTTTTGATTGCTTTCATTAGGTTTTTGTTTATAGAATCAGAGACTCCATTTCCTTGGGGATAATGGTTAGAAGCAAACTTGAAATTAATTCCATTATCATAAGCCCATTTAGTCATTTTTATGGATATAAATGCAAATCCATTGTCACATACTAGAGAAGCTAGAGTTCTAAACTTGGTACAGATGTTCTCTTACAAAATTTTTATCACTTCCTCAATCCTAAATTATTTGGTAGCTACAGCTTTAGTCAACCTTGTGAAATAATATGTGGTAGTGAGGACATACTTGTGACCTTTAGATGAACTAGGGTTGATGACCCCAACAAAGTTTAACCCCCATTGAGTAAAGGGTTTATCTACCATGACTAGTTGTGAAGGCATTATTGCCTTTGGATCCTTAGTGATAAATACTTGACATGAGTGACATTCCCTCACATGTTTGTGAGTATCCTTAAAAATAGTTGGCCAATAATAGATATCTCTGATAATTTTATGGGCTATGATTCTCCCAAATGGATGTCTACTACCTAAATTTTCATGGAAGGTGCTCATGATTTGGGTGGCCTCTTCTTATGAGACACATCTCAAGTAAATTCATTCAAAAATTATTCTATATAAAACCCCATCCTTGATTAGCTAATGTGATACCTTCAATCTTAAGGCCCTCTTTTGCTCTTTAGATAGCCCTGTAGCACAAGTACCATTTAATTGAATCATAATACTCACTAGATTGAAAGTATTGCTAATCTACTTGGATAATACGTAGCCTAGGGTTAGTATTATCAATCATCTAGATTAGACCTTGACACCTTACCAATTTTGTTATTTTCATCTCCAAGTCATACTCCTACAAAATTAACATCCACTTACCTCTATGTTCTCCAGCTCATTCTGACTTAACATAAGCTTTGTGGTAGGGTTTGGTAAGATAGCATGCCACTTATTTATAAGGATGTAATGCTTGAATTTATTAACTACCTTAACTAATGCATATATCTATTTATCAATCAATGAATAGTTTAACTCAGAATTCTTAAATTAGTACTCATAAAAGCTATTGGGTGATTACACCCATCAATATTTTGAGTTAACACTATAGCCATAGTATGGTCAGATGAAAAGGAGTAAATATAGAAGTCCCTTGAAAATTCAATACTTATAAGGATTGGAGCTTGGATAATGGCCTCCTTGATATCATTGAATGTCTTGCTAGATCCTTCATTCCATTTGATCTTGGCATCCTTCTTGAGCATGTCATTCAATAGCTTGATAATCTGTACAAATCCATAAATAATCTTTCTTACAAAGTTTATCTTACCAAAAAATGAATTTAACTCTTTTCTACTATTTGGAGGCTCTATTCTAAATATGGATTTGACTCTTTCAAGATCTATAGAGATCCCATCCTTGGTTATGATATGACCCAATAATTTTCCTTCTATAACACAAAAGATACTCTTCTTAGGGTTTAAGGAGATTTTATACCTTCTACATCTCTTAAAAACTTATTACAAGTTCATAACATGATCTTCACTATTTTTAGAAAAAAATGTTAGATCATCCATATATATAATAATACACTTAACAATCAAGCCCTAGAAGGCATGATCCATGGCCCTTTGAAAATTAGATCCTCCATTGATTAGCCCAATGGGAATTCTATTAAAAGCAAAGGTTCCCCACTTGGTGGTGAAAGTTGTCTTCATCATATCTTGTTTTTCAACCAACACTTGGGTATAACTTGAAAATCCATCAATAAAAGACATCTTGGTTGAACTTGAAACAACTTGTATAACATGGTCAAGAGAAGGAAGAGGATACTTATCATTTTAAATGCTTTATTTATGTTCTTAAAGTCAATACAGATTATAATATCACCATTATTCTTCTTTATTGGCACCAAATTAGCCACCCAAGTAGAATACCTGATGGGGAAGACTATCCTAACATCTAGTAGTCTCTTAACTTCCTTAAATATCATTGGTTGTAGGACAAGATTCACTAACCTCCATTTCTACCTGAATGGTTTACAATTTTCTTAAAAGGGATGGTGTGAGTGATGAACATTGGATCAAAGATATTTAAGTCTTCATAGGACCATGCTATGACATCCTTGTATTGGGTAAGGCTCTTTTTGGCCTTCTCATTCTCAATGTTTATGTAGGATTTTCCAACATTTACTAGTTGGGGCTGATCTTGGAGACCAAGATCAATAGAATTATAGTATTTCCCACTTACCTTGGGAATCTTAGAAACCTCAGTTAGTGTTTCTTGATCAAACATTATTTCTAAAGCAATCATCCCCTTAGAGATCTTTTTATCATTCAACTAAATGACTTTATCATCAAACTTATCCCCCTTAGATGCATTTTCATTAGTCTCATCAATAATATTAGCATATAATGTTCCATAATTGGTCATGAAATCCAATATCTATTGATCATCATTGAAAACTTGAAAATGGTTAACATTATCAAGAATTGAAGGACAAGGAATTATCTTAATGCTAAAATTGGGGGAATCTTGGTTGGGCATGAGGTTGGTTGTAATAGATGCCAACTCATTAGTAGCTTGGTTATTTTGCCTTGGGATAGAGGTAATGATAGACCTTAAACTATACCTCTTGGTATGAAATCTTGCATTGGTATTTGCATCTTACTTGGTTGACTACTAGTTTTAAATCCCCATAAACTAGTAGTTCTTTGACCTTATTCTTTATAAAAAATTGTGAACCTAGGATAAGGGCCTCATATTCAGTAAGATTGTTAGTGTAAGGAAATTGGATTCTATAGGAAGCATGGTGTTTCTTACCAATAGGATCAGTAATGATAATGCTTACTCTAGATCTAACCTTACACCTAATACCATTAAATTGTAATTTCCATAGTCTAGGAATAACATGAGAACTTTTGGGATCACATACCTTATCAGTCTCTAGGGTGAATACCCCTAAGTTTGATTCAATTATGTTGACCCTTTAATTTAAAACATTGTATTCTTTGATCATGTGTTTTATTTTGACCCTTTCATTTACAACATTGTATTCAATGATCATGTGTTTCATCATTGGCTCTCTCTCTCAACCATGATTTGATTAGGAACTCCCTTCCAAGGTAACCACCAATGGGAGCAATATGTAGACATGTATCCATTGAGAACCTTGGTCCATTCCCTACTTAGTAAGATTCTATACATATCAGGTATATCAACAAACTAGATATCAATAAACTACTAAAATATAGGTTTATTAGATAACTACATATGAACATTTAATAGTTCCCCAATTACCTTGAGTCTAGATTTATCCAAGTTACAACTCTATCAAACCTAATAGGCATTAAGCTAAGTTATTTGCATATACCTAATGGAATGATGTTGGTATATGTACTTGAATCCAACAAACAATTATGCAAATTCTTACCAAACATCCTGATAGTGAGAAAGAAAGGAGGAGATTCAACTTTGGTTTTGTGCACAGTCACCTTAGCCCTGAGTGGCTTATTGGGATTCTTTGATAGTGACTCCTGTAGAAGGTACCTTTTCTCTATGATCTAAGTCAGTTCATGTAATTTAATATTAGCCTTTATCTTCTTTATATCCTCAACTATATTATATCCAATTTCATTAGAATAACTAGGAATATCAATATTAGGTTTAGGGGTACTCCTTTCAGTTGGCTCAAGATTGTTGTTTGAAGAAGTGTCTGGAGGAGTTTCAAAAATATTTAGAGGCATTGAGGTATTCAAGGTCTAACTCTTATCTCTATTCCTTAAGGGATAGGTCTTTTTCAATAATTGTTGGAATGCCTAAATCTCTTTAGGGATCTCATCAGGTTCATTCTCCTCTTAAAATGGGAAATCAAAAGTTTCCACCATGAAGGCTTGATTAGATGATTTGGATCCATAAGAACCTATACCATTATCCTTATTAGGTACTACTTCAAATGTATCTAATTCTTATTTTAAATCCTTAAAATCATTATAAAATTCAATGTAGTCAATTTCATAATGCTTGGCTATGCAATGTACTCTACAATAATTAGGTAATACAATATCAGTAATATTAATGTCCATAGTCTTATTTTAAAAAGATGGATCATTATTCCTATTATTATGAAATATATCATTATAAAATATAATATTAGCCTATTATACCTTTGAAATGAGAAGTTCTTACCAGAACTTTTAGAAGTATTTCTAACTTGTTTTTATAGCTAAAGAAAACTAGTGCACAACTTTTGGACCATTTTTAGTATAGACTCATTCTCATTTTTAGGAGTTTTATAAGTATGTAGTTGGTTATTTTTAGCATCACCAATTGGTAATAAAGTTATTTTATCATTTGTATTGAAACCATTAGTGGCATAATAACTCAAAAATATAGGGTTCTAATTGGGAAGATCATAGATTTTTAATGTTGATTTTGGATAGGGTTGAGGGTATTCATGGGAAGATCATAGCCAAAATATTCCCATTATCTCTATCTAATTTACCCTTGTTTTTCCTCTTCACCTCCTATATTATCAAGGTAGGTCCATTTTTGTACTCTATATCATCAATTATTCCCAATGTTGTAGTGTTTTCAAGATTGGCTAGCATAGTGCCCAAGAGTTATTCAATTCTAGTAATTAACTTCTTGTCATTAGTTACAAGTCTATCTAAATTATTTGTCCACACACTTATATTATGAATTTTTTCCACTACTATTCCAAAAATGGCATTTAGGTGGGCCAAGATGATGGTTTCAAACTTAAGGATTCTATCCCTGATCAAAATGCTAATGACGTCCTTTATTTTTGTTTCTACCTCTTGCCATTCTATTATTAATATTCTAACCACTTCACCTTGTTGGCTTAGGGCATCCTGCCTTAGTATTATTGATTTTAAAGAATCAAGAATATCAAAAAAGAAGCTTCAAACATGTCAATAATAGCATCAAGTACTAATAAAATGGCTTGTGTTTCCAATTTTTCTTTCTCCATTTCCAAATTAAGGATCCTCTATTTCATTCCCCTGATCCTAGCCTTGGCTTGGGTTGACTAAGCCTCTAGTAGGCTCTAAAAATATTCTTCATTAATGGGATGTTCACCTAGTTTTTGTCCTTCAACTAGTGTCATGCCTACAAAAGGTTTAAACTTTTGGAAGGTGAACTCTTTAGCTTCCACCATGGCCTTTATAGTGGTGACCCTCTCTAATCCAGCTATCTCTAGATTGAATTTCACCATGGTAACTAGATTTGTGAACTTTTGAGGCTTTGGGACTTTAATTCCTATGACTTTGGATGCTCTTAGAGCATCCATTTTCTTTCTCTCTATCCCTATAGTGGCTAAAATTCTTCTTTATTCTTATTCCTTCATTAAAGCCTTAATCCATGGCTTGATTTATTCATGAACATCCACATTAATAGATTTGGTCAAGGCCTAAGAGTGTGAGTGGGAAGGGATATTTTGTAGCTTTCCATACACAAAGCAATTAGGTATGATTAGCCCATGAATAGAAATCTTCACTAAATAGGTTGATCTCACTGGTATGATCAATGAGAATCAACCTTGGCTTCTTCCTTCATCCAATAGGGACCAATGCAAATTCTACCTTTCTCTTTTCTAGATGTGCCACTGGGACTATATCAAGGGCTATTTACTTCCCTTTCTCTTACTCAAACTATTCTACTTAAACTTAAGCTTCTTCAACCTATGCTTCTTCTTCCTTAAAGCCATATGCTTTAACAAGGTCCTTGATGACACCTTCCACTATTTCATTAGGCTCGAGGGTAATGATGTCTAAGTACTACACTAGAGATGCTATTATTTTAGGTGGAGTTGAAGATGAGCATCCCTCTCCAGGTCTCTCTTACAACTTTTCCATACTAGTTCCTTATATAATTTATTCTTGGGGTTATGGGAGCTCCATCTAAGGTTGGTCCTAAGGTGGCTTAAAAGGGCCAGATAACAAATGGTAATATAGGGGATGCATCTACCATATATCTATTTATGGTTTATTATCACTGGTTAGTCTATGCATAAGCTTAAGGTTAGTTCCATTAAACCTGGCTAATATTTCCTCAAAGCTACTGGCCTTTATGTACAAAGTGTCATGAGGGCCTAACTCATGCTCATATATTGGTTTTGGTAGCTACTTGTTCTTAAAATGTGGGCCAAATACATTTTTATGATCTCACTATCTAAGATCAACCAGTTGAAACCCAAAGGAGTCCATATTCCTAGACATGGTGTCCACCTACTTCTAATCTTGCAAAAAAATTCTTCCTATGTCAAAGGAAAGGGATGGAAAAGACCCTTCCTTTTTTCCTTGCAAACTCCATCAACACCATGAAATATTTGTGATGAAAATTTCTATTCTTCTAGATTAGGAAGAATGTCGATTGGCAACATATAGGTTTGGGTTAAAATTCCATCAATTCTAATAACTATGCAATTTAGATAAAACTAGATATCACCCATTAGCTCTAAGTACATCTTGATCAAAATGGGATCCCTAGGCATGAGAATCCTTGTGATGGCCTTCACCAATTCCAAATAGACATAATCACAAATTAATTTCATATGGTGCCTATTCTTAAATATGTGTAGTTTGGAGTAGTGGTGGGAGATGGTGGTTCTACCTTCAAGAGACCAGTTCTTGATGTCAAGGATCTTTGTGGAAGATAGTAGGGCATCCAAAAAGTAGGACATTATGTAAAACTACTTGCTTGCCTTCTTTTTTATTATATTGAATTGCTTTCTTAGGAAGACACCAATCATTTTCCCCATTAGTGGAGTAATATTTTTCTCTACCATGAAATACATAAAGGACACCTAGGTTTTATTAACATAAGTGGTGATAGGGGCTCCAAATAATATATTTAATAAGGTCATGATAACCCTAATCCCTTCCCTAAACTAGACAATGGGGATATTTTCCTCAAAATCTTGAAATAAATGGTTTCCTTAGAGAAACCATAATTTGAGGATGGTGTTCAGGTCATGTTCAATGGTTCATCCTTAGATTATGGGAAAATCCACATAGGGTTTAATAAATTTATAGTGTGACTTAAATGCCCTTAGGGAAATCTAGGAAACTTTATTATAACATCCCTCATAGATAATCCAATCACCATAAATTGTACAATCAAGGAAAATTGGAGCAAGGACATCAATATAGTGAAGTACCTCTGGTTTGGTAGCTACATGATGAAGGCTAACCATTTGGACCATAACTAGGTCATAGTGCTTTCTAATTACCATGGCAATCCTCTAATATTCCTTGATTATGGGTTTTAGCTCCTTTATAATGAAGAAGAGTTCAAACCAATTCTTGATTCTTGGAAAGTTTAGGACTATAACATCTAATTCATTATCTTTGAAGACTATATCCTCATTGTTTGTGGATAGATAGAGCTCTATATCCTCTTTAAATTATTGCCTATGAGCTGCCATGACTTTTTTCCTTACCATATCTTCACAATTGGGTTGTAAATGGTCTCTGGTTAGCTCTTTTTCTCTAAAAAACATAATTAAGCTTTTTCTAGATTCACTGGTAGCTAATTCAAGTTTACTTTGGGTCCTTTTATGTAAGTCTATTACTTTAAAACTTTAATGGTGGTAGCTTATTTAGAATTCAGCTCATACATGATTTGGATTTGATTTGGACCTTTGCCTTTATAATTTTGCATTATGAGGCACATAAGATCTTGTACTTTATCATTTTTTGCTTATGTGACATCAATCTAGGACTTTTGATGGCATTTTTCATAAATTCCTTTTGAATCACTAGCTATTAAAATTTTAAAAATTCCCCATTCACTTTTCACCATTGGATCAGGATCTTAGATTAGCATGAGCCTTTGGATCTTGATTCAAGACCTCTTTTTTTATTGGCTCTTTTATACCAGTGGCCTATGTTTGTGCCACTTGGTAACCTCATGGGCCTTCTAAGTTCCTTTGAAAATTTATTGGTTCTTTCACACCATTGTATCAAAGAACATGATGAAACATGAACCATTAGATCCTTTGTTAGTTTTGTTTTGAATGCACTTTCTCCACGTATTGAGCTTGTAGGCTCTCAAGGCTCCATTGAAAAGTATTTGGCATCCTTACACTATTGGATCATCCTCCCATGATGAAGTGTAATTTGGATATCTACAAAGATACATGAGCTTTAAGTTAGCACATTATTAAGGTAAGAAATTATGTTTAAACATCTTAGGCTAAGGTTTATTTTGTGTTTATTAAACACAAAATAAGCTTTAGGCTGAAGTGTTTATGCCTAATTTTTTTTGGATTCATACAAATGGGACCATGGATAAATTTTTTAGGCCAAAGTTAATGTTATGTCTTAAAAACACAATGTATACTTTGGGCCAAAATATTTATGTTGAATATATAAAACATGCTCAAAGGGGTCAGAATGATCAAATGCTAAATTTTGATTTTAGAGATTTATCATTTTAAAAAACATAATAAAGCCGTTCAATAAGAGAATTTGAGCTAAATTTTATGTCATCAATACCATTTTTAGATTTAATACTTAGTATAAGTGTTTATCCTAAGGTTTTTGGTATTTAAACAAAATGCAATGGGTACGTTCAGGTATAGACTTAGACTAAGTTTATTTTGCATGAATTTATACCATAAGATCATTTCAATATTTTTAGATTATATATTTCTAATGTTTGACCATCTTTTGAGGGATTCCATTAGTCTATAGGCAATTCACAATATTTATAACAACATTTTAGAATGTATTTTAGCCCTGATAAAGATAATTCATTAGATTAAATTTGATGGTCTCATGGATGTCAAATACATCCTCACAGACATCAAATGATGGTAATATAAATTTCAATTTTAAGCTAGTAAATATTTTAATTTGATGGGATTAAAGTTGAAAATCTTGTGAACATCAAATATGTCCTTGTAGACATCAAATGATGGTTATGTGAACATCAAATTTAAGTTCATCAAATTCTTATGACCCAATGCAAGAGTGCCACTTGGCACCTCTGTGGGCCTTCCCAAGATCTTAGATTCAATGCACTCTATTAGATCAAGGTCTTGAAAGTAAGTGAGGGCCATAGGATCGTGATCTAGGAGCTTACTTATGATTGGTTATTTTTGTCAGGAATGACCCATTTGATTTTAATCCTTGAATGTAAGGTTGTCACTTGTTGATCGTATGGGCCTTTCATAATCCTTTGACCTTTCAACTATGCCTTACTCCATTTTATCAAGTCTTTATGATGAAGTGAGAACCATTAGATGTAGGCTAAGGGTATAGCTTTTTTAGGTCCTTCACACCACTGGATCCCTTTCTTGTGATGAAGCATGGATCATTAGATCTTTTAAGATGAATGTTTTTTAAGTTAAATCTCGAGACTTTCTCACTTTATTGGATTAAATGCCATGATAAAGTGAGGATCATTGGATCTACGAGAAGTAAGAGAGTTAAGTTAGGATCCATGGTGATTAAAATACTTAGGCTAAAATTTTAGTGCTAAGGTATCATTCATATGAATAAACATGATGGGGCCTTAGGATTAAAATTTTAGGATAAACTTATGAATCAAAGGGACCAAGTTAAGAAATATTAAAAAGGGACCCTACAAAACATATACTAGACCTAGTTAGAAATGTAAATAACTTAAAGGGGAAAATAAGAAAGGGTACCCAATCATATTTTAGACTAATATTTAGTAGTGTTACAAAACATGATTAAGCTTTAAATATGAAGTTTATGCTTAAGTCCAAAATGTATTTTAAAAGGTCCCCACCAATTTAGTTTATGCCAATATTCAAATTTTAATTGATGGTTGACTAGGGTTTTAGAACATGAATTTCTTAGTAAGAACACCATGGAACTTAAAAATAAGAGCCATGAAGACCATTTATTAGTAATGGGGAACTTAATTAAAGAAAAATGTAATAAGTAAGCTTGCCTTTGATAAAGTGGATGATCTTAAAATTTTACCAATGATCTTAACATGCCATATTTTCATGGTTAATCTTTAGAATTTTTCAAGGGTCCCAATTTTCAAAAAATTGGGGTTATGTTGGCCTCAAAAAAGTCCTCATTCATTATTTTAATCTTAAATTTTAATTACCTAAGTTTGAAATATACATTGGAAAGGGTTACCATTCACATCATGTTAGATCATATTTTGCTTTATGATTTGGTATTTTACATTAATATTTACTTATGGCAAACATTTTATCTATAAATCTCAAGAATTATTCCTTAGATTTGTTATATGCCCTACCTATGGTCCCAGTTTGTCAATTCAATGATTTAGCTAATATATTCCTAGCTCATTTTTATATAAAAATTAATCAAAAGGTCAAATTTTCTCAAACTTCTCAACTTTTCTCCCTCAAAATTTTCAATTTAAAAAACACATAATGAGAATATTTATGAAAATGTGTTTAGATTAAATAATATAAATATCAAAATGTATCATCAAATCCATGATAATGAGTTTCAAAATATTTTATATAATAGTTCTATAAAACGTCTCAAATATAGAGTTATGTTCAATACTTATCAATATTTTGAGAAATTTTTCCATATGATTCACAAATTTGAGATTAAAACTTTAGAGTAAAATATGCTCAAGTATACATATAAAAATTCTACCTCTACATCATCTAGTTATCATGTGAATTCAAAATTAAAATCTAAGACTAATGATGTTCCAACTTTTCAAGCTAAGAGTAAGGCCCAACTCATAAACATGTCTTTAAAACCTCACTACAGGCTTGTCCTTCCATATTTTAGGAACATGTGAAATGTTACAAGCTTACTTGAGCCTCCTCATAAGTTGTTAAATGCTTACTTGAATACAAATTGATTACTATAACATATCCATATCAATTGGATACTTCTTAACCTATGTCTAAAGGATATGATTCCAATAAATCTTTTGAT